>BSBM01000550.1:6595000-7082500 GCA_027924585.1 Larix kaempferi
TGTGAGAAATCCAAGAGTGGATGTATGAACAGAGGATGGGATTGCTGAGTCCAGCTTGAAGTGTATGTGGCTCTGGGATTGAGCTTAGTGGACTAGCATCCTCCTCCATCTCCTATTGCATGCTTGAAAAACCCAACTGAGTGTTGGCTTAGCATGGTTGTTTGAGTGAAACCCTGACTGTGAGTGAACCATCTAGTTCCTCCTTAGTGGATACACAGCCCAGCTCGGGGGTGATCTCTCAGCTGAAAGAATACAGGCTGGACAGAGATCTATGGTTGGGTGGAACGTTTCTCTTACGTAGCCAGTCGTTGGACATTTGCGTTGCAAGATAAGTATTCATCGTGGATTAAATTATATACAATCTATGTTCTGCAATGTGCTAAATATGAATGTTATGTATTCATGAGATTGAAATCAATATGATGTAGTTTAAATAGGGGATTGAATTCTCTGCCTATTGAATTGCTTGAGATAAATATGTTGATGCGAATCTATGCTCATATGTGTTGTTATGTTTAAATTCCGTTGTGTTTTATTAAGGTTTACATCTGTATAGAGAAGTTTTTAATTGTTAATATTGTATGAGTAAAAGAAATATTGGGGCTAAGTTTAAGAAAGCCCGGTGTGTTGTTAATGTTTTCCTTCCCTGCATTTGATGATGATGGAAGGGGACGTTACAGAGAGCCCCTAAACTATTCACCTACTACAACACTTCATTCGTTGAAGAATTAGTTTCTTTCTAATCTTTGAAGGAATTTAGTCTCACAAATAATGTATCAAATCTTCAATAACTTTTGCATACCAAGTTGGATAACAAGAAATAAAAAGTGTCTTATTGCAGCTATTATGGGAATCTTAAATGTAGCTCATATGGACATAAATAAATTGAACAGGAGAAACCCTATTGGAGTAAATATGTCCTACTTTGCTTGGTAATCGCGAGGAATGACCTTTGATTGCTCTACAACATCCATGTTGGATGAGATAACATATATTGTATTATATATCAGCAACATCCAATAGATAAGGGCATGGATGGATATTTTGCATTCACATTTGAGGATATTTGTGGTGAAGAGGTGAATCCTAACTATATTTCCAAAGGATAATATGATTAGAGATAGAGTGAATTATTTGAACTTTACTAGTGTGAATGAATAAAAAAAAATTCACATCACACTATCAATATCACTCTTACCATCATATGTTCTCTAAAAGTAAACCAAAATAATGAGAATCTAGGATTGATATATGGCTATGGAGCATAAGGAGAAGTCTTGGATAAGTAATGGCATAGCAACCAAATGAGCTTACTTTCCCAAGGCTTGTGAAGAGAACCCTAGTGGGGAGGGTATCACCACCCATGATTTACTAAACAGAAAAGTTCCCTTGACTAAATTACAAGAATTTGAGTTCAAAAGAAGAAAAGGACAAAAATGGGGACAAGCCCGCAGTAGAAAGGACGAAAAAGGGGAATATATAGAAATAAAGGGGTATTAACTCAGTGAACAAAGAAGTCAAATCATTAAGAAATAACAAGGAACAAGTTCTATAAGTAGGAAATATTTAAGCATCTTACCTCATTTGAATCAACAGAATCATGCTCATTCCATACAAAAACAAGTGGTTTAATGGAAGCATCCGACTACAAAACCTACTTTGACAACTCATATATGCAATTCATTGCATGTTGGTAGCCATCATTTGGATTGAAAACATTCACTATGTTTCTTGCTAGGATTATTTGAACTGATGGCTATGAGATCTCCGACTACGATCTACATTTCAACTTATTGTCATCTTTAGTAGAGTCTAGTGTTTCCATATAATTCACAGTGTCTTGTGCACCTAGTTCCCTATTGTTGTTTTCCAACTAAAGTTCAATGCCAATTTTCAACATAAGGTTAGTTCGATAAACAAATTGAAATAAATAGAACAACGTAAATTCAACCAAAAATACATGAACTTACTACAAATTTGTCTTTTTTGTCCTACAACCCGTCTAAACCAAAAGAATATGTAGATTTCACATTATTTCTTTTTTTTTCATCTCCCTGGTCCTATTTGTCAAGTAATCTTGGGAACATATAGTCTCCCTTCTCTTTTCCTTCCAAGATTATTTTTCTGCAATTACGTCTAAAATTGTTCATGAGAAGTCTCATCTTTTGCATGTAATATTGTCTCGAGATCTCCCCACCAATAGCCTCAAAATGCATTTTCCATTTTCTCAATAAAAATTTCCACACTTCATGGATATTGGTATGCAAAATTTTATTTGAAAACATCTAAATGAGCCCTGCATCTTGTACCCAGCTCAGTGACCCACCTTGAAGCATGTTTCCTAATCAACTCACCATATTTTGACATTGCAATCAAGAAAGGCTTCTTACCTTCGAATTTTATTTCTTTTTCTTTCCTTTTGTAGATCTATACCAATATTGACTCAACCTTTGTCTTTTAACAACAATGGATACAACATCTACACCACTACCAATATAATTGGGTGATATTGTTGCATCAAAATTTGTAGATATAGCAGGCATATTTTGAGTTGCACTAGATGTAACCAATGTCTCTTTATGACTTGCATTAACAAGAATTGTTGTATCCTTTCCCACATTTTATGTGGTAGTAGGTAGATCATGTACCGGTCACCACAGATGTGACTTCAAACTCTTAAATATACAGCATCAGGAGACATTCTCCAAACCAATCTTGTGTAGTCAATATTGATCCTCCCGTATAGAGGTGAGCACTTTGATTGTCTTCTGTGTAAAGGTTATTCCTACCATATAGAGGTAATCGATCAAAGTAATGATGTTGTAAAGTCTTGTTGGACAAGGCTCCGAACTTGTGTGTATCAAGTCATGATTATCATGTGATCCTTTCATATAAAGGTATCCATGAGATGGACCTCCCGTATAGAGGTGGACCTTCCGTATAAAGGTCATGCTTTACATGTTAAAAGCATTTAATGTTGTGTGAGATATTATTAACCATGATCACCAAATTGCTATTAAAGTATCCTTTAGAGATTGATCACCTCTAAAGTGAATTACTTTAGCATATGATCATTTGGTCCGGAATAATATAATATGATCACAACATCCGATATTTCTTCTTAGTATAATGCGATGTAATGGATGATTAAAGTTAGCACATATTGACCATGTAGTAAGAGATAAAATAAAAGATAAAGCATAGAGATCAAGAGAATTTGAAATTTCCCATGTAGACACTTCAGCTAATTAAAGAGAAATCGAATTATTAAAACTTCAGTTAAGTATCAATGGTTCAGTTAAAGCATCAATTAAAGATATATCTCAGTTAACTAAAGAAATCACAGTGGTCACTTCAAGTAAATCAATCAGCGTGATTTCAGATAACTAAGTGTTAAATAAAATGGACTAGTTAACTAAAGTATTTTCACTTTAGTTAAACTAAAAGACAACACTTTAGTTAAACTAAGTGACAACAAAGAAGATCTAGTTAACTAAGTGTTATTGCATGAAGACACTTATGTTAAACTAAAAGACGACACATGAGTTGTGACACTTGCATGACTATACTTAAGTTAGCCACCTAACTAAGTGGGAAAGCTTTCATTTAAGAGGCGAGTTCATCCTAAGTGACAGTTGAGTGAGATGAAGCACTGCATGAGAAGTGGGGTGCACCATTCCATGCAAGATTAATACATCCAGTTTGAGGGCGATTTTATCCTAAAGTTAGAATTTAAAAATAGAAGAGAATAATGTATAAATATGATATACAATATTGTTGAATCTAGTGTGAAGAAAATTCTCTTCTCCATTGAAGGCAAGGCGCTCCTGTTTGTGCAGGGTATTGTTCGTGCTTATTATTGTTGTGTTGGGCACACATCCGATTGATCTCTCTTCTTTATTGTCATGTCCCCAATTTTCCAGTACCAAGGGCAGCAAAGAATCCACCAACCCCCCATGGATCGTAGTGAAGACCAAGGAATTAATTAATGAAAGGGGGATAACTTTAGCCTAGGAAATTATTAAGTAAGAATAAATTATCCTATAGTTGTTTAATTAATTAAATTAGAAGGATGTAATGATTATTTTCATATTTAAAATATTCATTATTTGTTTTGGTGAGTTGGATGATGACAAGGACACCATTAGGGTGCATGGAGAGATAAGGCTAGTGTTATGAGTTGTCACAACAAAGAATAAACTGGAGAAAAGTAGAACAAATCAAGATGCCAAGCTAAAAGGAAAGAAACTAACAAAAGAAGGCAGGTGAGGAAAATAGAAACATTAATTTTAATTATTCGTATAAATAATTAATCCTAAATTTTGAGCAAGTGGGCCAAGAGGGCACCCTCAGGAGGATAAGGTTTCTAAAATGGAACTAGAGGCAACAAAATAGAAAAATATGAAAAGTAGGGAAGGTGTAAGAAGTTGCCAAAAGAAGAAAAGTGGAAACATCCATAAAAGCCAAGGGAGGACGCAGTTTCCAAAAGCAGGTCAGTTAACAAATCAGGAAACATCCCAAAGGGCGCAGTTCTCAAATTAGAGGCCAGTTTACAAAGAAGGAAACATCTCAAGTCAAGGGGGGCCGCGGTTTCTAAAAGGATGAAAAGCAGTAAGAGAGAAAAAGTAGGAAATCATATCCACTCAAGGATGACAAATTTGGAAGGGCTCTCACAGGTCACCAAGCACATCACCTTGCTCAGCAGGTCATCAAGAAGTTTATAAAGGAATCCAAGCAACTCCTTTTCACAACTTTTGATCATTATTGAATTTGTGTGTGAGCACTTTAGCTTACCAAGGCAAGGAGATGTGCCCTAGCCAACCTATGGGAGATGTGCCCCATAGTTCCAGTTCCACTCTTCTGTATATGATCCAGTGCAGCCATTGATACCACATTGTAGGTATGATCCATCCATTTCATGTGAATATCCATCCTTCAGAGGTTTATGCAAAGATCCATATTTCTTTAGGCGGCTTTGTAGAGTTTCACAGAGAAAGAGTAGTCATTTGGAGAGCTTGCAAGAAGAAACATAATTCAAGTGCACAACTCAGGAGCATCCATTAGCTCATATCCATCCTAAATATCTGATACAATGACTACACCTTCTCTTGTCACTCCTTTCTGTAATATCCTTCTTCTATCATTGTAATAATTCAAGTACAGAGATTATCTATGATGTTTGAGGCTATGCCATTTAATGTTTAAGATTAATGAACTCATTTTTTATTTTTTTTGTACATAACATGTCACGGGCCCATTAAATATTAGAATATGAATTAAAGAGTATCCTTTGGTAGTTTTAATCCTATCTTTCAAAGACTAGCTCAATGTACACTTTTTATTGACTAGTTTTCCAGTTTATGCATCATACAAAGTTCAGAGTAACTAATTATATTTATGAATTTTTATGTTGTTTTTTAACTCCGTGTATAATCCATCCCCATCCAAAAATCAGAGTTTCGTAACCCTCTTTGGTTGTTTGAGTCCTTAGTAATCAAGACTAGCTCATTGGGCACCCAAAATTGACTAGTTTTACAGTTTGATCAATTAATAAGTATCTATATGCCCAAATTCGATTATTTAAGTTGTGTTGGGTCCATGAGACATTTATGAAGACCATCCCACCTTCATATTGCAAATACGAGATCATATCAGTCCATTTGGAAGAGTTTGAAAAATTACTAGTCGAGTAGT
Source organism: Larix kaempferi (assembly GCA_027924585.1). NCBI lineage: Eukaryota > Viridiplantae > Streptophyta > Pinopsida > Pinales > Pinaceae > Larix > Larix kaempferi. Next base: position 6,600,695 of record BSBM01000550.1, read on the forward strand.
CCTACATAACATTTTTCCTCTCTTTGCTCCCAAAATCAACCAAAACCTCCCAAATTATCAGAATAAATTGTCCAACATCTAATCAAGATTTTAATTTATTATATATTCCATTTGGTTACATTAAGGTGTAAGCACTGAGTTTAGTTTGCATATGCTGGTGTGCCTAGGAAGCATCAAAATAGACATTAGCCTAACTATTGTTGAAATGTAAATGGCCCGAGTACTTTGTGCATAGGACTAATTAGTTGGACCTGAACCTGATACCTTTGCTACTACATATTCACCCATATATTTGGAATATCCAAAGTATCCAACAGTCAAGCTCTGGGTGGGTGAACCAAGAACCAATACTAGTTCCTTCTTCACTAGTTTTTGTGAACTAGTTACTGTTTGCAATTTTCTGATTTTAGAGTTATATTTGAGATAATGTATTCTAATTCAATATTAGGTATATTACATTGGTATCATAGAAATCTCCTTGGCTCATCCTGTGGAAATTAATTCTCAGTGGAAGACATCTCAGAAGTGTTTTCAAGTTGTAGTTGTGGAAGCAGTGACAGACATGGAAGATAAAAGTTTTGAGTTGTATGAGGAAGAAGAGATAATTTACATTGATGGAGGAATACCAAGAGATGAGGATGGTTACATCAAGGGGGCTTCACTATAAGGAAATATAATACCACGTTCATTCATATTGCGGTATAAAATATTCATGAAAACCTAAAAATTATATTGCTTATATATTAAGGGGCAATGGTTTTTTTATTATTTAATGTAACAATACAAAAATACTTTGGGGTCTTTTTTATATGGGAAAGATGACAAATATCCACCAAATGGAGATGGTGTGATCACGACCGGATGAGAAATTGGGTTGAGGCAAGGCTCGGTCTTACGCAGAGAAATCGCGTCTTGAGGCATGCTTGAGGCCAGGCGTTTCATGGTGAAGTGGGTTTCCAATCGATCATAGTCGAGAGATAGTGGTCATTGACAGCCAATTGTTACCAATAACACTCAGCCAGCTGTTACCAATAGCATTGGGAGGCTATGAGCCTCCAGGCCTATTATAGGCCCTCTATAGGCCTTGGGGGCTTGAATACCCAACCACTCGTGCCTATTACAGGCCTTGGGAGGTTTATTCAACCTACTAGAGCTTGTTAGAGGCCCTGGGGGCTTGGATACCTAGCCCACAACAGACTTAGTCAGGGATTGGGGAACTGCAACATGCGATCTAAATGTTGTACTATGTGCATTGGCTCTAGTGACATACAAGAAGTGATCTCCTATCTCTTCATTAGAACATTAGTTGTTGCAAATCATAATGATATGTGGTTGAGTAATTGCATTGCGGGTGAAGTAATGTGCATCCACAATATACATCGAAAGAAGCAAGGTGCATTGTAGAATGCATGTGGGGTCATAAGAGGGGCATCATATCAGTATACTAGGTAGAAATATAAAGGGGTATAAAAAATGTTAATGAAAAAATTGATACATACAATGTCTAGTGAAAATAGGGGTTTTTTTAAATTAGGAAGGCATATTGGGAGGGGGTTTAAAAAAATGATTTTGGAAGGTATTTTCCCATATTTAGTGAAATTAGGGGTATTGTTTCATATGCCACAAACGAACATGCTATGATAGAGGCTTATTGAGTAAAGCCCCCGTGGGTTACATTTATGACCATATGTACATATATCAATGGGATGAACCACCGATGGCTAATCATAAGAAGGAGTTAGCAAAGACGATATATGTAGGTAAAAAGTTTCCCTACCACTACCAAGAGTATCTGGATTTGGGAGAAGAGATTAGTAAGGCCATTTCTTTCAAATATTACTTTTATTGCAGATTTGTATTTGATATCAAGGATGAATATTTGGATTCAATAGAGAGCATCAAACCACCCATAGAGGAAAAACGTTGTTCCACCTCTATGAGTCAAGAAGAAGGAAGAAAAAATCAGCCAACTGCATCTTCTAGCATCAGGAGATTGTTTGGGTTTACTTCAAGAAGATCTTCCAAAGGAGGTAAGAATGAAGAATCCATCACCAGTTCCATTAAGGATCAGAAAATTATGGATCGGAGAGTAGCTATGAATGGGTTCCAAGAAGAGGCATCTACTAACAGTTTCTCAAATTCTGAAGAAGCATCTATTGATGGATGTTGTGAAGAGGTACCTACTGATGCATGCCTATGTTTTGAGGAGACATATACTGATGGATTCCCATCTCTCTATGTGGATGACATAGAGATACCTCTTTATGAGGTTGTTGCAAGTACAAGTTTCCCTAATACTAAATAAGATGAGATCCTTGCAGTCAAGGAAGAAGTTACAGGATCAATCTCAATATCACCACCTGAGCTTCAAGAGGTTGATCCATGGGTAGATGATGAGGAGGTTTATTATCCACCTTCCCCTTTTGAAAGGTCTGATCCAGGTGGATATCGGTGGTGTCCCACCTCTTCCTACTGGTTCAAAACAGTCTTCTGGCAATTTTGGCAAATTACTATTTTTAGTAGTTTTTCGGGTCCTAAACCTCCGGAGCCGTTTTGAGGCCCTAAACGATGTTTTTTCGGCATCAAATGGTCGGGAAAATATGAGTACCGTGCACCTAACTCTTTCATGTGCCAGACTTGAGATTTGCAGAACCTTTTTGTAATCCTTGAATAGATCTTTCCATCGAGCTATTGTGCACCCCAAATGGATATCGTATGCAAAAGTTACGACCCCGGGAAGTTGATGTACTAACTTACCCAAACGGGGCCCACATGACTTTTGGCACTTCATCTACTAGGGTTAGGTTTTTGGATGTTTGGGATTCTTTCCCTCATGCTTATGATAAATAGTACCTTTCGGCCTCTCTTTGTATTCATCTTGGCATGAATGAGCATAGGGTCCACATCTCTTCCCAGAGATAGCTACCACCATTCTAGCTGTTGTATTTACAGTCTGTTCTATTTCCACTATTTAATAGAATATGTGTTTACTGTATCACTTTGTTCTTTGCAATATATCTGTGTAAGTGAATATATATATGCTATCTTATTTCGTTCCTGCAAAAATCCAGATCAGTGGTATCAGAGCAATCTGCTCTTTGATTGTTTCTCGGTGCATGTCCCTGACGAGGTCAGGATATAGAGAGTTGGTTTTCGAACTAGTTTCACTTGGGGAAGATCACTCTCCCTGCCCCAAACGGCCTCCCATGGCAGACGAAAAGAGAGATGATGGAGCAGGAGAACCTATCAAGTTGTTGCTCGAGGAATCCATCGTGCGACAGAGGAATGAGATGATGGATAATTTCGCCCAGATCCTTCGACACATGCCGACGGAAATAGATACACCTTTAACAAATAGTTGTTTCGGAGATGCGACTCCCTTCAAGGTACAAGTTAACTTTGATATCCCTTTATTTGAAGGCCAGATCGACGCTGATGCTGTAGATAAATGGTTGAATCTACTAGAAGGGTATTTCTCTATCCACAATTTCTTCGACAGGGAAAATATCCTCTTTGCGCTCCTCAAGGCCGTCCCCCATGTCAAAAATTGGTGGGAAACTTATTGTGAGCAAAACTCATCAAACGAGTCTGGATTGTTTGAATATTCCAATCCCACTTGGGCCTCTTTTAGAGATACCATTAAGGAACAATATTACCCAGTTGGAAACTATGATGACCAGTACAAAAAAAGGTCCATTCTGCAACAAGAGAGGGACCAAATGGTGTCGGAGTACACCAACAAATTTCATACCTTGCGCACAAAGCTAGGTATCAAGGACTCCGAGCGACACCTAATACTGAAATATCGCAGTGGCCTACACCAGTACATACAAATAGAGATGGATTTCCTGGAATTCTCTTCACTCGGATCCGCCTATCGATATGCTGTCAAAATTGAGCAGAAATTTTAGCAAAAGAACAAGCATGACTTCAGACCTGTGCAGAAGCAGGGCAAGGGAAACTCTGGCTCACAGAACACGAGGCAGGGAAAGGACAACCAGTCCCAACCACAAGCAAAGAAGGGTAACGAAAAGATAAAGAAGGACATACGGAAGTGGTGTGAGTTCCACAAAATACTCTGGCACAACACTGATGAATGTCGCTCAAGAAAATCATTGGTGGCTGTGATCAAAGCTTCAGAATCAGATCCCAATTCTGATTCTGAATCAGAACCTAATTTCACAGTTGCGAAAAAAGGGAAGCAAATCATTGATGCAAAACCCAGTGCCGTTGTTGCCACCACGCAGATTCAACCAGAGGAACCTGAAGAGTCAGAGGCAGAGGAGCGCCTTTTCCACTCCCAGATGTGGGTGAAGGGAATTCCCCTACACTTTGTCGTGGATAGTAGCAACCAAAAGTACATGATCTCAACAGAAGTCATCAAGAAATTGGAGCTACCAATAACACCACACTCGCAACCATACACCATGGGTTGGCTGAGCCAAGGATGAGGGATCCACGTCAGTCATCAATGTCGCCTGCCATATGGCATCAAGCCCATCGAAGATGAGGTATTGTGTGATGTGGCCCCACTTGAAGTATGTGATGTTCTTTTAGGACAACCATATATGTGGAAGCATCATGTTGTATATGAATCACGACCTTGCAGTGTCATTGTCACCTTGGGAGGACAACTCTATCGGATACCCGAGATAGTTTTGCCTACCCCAACCAAGCAAGGCAGGAAGATAATCTCCCACACTGGGAAACTTTTCCTATTCGCAATTTCCGCTAAAGGAGAACATCAGATCGTAGAGACATCCAAAACCTCTGCCCATTATCACTCTACTCAGCAGAAACAAGAAAAACATAATTTCAGTGCAGGATCGCCTATTCGAGTACCTTTGCAGTGCAAGGCCACGCATTCAAGGTGCTCCTCCAAAAAGAAACCATCCACACCAGTGCAGACCAAGGATACCACAAAAACAAAAACTGTTGAACAGCTCCAGCGCATCCAACAACAAAAATTACAACCCTCTGAAGATTTCAAAGAAAGGCAACCTTTTTGCTTCAGCAAACGCTGCACCAAGAGCTCAATTCAACACACAGCTCGACATATGATAAAGGATTTGACGCAATGGATTTCATTGCTTCCTAAGGAGGGAGGATTGATCAAGGTGGATATCGGTGGTAGCCCACCTCTTCCTACTGGCTCAAAACAGTCTTCTGGCAATTTTGGCAAATTACTATTTTTAGCAGTTTTTCAGGTCCTAAACTTTCGGAGCCGTTTTGAGGCCCTAAATGACGTTTTTTCGGCATCGAATGGTTGGGAAAAGATGAGTATTGCGCGCCTAACCTGTACGCGTGCTAGACTCGATATTTGCTGACCCTTTTTATAATCCTTGAATAGATCTTTCCAATGAGTTATTGTGCGTCCCAAATGGATATCGTATGCAAAAGTTACAACCCCATGAAGTTGATGTACTAACTTACCCAAACGGGGCCCACATGACTTTTGGCGCTTCATCTCCTAGGGTTAGGTTTTCGGATGTTTGGGATTCTTTCCCTCATGCTTATGATAAATAGGCCCTTCCGACCTCTCTTTGTATTCATCTTGGCACGAATGAGCATAGCGGCCACATCTCTTCCCAGAGATAGCTACCACCATTCTAGCTGTTGTATTTACAGTCTGTTCTATTTCCGCCATTTAATAAAATATGTGTTTACTGTATCACTTTGTTCTTTGCAATATATCTATGTATGTGAATATATATATGCTATCTTATTTCATTCCTGCATAAATCCGGATCAAGGCCACTCAAGATGAATGAAAGAAGTATCAAGGATGCCTTAAACACTCTCTGTGACACACATGTTTCAGTGTCACAATCTTGTTGGAGAGCTACTTCATTGCAAGATTGATCTCTCCTTGAAGCCATGGAGCAGATTCAGAGAGCAATGTCTACAATCCAAGGTAATTTTTTCAGATATGCTTTTTGACAAAAATTATTTGCATGAGCTTGTGTATATGTTGCAGGCAGAATCCTTTAAGGATGATGAAGAGATCAACAAGCTCAATGATGAGTTGATGGCCACCCAAGATTCTTTGAGAAGCACTCAAGGTTTCCTCTTAGAATCCAAGATCCAAATAAATTAATTGCATGAATGTAATGTCCCTCCTATCCTACAAGGCTATGGAGAGGACACTAACAATAATACTGGACATCTAGTCCCATACTTAATCAAATAAGCATTCATATAAATTGTAGATGGAGATATGAAAATGCATAAACATTTGAAAACATAGTAGAATTTGATTCCATTACACATCCATCATACATTCCATATTTTCATGTCATTCATCAATTAAGCAATATCAAATTAGCAAATGAGAATACTTACCTCAAACCCAGTAGTCCCTAAGCAACCAGCTACGCTTCTGCAACATTCCACCCAACCGTAGGCCAGTGTGCTCCTCAATCTCTCAGCACCACTTCCACCCCCGAGCTAGGCATGATCTCCACAAGGGAAAGGGGAAAGCAAGCTCTCACATAGCCAAAGATACACCAGAATTAGCCAAGCTAATCAGCAGTTAGGTTTCTCAGGCTGCTAAGAGATGGACAGAGGTGAATTACTAGGCTAGTGGCTCAACCATTGAGCTATGGATACTTCATTGGACTCATCAAGCCAAATATGTCCTCTTCCACTCTTGGATCTCCTGCTCACAGGTTCAAACTAAACAGGGAGGGACATAACAGCCAGAAATGCAAGTGCTGGGCGTTTTTGCAGTAGGATGCCCAACGATGGGATTTCAACCAGTTCAGAAAAATGTGGGAAAGCCCAAAACAAAAATTGGAAAATGGGAAAACAACCCCAGGAGCAAAATCATTTTCAGAAAAACATCCATGGGCATTTCATGGGCAGAAACGACCTCTATAACCCCAGAAAATTGTGGTTCTCTTCTCCCAGCCACTGTGCTAACCAAAAATGAGTTCCCAGGCATGGAAGAATGCAGAGAAATGGTGGAAACGTGAAGGAAAAAACCTAGTTCGCCCCAGGCTGCGTGAGAGAGGAAAGACCCTAGTTTAGAATGGCTTGGGAAGGAAAAACGTGGGTGATTTCTTGCCTTGCAAGCAAAAAATCGAATTCCCGGATTGATGGCTTGCCCATACCCGAAATTGGCTGCCATACCTCATCATTCCCAAGGCATTAACTGCCTCAACCAACTCTTGGAAGAATTTAATGATTGGGGCATAAGCCAAAATGGGTAGTTGGGATCTCATGGGTTTTCTCATTGACACATGGATTGACTCCATTGGCTCAAGGGTTTGGTTATTTTTCCTCCCTATTCCTTGTAAGATCATGCCCCCATCTCTTTGTTGCATTGTATAGCTAGTTGTGGGTTTTTCATTAAAATTGCATATTTACATGATGTCCGAATTTACATTGTGCGCGGCTAGCACAAGAACCATATGCATCTATTCTAATTTCCGATACATAGAACGATAAATCAATGGCGGGGCCTTGGCCTTGAGCTCCTCACCATGACTAAATAACAATATTTACATCATTTGCAATATTAATGCAATAGGGTCAAGATGGGGACATTACAATGAAAAGTTGCAAATATCACTCATACCAGTCATCCAGTCTCTTATGGTTGGTTGTATTCAGATTTCTACGGAATAACCTCATGAGATGGTGGTTCATGAGGTTCATGATGAAATGCATGTACTTGAGGAAATTTTAGATGTAGAGGAAAATTTCCAAGCACATACAATTTCCCAGACCAAAACTGAGCTTCTGCATGGAGTAAGTCATTCCTCCACTAAGGAATCAGAAGAGCTCATGTGTGATGGAACAACTTGTGATGGAGTTGATGCATCCATTAGTTGGGTGGATGAAGTTTCCAGAGAAGAGATTTTGGTCCATGATCCCACATTAGACCCTTCTACTTCTTCCATGACATTTGAGGATGAATTTTGGGTCAAGAATTTATTTTTGATGGTGCCTGAAAAGGAGCAGAAGGATCCCACATTCACTTTAGTTGATTTAAGGGCAGCACCATTCCCTTCCCAGCAGTTTCAGAGGCAGCTCATCACATAAATATGCAAATCGTTCCCATTTGACTTCATTAAGTGGGACACAAGATGGTTGCAGGAATCCTTTGACCGGTGGAAGAGAGTCGAGCCATTGGAAATTTTCACATGGGGAAGCATCGTGGTTTCCATCTGGACCATTGGGTTGGAGTGTCTCTTCTTTTCCTATTTGCGAGAAAATACACATGAGAAATATTCATGTTTGCAACAATGGAGATTCCTTTGATACATTTTACACCTTCAGTGAGTAGCATGGGAATCCATGGAATGTTGATGATGCCTATCTTTTTGGTGATTGGACATGGGACCCTCACCCTTGTCACTAGAACAACAATGTTTTGATTCTTGGTACTTTTGTGCATTGGGCACAAGGAGTAAAATATGATTTGCATGAGGTTGGAGAGCTTGGATTTAAGCAAGATTAAGGCCAAGCACCTATCCATTGGTAGAAAGATTATAGGTTGAATCATGGAGAAAGTTGCAGATTTTTGGAGAAGGCACATGAATTCATCTCATTTGAACCAACCATAAGATTGATGGATTATTTTTTTCAAGAGTTGGCTCACTTTCCTTCACCCCACATACATATGGAATCCAACACACATAGGGATGAATTTTGGATAAAAGGATTTTTCCTATGGGTGCCACATGAGGAGCAGGAGGCTCCCACATATTCCATTGATGACTTCAAGGTCAAGCCATGTGGCCTGACAAGTGCACCATTTCCTTTCCAGCTTGATGAGCAGTAGCAGAGAAATCTATCTAATGTCTCCATCATGCATAATATTGCATTCAGTCAGATTGTTTGTTCATCCATTGATTGAGTGGATGGATACACACTGGAGTTAAGCCCCCCCAAGGGTAAGCTTTCTATCGGCATTAGGGGAGAGTTGAATGACACATCATACATTTCTTTTGAAATGTTGCAGGGCATCTATGGTTACTAGATGATGCTTTGAGGACATGGGATTCCCACCTATGTCAATTTGCTAGCAGAGGTATGAGTTTGTGTGCTGGTTTGCACATGAAACATGAGGAGTTCCATACTTTGGTGGAGGGACTCATTGAGGTCTAGTTTTGCATTGGAGATGATAAACTTCCAGTATGGTGGAGTGATCTAGACATCCTCCATAATGATATATTCTTCATGTTGATCTTGATGTTTGGAAGGATGCAGCTAAGACAGTGGGACCCTTGAATTCTTTGGAATGACATTTTTCCACAAGTAACTGTTCCATTGGGATACATTCAACACAAATAGTGGGATCTAGGAATTCTTCTCAAGTGTTTTAGTTGGGTTGAAAATTTTCTTGAAAAAGAATTAGTCATTGGTAGAATGATTATAATAAGATCGGTGCAATAGAAACATGGTGGAATTTTGGTTAGAGTTGGAGTTGGTTTCTTTCTTGAGGACAAGCAAGTTTGGGAGGGGAAGAATGTCATGTCCGAAATTTTTCAATACCAAGGGAAGCAAAGAATCCACCACCCCCCATGGATCCAAGTGAAGACCAAGGAATTAATTAATGAAAGGGGGGATAACTTTATCCTAGGCAATTATTAAGTAGGAATAAATTATCATATAGTTGTTTAATCAATTAAATTAGAAGGATGTAATGATTATTTTCATAATTAAAATATTAATTATTTGTTTTGGTGAGTTGGGTGATGACAAGGATACCATGAGGGTGCATGGAGAGATAAGGCTAGCCTTTATAGTTTTCACACCAAATCAGAAAGTGGAGAAAAGTAGCACAAAGCAAGATGCCAAGCTAAAAGGAAAGAAACTGACAAAAGCAGGCAGGTGAGGAAAATAGAAACAATAATTTTATTAATTTTAATTATTTTTATAAATAATTATTCCTAAATCTTGAACAAGTGGTCCAAGAGGGCGCCCTCATGAGGATAAGGTTGATAAAATGGAACTGGAGGAAAGAAAATAGCAAAATATGAAAAGCAGGGAAAGTGTAAGAAGTTGCCAAAAGAAGAAAAGTGGAAACATCCATAAAATCCAAGGGAGGGTGCAGCTTCCAAAAGCAGGTCAGTTAAGAAATTAGGAAACATCCCAAAGGGCGCAATTTCCAAATTAGAGGTCAATTTACAAAGCATTTGATCAATCCCTTTTATTGATGGGGTTGTCATTCATGAATTTATAGAGGATCCCACCAAGGACATCATGTTAATCAAAACATTGTTGCCCAAATTGGAGAGGTTCGAGAAGAGACTAAGCCATAGCATTATCTCTTGTAAGGTTTGAGTAGCTAAATTGGGAATGTGATCCGGATTTTATGAGCAGAACGAAATGAATACAGATTATTATCAGATGCTTAACACAAAATAACAGAGATACAGTAAAACTGGTTTTCTATTCAATAAGGAAATAAGCTAGAACTGTAAAATGCAGCGGAAAGCAAGCTTGCTGGAATGGTGGCGGCTTATCTCTGAGAAGAGATGTGACGGCTGCGCTCATTTCGCAAGAAGATGGTTACAATGAGGCTCTCAAGGCCTTTTACAATAAACAGGAATGTCAAAAACCCTAGACATCCAAAAACCTAACCCTGGGAGATGAAGCGCCAAAAGTCATGTGGGCCCCGTTTGGGTAAGTTAGTACATCAACTTCCCGGGGTCGTAACTTTTGCATACGATCTCCGTTTGGGGCGCTCGGTAGCCCATTGGAAAGTTCTATCCGAGATTTACAACTCTTGACTGGGGCCAAATGTACGCCAGAGGCAACCATTTGGCCCCCCAAATTGCCAAAAAAGGTCATTTAGGGCCTCAAAATGGCCCCGGAAGTTTAGGACCCGAAAAACTGCTAAAAATAGTACAATACCAAAATTGCCATAAAACTGTTTTGAGCCAGTTGGAAAGGTGGGTGGCCACCAATATCCACCTGGATCAATCCTCCCTCCTTAGGAAGCAATGGTCTCCATTGCGTTGAGTTCCCCCATCAGATGAGGGAATTTCTGTTGAATTTGGCCTCGAGTGAGCCACTTGCCTTGGTGCAGGAGCTGCCCTGCTTTGACAACTCGATAAAGCTGGATCCTTTGATGTCGAGTGCCCTTGATCTGTGTGTCTGCAATATGATCACTGGATGCTTGTTGTAGGCAGTCAGGGTTGAGCTCTGTTGGTGTCAACATCTCTGCTATCTCTGAGGTGTCTAATAGTGGTGGGAAATATGGCCGAAGGAGAGCCACATTGAAGACTGGATGCAGACCAAGGAAGGGGGGAATGTTGAGCTCAAAAGCATTGTCACCCACCACCTTGGTGATGGTGTATGGCCCATAACGGAGTGGGAGAAGCTTTCGATGGGGCCCTGTAAGGCGTTCTTTCTGCAGATGCAACCAAACTTTGTCGCCCACCTGAAACTTATGTGGCACCCGATGTTGATCATGGCGCTGCTTGTACTTGGCATTAGACTTCTGTAGAATTTCCTGAACTTGTTGGCGAATATGCTGGATCCGTTCAATGAACCGAGCGGCTTTGTCAGCTTCTAGAGACGAGTCGGCCGAGGTGGTCTCAAGGGGAAGTGCAACATCCATGGGGCCCAATGGTTGGAATCCCAACCCCACCTGAAAGGGGCTGTGGCCAGTTGAGCTATGCAGGGCTCGGTTGTAGCTATGTTGGACATAGGGGAGACTCTCATCCCATGTGCGGGGGTGTGTTGAATTGTACATGCGCAGGATATGTACGACCATCCGGTTGACGACCTCCGTTTGTCCATCGGTCTGGGGGTGGAAGGCAGTGGATTTGGTGAGCTTGGTATCCAGCAGTGACCAGAGGCTTGACCAAAATGAGCTGAGAAACCGACTGTCACGGTCTGAGATAATGGTCTGTGGGATCCCAAAATGTACCCATACTCGTTCAAAGAAGAGCTTGCCAGTGGCTTCTGCTGTGATGTTCTTCTTGCAAGCGGCTAGAATTGCCATCTTGGAAAAGCGATCTACAACCACAAAAACACAGTCGTTTCCCCTCTTGGTGGTCGGGAGGCCCGACATGTAGTCCATTGAGATGGATTCCCACGGCCTATCGGGAGTAGGCAGAGGGGTGTATAGGCCCTGTTTCTTAGTGGTCGATTTGGCAATAGCGCAAGCGGTGCAGGACCTGATATACTTGCCGACATCCTGTCGAAGTTTTGGCCAGTAGAAATGTTTCTGCAACACTGCCACTGTCTTTTCGACGCCAAAGTGTCCTGCCACCCGACTATAGTGAGCTTCCCAAATCAGCTTCACACGCTCGCTTGATGGAACGCAGAGATGGCCCAGATGACACAACAACCCGTCCTGAAGATGGAAATTAGCAACCACTGAGTTGGTGCCCAACATTTGATAGGTGGCGGAGAAGTCAGGGTCTGTCTCGTAGAGGTGGGGCCATCCGGAGGTTTCATGGCCACAAGAGTCTAGCACTGTGGTAAGTGCCGTGACTGGAGGTCGACTGAGGCAGTCAGCAACTCGGTTGGTACTCCCTGTTTTATATTTGATGTTGAGGTGGAACTGCTGTAAATATGTTGACCACTTCTGATGGCGGTCATTCTGCAATTTTCCTTGGGTCTGCATGAACTGTAGTGGCTTCTGATCAGTGTGGATGACTGTCTCCTTCCCAAGAATGTAATGTCTCCACTAGCGGCAGGCTTGTACAATAGAGTACATTTCTTTGTCATAGGTAGGGTACTTGCGGACAGCATCTGATAGTGTCTCACTATGATATGCCACAGGGTGTCCGTGTTGAGTGAGAACGGCACCCACAGCATAATCTGAAGCATCTGTCTCGATCTCAAAGGGATGTTGCAGGTTCGGTGATGAGAGTACCGGCGATGAGCACAAGCGCTTCTTCAAATCATCGAAGGCTTGTTGTTGGGACAGGCCCCACACAAATTTTGCCTTACCACCACCCCTGGTCACTTGGCTGAGGGCCCATGCGATATGAGAGAATCCCAGCACGAACCGACGATAGAAATTGGCGAGGCCCAAGAAGCTCCGAAGTTCAGTGAGTGTGGTTGGGGCTGGCCAGTCACGGATGACCTGGATCTTGGCTGGATCCACATGCACACCATGTCGATCAACGATGTAGCCTAAGTAATGGACCCTGTCCATGCCGAAGGAGCATTTTTCCAAGTTTGCATATAGTTTGTGCTTTCGCAGGGTGTGCAGAACCTGCTGAATATGCTGCAAGTGTTCCTCCCAAGTCTTGCTGTAGATGAGGATGTCATCCAGATACACCACTACAAAATTGTTGGTGAAAGGTCATAGGATATCGTCCATCATCCTCATAAAAGTTGTTGGAGCATTTGTCAAACCAAAAGGCATGACCAGCCATTCAAAAAGACCTTCTTTTGACTTGAAGGCAGTCTTCCATACATCTGTCTGTTCTATTGGGACCTGGTGGTAACCAGACTTCAGATCAATCTTACTAAAGTATTTGGCCCCCGTGAGCTGATCAAGGAGGTCGTCGATTCGGGGAATCGGGTACCGGTTACGGACTGTGATTTTATTCATGGCCCGGTAATCAATGCAGAGTCGCCAGGTTCCATCTTTCTTCTGCACCAGCACAATTGGGCTCCCACAAGGTGATGAACTGGGACGGATGTGCCCCTTGTTGAGCAATTCTTGGATCTGCCTCTTGATCTCCTCGTTTTCCAATAGAGAGCGGCGATAGACTGGCCCATTGGGTAGCGGTGCGCCTGGGGATAGATCGATGGGATGCTTGACCTGGAAGTGCAGAGGTACCCCGGTCGGAGAGGAGAAGATATCTAAGTATCCTTCCACCACCTTATCCACTTGCTTCTGTTGTGTGGATAGATCGGTCATGGAGGCCCGAGATGTGGCTGCGATCTTTCTTTCACTCTGAGAGCGAATCACGAAGAAGACAAATTTCCCGGTCTGAGAGATGACCTTCCTGCATTGCTTGGCAGAGATCAAGGAAATAGCACTAGGAGGGACTGCCTCGGGTATCCTGTACAATTTCCTGTTCAAAGAAATAATAACACTACGAGGCCTAGACTCATATACAGCATGACGTTTCCATAAATAAGGTTGGCCCAAAAGAACATCTGAAACTTCGAGAGGAGCAACATCACACAATACCTCGTCCTTGAAGGGCTTGATGCCGTATGGCAGTCGGCACTGTTGGCTGACGCGGAGATCGCTTCCTTTGCGGAACCATCCAATGGTGTAGGGTTGTGGGTGCGGTGTTGTCGGTAGGGCCAGGCACTTGACGACTTCTGCTGAGATGAGATTCTTCTGGCTACCACTATCAACAATGAAGTGCAGCGGGGTGCCTTTTACCCACATCTGTGAATGGAAGAGGCGTTCTCCTTCTTCTGGCTCGTCTGGTTCATCAGGCTGGAGCTTGGTGGTAGTAATGGTGGCACTAGGTTCCGCGTCAATGATCCGTCTTCCCCTTTCTAGTTCGGACTCAGAGTCAGAACCCGCATCTGATTCAGATGCTTTCACTTCGGCCACCAGCGACTGCTTTGAGCGGTAATCAGCAGTGTTATGCCAAGGGCTCTTATGGAAGTCGCACCACTTCCCGGTATCTTTCTTTGTTTTTCCAGTGTCCTTCTTTGCTTGCGGCTTGGACTGGTTGTCTTGATACTGTCCATCTTTGCTCTGTCCTTTATTCTGTGGGTTGGGGCCGCCCTTTCCTGTCTTTTGCTGTGAAGGGTTCCCAGGCCCAAATTGTCGCGTCTTTTGTTTGAGCTTCTGCTCGATTTTGACAGCAAATCGGTAGGTCGTGCCCAAGGAAGAGATGTCCAGAAATTCCATTTCGGTCTGGATGTATCTATGCAAACCACCGCGATACTTGAGCACCAGATGTCGCTCTGAATCTTTGATACCCAGCTTGGTGCGCAAGGTATGGAAGATATTTGTGAACTCTGGCACTGCTTGGTCTCTTTCTTGTCGCAATGTGGTCCATTTGGTATACAAGTCGTCATAACTTCCAACAGGGTAGTATTGTTCCTTAATAGCATCCCTGAAGGATTCCCAAGTGGCCGTGACTGAAAATAATGAGGCATCTTCTGTGTCCTTTTGCTCGCAGAATGTTTCCCACCAATCTTTAACATGGGGAACGGCTTTGAGGAGCGCAAAAGTAATCTTTTCTTTATTCGAAAAGTTATGGACAGAAAAATACCCTTCTAGTAGATTCAACCACTTATCTACAGCATCTGCGTCTATCTGTCCTTCAAATATAGGGATATCGAAGTTGATTTGTACCTTGAAGGGGGCGGCGCCTCCGCTCGAGGAAGATGCGTCGCTTGTTGGTAGTCGCCGAAGGATTTGCGCGAAATTATCCATCATCTCGTTCCTCTGCTGCGTGAGGGCTTCCTCAAGCAACATTTTGATAGGATCTCCTGTCCCGTCATCTTTCTTTTCTCCTGCCATGAGAGGTCGCTTGGGCGTGCGAGAGATTTTGTCCTCAAGAGAAACAAGCTCGAGACCCAATTCTTTGTACCCTGACCTCGTTGGGGACATGCATTAAGACGACAAGGAGCAGACCGCTCTGATACCACTGATCCGTATTTTATGAGCAGAACGAAATGAATACAGATTATTATCAAATGCTTAACACAAAATAACAGAGATACAGTAAAACTGGTTTTCTATTCAATAAGGAAATAAGCTAGAACTGTAAAATGCAGCGGAAAGCAAGCTTGCTCGAATGGTGGCGGCTTATCTCTGAGAAGAGATGTGACGGCTGCGCTCATTTCGCAAGAAGATGGTTACAATGAGGCTCTCAAGGCCTTTTACAATAAACAGGAATGTCAAAAACCCTAGACATCCAAAAACCTAACCCTGGGAGATGAAGCGCCAAAAGTCATGTGGGCCCCGTTTGGGTAAGTTAGTACATCAACTTCCCGGGGTCGTAACTTTTGCATACGATCTCCGTTTGGGGCGCTCGGTAGCCCGTTGGAAAGGTCTATCCGAGATTTACAACTTTCGACTGGGGCCAAATGTACGCCGGAGGCAACCATTTGGCCCCCCAAATTGCCAAAAAAGGTCATTTAGGGCCTCAAAATGGCCCCGGAAGTTTAGGACCCGAAAAACTGCTAAAAATAGTACAATACCAAAATTGCCATAAAACTGTTTTGAGCCAGTTGGAAAGGTGGGTGGCCACCAATATCCACCTGGATCAGAATGTGAGTAGTTAGGAAGGGGAACCAAAGGGATTAATATTCCCCTATCGTTTGTATACATTATGGATAAAATGGATTGTTGCTTAAGGCTGTAAATTGTCCTTCAATTTTAATTCAGAAGTTGATGTTGGCCACTTCTAGATACTTGTTTTGGTGTATGTGTGTATGGAACTATTTCTTTTTATTTTTTTTGTTGAAATGGTAGTAAGATATTTTACACTTTTCGTCTACTCTTCTCATGCAAAATGGTGATTATTTCTTGTTATTGCTTTCTATTAGTTGCTAACTATGAATGTTAGATTGGCTATGGTTATTACATTTAAGGTAACCTTATTTAATAACTAATTGTTGTTATGATTTAGCAACTAAGAGAGAAAAAATTAATTGGGCCTTAGCTTTGGGCAATTTCTCTTATGTTTCACACTAGACAAGCATTAATGTCCACATGTATTCTTTTTTTAAAGCTAATCAATTTGTTAAATTATTTTTCTTCCCTTATCTAAAAAAAATAATATCTACAAAACCATGTTAGCCAATTAATATTTGAATATGCCTAAATAATCACCACATTTTACCCACTTATTATGTACAAAAGCCAAGAAAAAAAATGGAAATAATAACCAAATATCCTCATTTCCCATTTTGTTCAATATTATTAATTCTAACATTAATAATAAATTATGTAATGAGAAAACAAAATCTCCATCACCTCAAACCATAAGTCCTCACAATCCTCACAGTAAATCAATAACCATTAAGATTGACACATTTTGAAATCCACAATCTTTTTTGGATTTCCTAATTTCTTTCTTGAAATATCTATCCACATAATAGAATAAAAGTAATCATTTCCCTATGTTAAATATAATCCCTATCATTTGTATATTTATATTCAAATTATATATAAAATCCAACCTCTAATCAACTAAATGAAAGAAAGTACGATGAATAATCCAAAGGGCCACCCTTTATATGAAGAAATTAATATAAAATAGTGAGGTGAAGCAAATGTTTTTTTGTCCGTATTTCATGGACTGGAATAGAATGCATTGATATTCGAGCCATGCCACTGTAGCACGAGGTGCCAGCAGGAAAAGAGTCGTGGGCGTTTCAGTCGCTTCTGTTTCTCTTCTATCTTTGTGTTCCTTCGCCTTCCCTTACTTTCTTAGCCAAAGTAGGACTGAACATGCCCCTACAACAAAACTTATCCTTTTTGTTCCCTCGCCTTTCCCACTTCCTTATTAAATAATAGAAAGGGGAGAGATTACAAGTGTAAATTGTCCAGCTAGCCCACTATTATTAGTCCCTTCTCCGCATGGAGTATACGTTTCACGTGGTCTTTAAAACAAGGTGAGTTTACATAAGTTTGTTGTGATAAAGCAAAATTTCTTTATGGCTTTTAAAAGTTGGTTTTAAAATGTATATTAAAATGAATATTTTGAAAAAATCTTTAATGTATATTAAAATGAATATTTTGAAAAAATCTTTAATGTATATTAAAATGAATATTTTGAAAGATGGCAGAATAAGGAAAACAACAGAATAAGTAAAACAGTGGCCATGCAATGGACAAATCGCATGGTATGGTTATTGTGTGCTTTCCAGAGGTATGGTTAGTTTATTAACTTGAAGAAAACACAACAGACTTTTATTAACTCCTTGTCTTGTATTGCAGTCAGTTCTTACGTATTAATAATGAAAAGTTTAATATTATAATGTCCAGGTGATAACGTGTTCTTAGATCCACCAATTTAAGATTCAGAAGGCGCAGCGAAAAAAGCAGTTTAAGACAAAGACTTTGTTGGAAATCGATACCCCGCATTTCGAAAGTCATCCATTGAATTTCCTTTCCCGTATTGGAATTTCAAGTATCTCTATTGATCAAATTGCGGATGGCATCACCTTTTAATTAATTGAATTAAAATGCAAGGTGAGGTTTCGAATTCAAATGATTCGAAAGTGGAGTTTAGTAATTAGTTATTCTATTGGGTAATATTTAAGCATTTATTCAATACAATGTCTATGTTTTATATTTATTATTGAGATTTTTTTTACATATAGTGGATATTTATATTTATTATTGAGATTTTTTTACTTATAATGGATATTTATATTTATTTTTGAGATTTTTATATTGCTGTAAAAAATGTTATTATAAGGATAATCTTGTGGCAAATTTTATTTTTCGCATATTTGACGACCAAGGTTCTCTTTCAACTATTTCTATGTCAATGACTCCTCATAATCTCAAATCATCCAACGGTTCTCCAACAACCCTTCTGTTGTACTGCATTACTCTTGGGATGGTGATTCCCTAAAATACTAGGGTCATCTGGTGTTTCCCTCGAGCACAAATCTTCAACAGGATATCTTCTATGAACTCCATGCTTCTCCATCGACAGGGCACTCTAGGTTCCTCAAACCATATGAGTGGGCATGGCGAACTTTTTTTGGAATGGAATGAAAAGGACAATTCAACATACGATGGTTGAATGTGATACCAACCAGCGTAACAATGGTGAAACGACACTCTTTCTGGGATTGCTCGAACCCTTTCCCATACTTGCACGGATTTGGACAAATATTTCTATGGATTTCCTTGAAAGGATCCCTAAATCTGAAGGGAAGACATTTATTTTGGTTGTGGTTGATCGCCTCTCCAAATATAGTCATTGTTGTGCCCTCAGCCATCCCTATACTGCCTCCTCAGTTGCACCCATTTTCCTGAACCAGATCTTCTATCTTCATGGAATCCCTTCTTCCATTGTCTCAGATCGCGATGCAACTTTCACCAATCATTTTTAGACATAACTATTTCGCCACACTGGCACCAAACTGAAGATGAATTCAGGGTATCAACCACAAACAGATGGTCAAACTAAAGTTATCAACAAATGTTTGGACACTTCTCTTCGTTGCCTCACCTCCAAACAACAACATTAGCGGGAAAAGTGGCTCCCTCTCGTTGAATGGTGGTACAATACCTCCTACCACACTGCATCTAAAATGACTCCATATGAAGTAGTCTATGGTTAGGCACCACAAGTTCTTCTTCCATACACCCCCAGCAGTTCACCAGTTTAGGCAATTGACACGGTTCTTTGAAACCGCGATTAGATTCTTCACATTTTGCAAGACAATCTTCACATGGAAAGCAATCAAATGAAACGACAAGCCGATCAACACCATTCTGAGCAAACTTTTCAAGCAGGGGATATGGTTTTTCTTCATCTACAGCCTTACAAGCAATCCTCCTTGAAACTCAAAGGGCGTCATAAGCTCGCTCCAAAGTTCTATGGGCCATATAAGGTTCTTCAGAAGATTGGATCTGTTTCTTATAAATTGGAACTTCCTCCTTCTTCCCGCATTCATCCAGTATTTCATGTCTCTTGCCTAAAGAAATTTTTGGGCACCAACATTAGAGGACAAACTATTTTACCAGAACTAGATAATGAAGGATCCATCCTTTTGGAGCCGGAGGCCATCCTCAATAGGATCCCTCATCAACTTTTCTCTTGATCTATCACAGAGGTATTAATTTAGTGGCACGGAATGCAACCAGAGGATGCTACATGGGAACCACTCCTTCAGATTCAACAACAATTTCCACATCTAAAGCTTTGAGGACAAAGCTTTTTCTAAGGGGGAGGGGATGTTAGAAACCCATGTCAACCCTTCTCTTTACTTTGTTAGTATATTGTTGTTGGACACATATGCTTTGTAAGTCATCCCGTAGTATTATATGTTCCATGGTATTGATCCATAGTATTGGACGCATATGCTTTGTAAGTCATCCCATAGTATTATATGTTCCATGGTATTGATCCATAGTATTGGACGCATAGAATTAGTATATAAGTACGTGTTGAGTCCAATGAAGGAATCCATGAGTTATTGGTATTGAGCTTGCTCAGAGGAAGTTTCCCCCTCGAGGTGGCCCGTGATCAATAAATCTCTTCCGTGTTCTGTTATTTCTGATATATCATGCATTTTTATCATTTAATTGTTGGAGGTTCCTCACAGTATATGAGCTTATCTATTTTATGATTCAATGCACCACTCCATTAATATACATACATAATCACAATTATTTGGATCAACATATTAATCTTTTATGCAATAAGAATTCAAACTATTATTTCGATGCAAGCGTGAAGTAATAATGTTTATAAAGGAATTCAAGTATCTATAAATTTTTATATAAATACTTGTATTCCTAAGTTGTATTAGAAAATCGATCCATTTGAATTCCAACCACAATGGATAGCCCATACGATATTCGTTTAATAAGGATTAGAGTTCATTTGAAATATTTCCCTTTATATATATATATATATATATATTCTCACATTCATTGTGGAACTCGGGTGTCTAGCTGAAGAGTTAAAGTTTGAATCTTTTGCATGGTAGCGTTAGCACGATATTACATAAGTTCTCTGATAGATATCGTAAACTCTATGTAAAATCACATAGACCCAATATTCACGATATTTCAATCACTAATTCCAACCAAATTGTCGATTTCATAATAAGTGAAATAAATCTTATAATAACAATTTGATCAATGATTCCAAAGTCTTATCTTATATGTTTGGCTTATAAAGAAAATTTGATCTCTTATATGATATTATAAAACAGATTAAAACAGGTTCTAAGGAAATATCCCATTCGTTGTATGTGAATATATTATATATACAATTTCATTGTTGAAAAGAAGGATTTCTCCGTATATAAAAAATAATAATATACCCAGATTCTCTTCACTATATAAAATCGAAGTATCATTTAGCATGGATCATCACATAAATAATATTAGCAAAGATATGCATTCATCAGTTATATATATTAAAAGTAATAGACAAATTCATAGCATATATCATATACAGATTCATAAATTTAATAACCATATTTATAACTTATCATATACATACTTGTAAAATGGTCTATATACCAAAACTGGGGAAGATCACTTGAAGAGTCAATTCCTCTCAACCATAGAAGAGGACAACAAACTCGTTTGTCCAACTCTGCCCCCGAGCTGGATCACCACCATGTACTTGAACATCAAGCAACCACTTCCATGCAGCACTCTCTCTCAAAGTCTGTAATAAGGGATGATGAAATCATGAAAAGAGAGAAAACTCAACACAGTTCCTCTATGAACAACATGGCGTCCCATGTTATCTCAGTGCACTATTATATATAGTTAAGCCCAAGTCTTGTGCCATCCCAATCAAATATCCAATCAATCCATAAATCCTTATGATTTAGTATCTTTCTTGGATGTTGAGTTTTAGATTGGATTTGATTGGTAAATATATCTCTAGCTTGCTTACACATGTTCTCTTGTGCCATGGTGGTGTCCCCTCATTTAGTTGAACTCTTCCAGTGCCTTTTTCTTTTATTTAATAATAAAAAATAGTTTTTTGTGCAAAGTGTAACTTTGTGTTTTTGAGTTTTAAATAACTTTTACAAAAAATAATTGTCACAATATTAAATCAAAATAAATAAAAATGTTTTTGAGTATCACAGAAAGAATTGCCAGCAAAGTTCATTGTTAGTCGATATGATGAGAGGAAAATATGGTTTGACGAGCCAGCCGAAATTACCGATTCCTTGATCAGTTGTAGGACATTCAGGTGCATGTCTATATATCAAGGTAGCGATGTCAGTCATGACATCTAGGTGCATGCATAGAGATTAATTTATCCCTGTCAGTCAGAACTTGACAGAAGCATCACTAGATGCTACACGAAAAGGCGTAGCTCGAAGAACACAAGAACAGGTAGCGACGTCAATCAGAAGCATCACAATCCAAAGACAAAGAGATAACAACATGCATAACCATACCCACGTCACCGCCTTGGAATTTATACACAGTTATGTTCCCAATACCTCTGCCGCCGTTGCGGAAATAACAATTGTTTACAGACAATCTACATGAGCGAACTCAAACAGATCTCCCTAGTCCAAGTGGATCTAGAACAAAGAGATACACAATACTAGTTACTTTCCTAGATAAATAGAAATACTAGACGGGAAAAGATGTGGCTTACCTCAAGTCTGTAGTTCTGTTGTGGCCACAACAGATCCCATGCTTCAGTTAAGCATGGGAGCCCCAATTTTGAAATAATCACAAAGGTATTTGGGTAAGTATTTTCTTGTGAACATGAGATTTTCAACTTGGTTTCAGTGGTCTTATGCTTGTACCTTTGATCATTATTCTGGGAAATTTCTAAGCATTTTGGTCGCAGAAAGATCTAAACTTTGGGGTATTTTATTATCTGTTTTCTGCCTACCCAAAACACGACATTCAGACACCCCGAAACCCTGAACTCGAAAGGTGCGGGTTGCGGGAGTTAGTTTTTAGTCATTCGAGTTTGGTCCTCTCGAAACCCGCAACCGAAACGGTGCAGGTTGCGGGATTCTCTTGCTAATAATTTTGGGAATTGATTATCCTGAAACCCGAAACCTGCAACTGCGGCTTTCAGATTTCAAGAGTGTGTTTTACCTTCATTTGTATTGTGTGTTCCTGAAACCCGCAATCCGAAATGTCGGGTTGAGGGATGCGGGAAAATATTTTTCCATTTGTGATGATTGTTCTCGTTTGCGAAACCCACAACCCGCAATTTTCGGGTTGCAGCTTTCGGAAACTTGTTTTTACCTTTGTGGTCATTTTGTCATCCTGAACCTGCATTCCGCATCGGCTAATCTCAGCCATCCATTCCTTTTGATCACACTGTTACGATTTAATCTAGAAAATCGATAAATAAGGGATTTTCTTTATTTTCTTTGATCATTTTCACTTTTGGAAATTATCCTGCTGCGCCGATTTTTACTATGGATTTCATACTAGGTGGTCGTTTTTACTAGTTTTTCATTATTCCCAGGTTGGTTGCTGTCACTGTTGCATTTGCAATTGGTATTTTCGCTACTTTGTTTTAGTTTTGATTTTTCTTTCTTTTATTTATCAGATTTTCAAAGCTCCTCCACCATGTCGAAAAACACTCGGTCTAAAACGGCTAACAAAGATTCCCTGATCAAAGACCCCAATTTTGGTATTTTCTCTGATACTAGTGAAAGAATTACAGAGACCTATCAGATGGATTGGTCCAAGATATATGCCATATTTGACAATGACGACCTTTCCCACTTTGAATGTGACCAACCTGTGTATGAAAAAATTAGGGCTTCTCAGATACATGCCATCGATGCTCATCCTGCCATTTTCCTTTATACAGATGCTATCAAATGGATAATTGAGAATGCAAACCCCAAAGACCAGTTGTTTAATAATTGCATAGGGTCTCAATTAACCAATTTCTATCTTGAGGTCTTTATTCGAGCTTTCGCTCTTAAACCGCATGCGCAGACCCTTAGTCCCGATTTCATACAATCCTCAAAAACTAGGTATAACTCCAACGAGATGTTAAAATCATGGATGGTCAAACCTAACACTTTTGTACCTAAAGCCGACAATCTGTACCCTATCGTCTGGTTCAGATAACCCTACTCTTTGTTAGAGGCCACGCTTTGTAGGCTTTTCATCCTTCCTAATTGTTCTGTCTTCAAAGCTGAATGGGTGCGCATCGCACATCATGTATTAACTACCGGTGAGTCTTTCCCATGGGCTTCTATTCTCTCATCTGAATTGAAAAACGTGATTGAAGACTATCATAAGGCAACCGCCTAGAAGAAACCACATTTTTAAATATCGGCATATGTAATTGATGTTTTCTGCTCAGAGTTCCAATACCCAAACCTAGGTTGGAACTGGACCCCTTCAGACCCACCTGTTCACATTTACCACTAAGCATTATGGGATGGGAACTTCATCCCTTTATTTTATGACATTTGTGATCATTTTTTGGGCACTGTTTATTTCAATATTTTCAGGCAGGAGGCACTTGTATTTTCAGCTGATGCCAAGGCTTTCATCAATACCATTGGTGATTGGTGCGTTGGTGAATACTTCTCATACATCAAAGTTTATGGAAGTGACACAGTACACCTTCTTCCCAGGATAGTTCCTGATAGACTGGTTATAAAGGAGGTTTCCTTTTAGACTGTAATTGATGACATGTATAAGAAGCTTACAGTTCCTAGAAAGAAAGGATGGCCTAAGTTTGGTTTGAACCTTGGGCCACTGGTTATTCCAACCTCAAATTGGGATACAGTGCTTAGTGAGCAGTTGGATGCTCTAAGGTTGGGCCTTTCTCCCAAAAGGAAGCACGATCCCAAGAAACTTCTTGATGCACACCTCAAGTAGTTCCATGTTAAGATAGATTATGTCCATGAGGTAATTCCAAATGACTTTATCTACCAAGGGGTCAACACCTTTTCTGAAGTACTTTCCAGGACCAACAATTTGGAAGAGAATCATAATATTATGCATTATCAGAAAGACCTTAAGGCCATGACCCTGAGCTACAAAACTATGTAGCTAAACCTGATAGAGCAAGTGAGGAGAGAAAGAGAAGAGAAGGATACTCAGAAAGCTAAAACTCGTCTAATGCTTACTTTTTCAGATGGGGAAAAAGGAAAATCTCCTATGGATCCTCCTCCTCAAATAAAGACTACTGAAGAATTCAAAGTTCTGTTGCAGACAGCTCATCAGTTCAAACAGGGGTTAGAACAAATCACCTATGTATTAGGTACTCAAGAAACTGAACCTCAGAAACTCACTGAGGATATCCAAGCAACTACTGCAGCTACACAGGAAGAAGATGATCTTATGATAATCACATCCAACCTAGCTAGGAGGCAAAAGATCATTTCTCCTGCAACACAAATTCCCCCTGAGGATATAATTGATTGTGATCTTGAGGAGAAACCTCACCCTCCAGTATTGGTGACAAAAGAACTAACTCAAGATTCACAGATAGTTGTTGATTTGCTTAACACCATTGAGATGGACCACTCTTCTGATGATCAATAAGAGTCAGAGGTTACAGCAGTTCTTGATATCACAACTAAAGCACTTTTACTACCAGCTATTCAAGAACTTTCTGCCTTGCCTTCCAGGATGGAAATTTCACTTTCCTTATCACAGTTGTTTCATACTATCACCACCACCACTGTTCCATTCCCAAGAAACTTAGCCTCTTTCACAATTCCATCATCCATCATCATAGAGGTTCAATCTTCCACTGCTTCTTCTCAATTATCCACATCCATTTCATTATCCTCCACCACTGCTGACACACCTTTACTTTCCCATTCACCATCATCAATTAATGTTGACAACCAAGTTTCAATTTCAGAAGCCTTTGTCTCATTTCCTTCTCCAACTCGGGCTTTGTCAGTAACCCAAGTTATCTCTACATCTTTGACCACCCCTGAAATCACTGTGCCTATGCCTAGCCCTGCTGTCACTCAAACACCCTCACTGATTTCGATAGTAAGCATTCCTTCTACCTCCACAGGGTTGGTGATTGAATACGCAGATGAGGATATAGTTCCTATTGGGAACTACTTCTATAGCAAAGATGACAAGGCAGTGATCAAAAGAACCAGGAAAAGAGGCAAAGATCAAGCTGGGTTAGAAGCACCTATTCCAGACCAGGTAATATGGGCTCCCAAAACAAATAACCCTCGGATTGAAGCAGTTGAAACAGCTACAGCTTTAGGCGCCTTTGCAAATGCAAATTTGGATTCAGTCCATGTTCTGGATAGGGAAGTTGATATGAGAGAAGAAGAGATCAAGAGACTTAAAGAGGAATTGGCTCAGACCAAAGAACAACATGCAATTGAAATGGTTGACCTTAGGAAGACATTGGCAGACAGGTTACAAGATTTGGAGCAAAGGAATTATACTCTCCAGAATGAGCCTTGCATAGGACAAACTCAAAATGATTCTAATACTCAAAGAATGCATGTTCTGGAAAAGCAAGCTGAGGATGAAACTGCAAGTGCAACGTCCTCCAATTTTTTTAGGTTTACACCTCTTGAGTTCAAGAATTTGGCTCTCCAAACTAATCAGGAGCACCACAGGTTGTTAGAGAAGTTGTGCATTGCCCTAGATGAAATCAGAGAAACTTTTATCAGTTTCTCTAAGATGTCTTCTACCCTTGAAGAACAGGAAGCCAAAAGACTTCAGGCATCCAAAGCACAAGAAAATGTCTCTGAATGGAAAGGATACATAAAGGACAGGCCAGAAGATATACCAGCTCTCAGCAGTTTCCAGTTTAAGAAGATTAAAGCTTCACTGAACACTTGGCTTGATTTAAATGAGACAACTGAGGAGATTATTAGGAACTGTAACATCCCGGAAAAATCACAAAGTTTAAAACTTTTTCTACGTGACAATTAATGCTATTTAATATGTGCGGAATAGAACCAGGCATCAAAATTTATCCTACTGTAATAAGTACCATGCTAGCTTATCGTAAAGAATTTGCGACTAACAGGATTATGTTTGTGTCTTGATGATATCCATACTACTGCATCTTCTACTATTGGTATTATGTTTTATGAATCAGTTATCTTTGACTAATGTACTTTTGTTTGATTGATGAAGGGGTCCTTTGGACGCCCCGAGGCTTACTTAGCATACGTGCTAAAGCATGTGATGTTGTACTTGTGACAGTTTACAGGTAAGGGTTTGAGGTTTCGACAAGTACATGACAGTTTTACTGTGAATCTCTTTTGTCAATAATTGAAGAGATAGAAGTGTAGACACTCTTCTGGTGAGAATCTTTGTGAACTGTAAACTTGTAATTAAATTATAAGATGGTTTATAGTGAATGTATCTCATCTCTTATACTCAGGGTTATGATTAATTTCCATTTGATTTCAAAATGAACCGTTTATAACTATCTATCTTTCTTCATGGAAAACTGTAGAAGTTATATGTAATGTCGTTTAACAATATTCCTAGGGAATATATTTTGCAATGGTGATAGTGATTGAATTTGTCATTATGACTTTCATTACACCATTCAGTTGAGTGTGTCTCCATACAATAGAATGTATGTTTTCTTTGGTTTACTTTAAAGACCTATAATGCGAGGTTTAAGGAGATATTATCAAAACTTAACTATGAATTACATAACCCATATGTTATGTCTTTTGTGTGCACTATGGTGCCCTTATATGATACTTAATCAATTGTGTGACGTTATATGCACAATATAATACTATGCAATTGTGATTTATATGCAAATAAGTGATACTATTTGATCAAATGTGACTATAGGAATTATATATGCAAACAATGTGATATGTACCTATATGCAAACCTTAGCGCATATATTTGCTAACTTAATGTCTGGACAGGGTGATATAATTCAACTTTACCATATGCAATATGATATGTTTTAAACGTTGAAATGTGAATGTAATGTCACAGATTGGAAATCATTAACGTTGCCAAATGCATTTAATGTTTACAGCTACCATGGATAGTGGGATTCCATTGTAGATGGATAGCTAGTTTGTTCACATGCCAAACTGGTGGTATTAACCCTTCCTGCGATGATGTGTAACCATAACAGTTCGAATGGTTGGTGAACTGGCTCCTTCGTGGCTTTTATAATAATAACATATTTAATGAGGTAGATAGTGATTGATAACTTCGTAAGTCTCCCAGTGATCTCCACCGTTGATCTTGGTAGTGTAATGAATGGTAAGGGTTAAACCCTACCTTGTTTCGATCATCGTGTTTATTGTGAGTTTTGGAAAAGGTGGGTTTTGGCTCTGCAACTGTCCAACAAGCCAAGGGTTTGTAGGTCTTTCTATTATGTGTTTTGAGTTGTTAGGCCAGGGTTTTGAACCCGTGACTTATGAAGATTTAGGAGCCGAACTGCTCAGTTATTTGTACAATGATAGATGCTATTGTTGGCAGCTTAGTGCTTGTCTTTGATATGTTTTTCAATCGTAAACCTGTTGAGGGTTTTGAAAATGGAAGATTGATTTAAAAGAGAAACCAACCATCAACCATGGTTGTTCCAGGTCTCGACACCGTTTAGTTTAGTTGGAAGTTGGTGACTTGTGTGGGGTTTCATCATGCCTCGACATTTGATAGCATGAATAATAGCTATTTCTGTTACACCTGTCTGGTGATTGTTGCTGCTATCAGCCAACTGTATTGAAGGTAATGTGTTCGAAAACTCCTCCTGCAGCTTTCATATTTGACATTTAACGCAGTAGGGGTTTGTTTACTAATACTGAGTATTCATTTTTCCTTTGAATGAAATAGATGTTTTGACCACAATCATTATTGTGTTGTTTACAGACACAAGGGTTCGAAGCTTCTCCAGTTTGAAAGTTTTTAAGGCATGGCCACGGTTGCTCCAACTGGTAAGCCTCGGAGGTTGCCTTGAATCTCTGTGTAGATGAGGAAGATGATCGTTCTGAATATTGTTATGTGTAATTGTTTTCTTCAAACTCAGCGAGTTGTAAACTTCGTTTTTAAAAGAGAATGGGGAGGATAATACCTCGACCCATAGGCAAAAGCCATTTGAATTTGAAATGTATTTTCTATCTATGAGTTTCGTACTCTATCAAGTTCGTTTCACAATTTCTCAGATGCATTAGTCTTTTGATTTTAATGTTTGGGTTTTGACCTGCAAATTGTAAATTATGGCTTCGTCGATAATGTGTATATGAACTCATATTGTAGTAGACCTCTGCATTTATGATGTAATATAAAACAATGGTGAATGTTTTGTGAAAACTCAGTAGCATTGTATCGTGTCTCTTCAGACTTGAATGTCGTGATAAAACTTTGTTTTCTAACAATCGTATGGAATACGTTTTTGTTTTTATAGAGAAGTTTAGCTATGTAAGGTTCGTCGATTGATGGAATTTCTTGGCCATGTCATCCTATATGCTCAAGTGTTAGGATTAGGGTTGCAAGGAAACGTATGGATTAAATTTGATCAATGTAAAGATGACGAGTTTTCAACCCTGTCGAGTTATGGAAACTAATAATCTATGTTTGATATTCAAGACATATGTCATATGGTTTATCAAGCATTGATAGGTGTAGTCTGATGTTGCTATTTGGCTTTTTGGAAAAATACCACAGACTTTGTGTTAACTGAAATCTGAAGATGAAACTAAAACATGACTGTTAGATCTGTAACCGTAGTTACTGTGTGATCTTGGGTTTTTATAGAAATAATCTTCGGTTTGTCTTAAAGCATAAGATGGTTTAAAAATGGTAACTGTATCGATTTATGAAAATAGCGAAAGGGTTTGATGGTAACTAAGTTTGTAACCTGTAATGAAATCAATATTGATAACTAGATTTTACCATGTGATGTTTGGAGTCGTAGCTCGGTTCTGTTTAAAATGTAAAAATTTCCACAACTTAGAATGAATCATAAAACCAGATGAATACAGGAATTTGGTTAAGTATTGAAAGTTCGACGATCAATTTTCTAAAAAGAAGAAATAATACAGTATGTGTGTACAATGTTTTATGCTATAAGAGATTTAGAAATTACTTCCTATGAATTTCAGAAAAGAAACTTATTTACTTCTAAACAATCTGATAATTATAAATGTAGGTAATCATTACTGTAGGTATCTAGAAATAAACATCGGTGCATAAATAATTAGGGAAAAGAAAACATTGTTACACATAAACATAGATATATTTCAACTGTAAATAGTAACTTAGAAAAATAATACAACATTTTCGTCTTCTCAATCTCTTGGCTATTTTCCTATCATACTCATCTATCTTAATCTATTTCTATACTGGAGTACGATGTTGTTTCTTTTTGCATGGGGAAAAATACAGAAACTATTTTATTCAATCATTTCAATTTATACAGAATTACAACATTAAACAGTACAGCTGAACTAAACTTATAAAATGAACAGTGCAAGTTTAGAATAAATAACAGAACTGTAATATACAAGAATAGGTAACAGAACTTAAAAATAAAATAGATAAGACATTAGAACCTATAACTGACGATAGGGCTGACAAACACCCAAGGAGGCATGTTCCTCCCAACCTGCTCCAGAAGAAGCAGCTCAACTACTGACTTCTAACGAACCCCTGAGCCTGCTTACTGATCTAGTAACTGGGTGGAATCTGTATAGAAGCAAGGCACTCAAAAATACCTTCTCCACTCGGTATCAACCTCTTGAAAAATGCCTTCTCCACTCAGCATCAAACTCCTGAACTCATTAAGAGTTTGGCAGATTCACAACATGATCAACAACAGCATATCCCCTCATCAAATCTCTTGGGTGCAAACACAGCAAAACCCCAAGGTAAATTTCCTCGTTAGGAAAAGTGATGAACCTCAGTTCAATATTTGATGGCTATTATATAGACTGCCTAGGTCTTTTAGTGGTCAGTTTGGAATAAATGAGCCTCAAGCTCCAATCCCATCTTTCAGGGCACTATGATCACATTTCAAGGGATTTGTCCCATACCAACAACTAGTTAGTTGCATCATGATGCTGCCACTTGTCCATTTCCTTCTACCCCAGATTCCATTCCACCTAATGGATCAGTGACCACTCTTTCAACAATCCTCTTAGGTGTTTGTCTCCTATTTTCTTTATTAAATAATAATATATTGTGCAAATTACAGTCATCATTGGACACCTGTCCAATACAAACTTTACAATAAAAGTTATCATAATGTTTCTAAACATAAAATGTTTTCCAGCTTAAAGGGTATGTTACAAGAACTCAAAGGACATCTGCACTCAAGGTTCATATGCGGTAGACAATATCATGAACTAGCTACAGCTCCCGCTTATGGATCCTATTTTGGATGCTTGCCCTCCCAAATGTTGACTTGAGGAAATTGAGCGCCGATGCGAAGAAGCTGAACAAAAGATCCGAGCCCTTGATGAAGTCAGCATTGATGATGTGGACATGTTGATTAGGAAACCGATCGTTATGGAGGGTAAAATCCATATTTATCTCTACACTTGGCACAAGTTAACCAAGCATGACATGGAAAACAACACATGTAATGCTCAGCTAGGCTTAGAATCTACCAATTATCCAAACATACATGAATTGTTAGAAATATGGGATAACTGGAAAGATTTTATGGATCGGTAGCCTGATCCGAATTCTATAATCCCTATCTTTTGGGAATTCCATTTTGTTCTCTGATGTAATTCTCATTTAAGGAGGAATGCCTCTCTTTGTCAGGTGGATAATTTGTGGGTCAGGAATCAGCAGGAGACGAACTGGAGATACTTTGTCTTATCAGAGCTTTGTAATTTTGTTTACAAACTTCATTTATACAGTGAAGTAATCTTTTTAATCATCTATTGTTTATTGTTCAAGGTTCTTTGACGATGCTCAATTTCTTACCTCAAATTGTCATCTACAGTATTTGATCTTTTGCAAGGAATTAATTTAAATAGGGATCTGTTGTACTGATTTCTCCTTATAGATGGTCTATGTGTGAAAATATTGAATTGAATTTCTTTCAATTAAGTTATTTTCCTTATCAATTTATGCAAATGATCAACATTCGATATAATCATTGTTAATTTTTCAATTAATAAAGTGATTACAGATTTATCTTGAACAGGTTTACATGCTTATGTTATTGTCATTTAATTTTCATTAATTGATTATGATCTAAGTAAACAAGTAAATGCACATTTTACATTTCTATTGAAGCTGACAAACATACTTGTTCCTCTCACATCAAGATTGATCTACACGACAACAAGCTTTTCCTTAGAATAGATCTAGCCTAGAGTAGATCTTTATGTTTTAAATAGGTTAAGTTAGGTACTTCTAGGTTTTCACACTTTTTTTTCCTTAACTGGAGAACCGATCCTTTGATCGAAACATCAACTCATAGAGTGCCAACAGAGGCTGAATATCTGTGGGAGATTTCCATACCAAACAGGATGGGGATAGAACTTCCCTTGTGTAGGGTCTTTTGAAGCCTTTCAGTCTGTGTTTTCACCCTCTTTTGGGAGCCTTGGACCCATTATAGCAGCTTGCAATTACCCTGCACCCCTGAGTCGTCAACAAATGGCGCTAGAAGGAGGGCCATCCGACATATAAGGTCACTTGAGCTATGTTAATTAGATTATTTTGTAATGGCTCCGGCCCAAGAATATGTATTTAGTTGTTTCTCTAGGCAAATTAGTTTTCATGTTCAAATAGATTTTCCCAGACATCTGATAGAAGTAAAATTCGATAGTGAAGGAGAGATATCATCACAAGAACATGCTCTTCAGTTTGCTTGTAATTGTTTCGTTAAAAAAAAATTGGATCAAGATGTTTTGTGCAGATTGTTATCCTTCATGTTCGAAGGACGACTCAAAGAATGGTTTCTAACCTTATCATTTGCTTCTATCCATTCTTTTAAGCAGTTTTTAGATTTGTTTATACTTTCTTTTAGACATTATGATTTTGTTAGATTGTGTGGTGAGTGGAAACAACTCACTAGGAAAAAGGGTGAACCATTAGAAGATTTTGCAATCAGGAATTGTAATCTCTATTGTAGATTCCCTTTAGTAGAACGTCCTATGATACTTGAGTGGTTTCAACACAATAGCTATGTTTTTCATGAGTCTGATCAATTCGTAGGTGATAAATCTGGATTATATATCAAACATCATACACATTTTGGTTTGGAATTGCATGAAGAATCTAATGATTTAGAAATTATAGAAATGAACTCCTTCTCCTTCTTGGAAATGGATCATAATCAATGTGACGATTTGGCCAATTCGAATGTTGATATGCCCATATCTGTTTCAAGTGAAAACCAAATTTTACCGAATCATAAAGGGGATCATTTTTCTATTAAAGATTCTTCTGCAGTGCAAGAAAATAGTCTTGATCATAATATCGAACCATCTTCTTCTAGCATAATTAAAGAACTTCAAGCCTCCGATATTGATTATTTTGTTAATCCTTTGATAGATCTTGAATCAACTAATTGTTCTGAAATTTGTGATATCTTCTCCCAATTACCGTTTTTTGATCTAAGTGATCCTATAGGAGAACGTTTTTCACAAAATGATGATACTATGTTATAGGAAGAAGCAGATTTTGATTTGAAACCTTTCATACATATCTCTTTTGAAGAGAAAATCTCTCTTAAGGAACCTCAACCTCAAAATAATCTACAAAGAGATGACATTCATACACTCATTTCCTCTTGATATTTGTCTTTGTATCCTGATCTGTTTGATAATAATAATATTCGATCATATACTTCTGATATTAATTCTTCATTATTAAATATTATGCAGGTAGAAGATGATTATGAAATACATACAGAAGAACGAAAAAATTCCTATCTGAGTCATCAATCTATGCTTTCTTCTTTGTTGGAAATGAATACTATTTCTAACAATCATTTTCAGAACTCTTCTTTTCATGAATCATCAGTCAGTGGTGAAACATTTTCTTCTTATGATCAATTACTTGATGGAGATGATTTTTATAAGAAGATTGAAGATACTAGTTCTTTATTTTTAACCTCTCCTATCTTTAGTTCCTCTCAAGAAAATATTCAAAGGCAATTTGATCTCCTTGAGGAATTCCAATTAGATCACCCAATTTATGATGATTTCTACGATGATAATTTGGAACCAATTGGATCTCATTTTGTTGATATTGTTCAAAGAAATCTCTCTAGAGAGGAAATTCTTCAAGAAGAAGTTCTAAATGATGATTCTCTGTTAAATAGTCCATCTCATCGCATAAATCTTCCGCCCTCTTTATGTCAATCATTTGTTTTTCATTATACATACCATGATTGGGTTGTTGATTGGCTTGAAAAATCTTTCTTAGCAAGATTTCATCATTATGGTAAAAAATTGTTTTCCTCATTTGTATGTAAAGATGGTAAGGCCCCATTCTCATTATTTGTACATAAATTTTATTTTATTTGCCTTAATGCACTCTTTTCCCATTCTTATTTACAAACATTCATGCCATGCTTTCTGATTGTTTACTTCTTCCTTTTTCCAGGATTCCATATGCTTTCATGGTTACATCAGAAATTTGATTACACTTAGTTTTGTTTGATTCTTAGAGTAGTTTAGGAGTAGGTATAAATAGATTAGTTTTGTTGATTTCTTTAGCAAATAGACTACTTTTAGCATTTCTCAATAAAATATTTGAGACAACAAGCCTTGCACAAGTTTGAAATGAGGTCTTTTTAGATACATTGAGGGAAGTATCTTTCCTCTTTCATTTTATGTTATTCACACCCTCTCTTATTTTTGTTGATCCGAGGCATTCATGTCTCAATCAGCCCTTTTAAATAATCATGCCATGGAATGTTTTGAATCAATCACTTTCAAGTTTTGAGAGCAAGGAGGTTTTCATGTGGATAACACAATTTGAAATAGGATATCTCTGTTAAATACGAGTTTTGATTTTTCCTAGATATGCATTTGAAAGAGCGATTTTACATATTTCATGGTCATAAATTGCACACTCATTTGGGGGACAAAACTATCAATCAAATATTATCATATACGAACAATTTTTAAACACGTATTCTTCCATATGGTTTTTGGGCGACCTCGTTTGCTTTTTATTTATTTTTATTAGATCTCTTTCGTTTCATTTTCGAAATTGTTTCGGCTTGGTGTGTGTTTTATGCTTCATTGGTTTGGATTGGTTTCTGTCATTTTATTGATAATAAACCCCACACATTTGGTAATGGTTGAAAACCATTTTTACTGAAAGACGATTTCGACTGAAGTTGCAGAATAATATGTTAGTCTCAGTTTCTTTCGACTGGTATCTGAATTTTTTTGTAAAGAGTGTACAGCCAATGAATGCAGGACCTTGGTGTTGATACCTTTCCACCTTGGTCATTATCTTTCATATGTTTTATCTGTTTTATTGAGATATTGCGAACGGTTGAAATATTCTTATCTTATGTCTCATTGTCACAGCATATCATAATAATTTGATTAGCTTTATCTGCTCTGGATCCTTTTACAATCACCTTGATAATTATGTTTTTTTTAAATAATCATAGATTACAAGGAGGGGGGTCTTATCTTAAGCCAGCCCTTTTAGGTTCATAGGTGTTTAGTGGAATGACATCTTCACATCAATCCACCCCACTTGGAAGATGACTTTCAGTTTTGCTGAGAGGTGGAAGATCCTATCACAGGTCGGTCCATTCATGATCTGCAAAACACTTATGAGTAGCGCTGCTATCATAAGGTTACCAAGCCTTAGCAGTGCCTTATAGTTTATTATTTTAATAAAATCTGTATTTTTCTTTTATAAGATACTTGTTGTGTATAAGGATAGGGAGGTCTTATCACAAGCCATCCCTGCCATGATCATGGGTTTAATTTGCACTGAATCTATCATAATCATGTAGTCACCAAGCCACGATAGTTTCCTTCAGTATCACAGCTGAAGGACAAGGGGTCTCCTTATCGAGCCAGCTTGATCAGTATTTGAATCAGGCTTGTGAATGACACTGCTAATATCTGATTACCAAGTCAAGGAAGTGGTCTTCTATCAACAAGGTCTTATGTGCAGCTATCTCTTTATATAAAATATATATATATATATATAAAAGGGAAGAAGAAGAAAAAGAAAAGATGTGTGTATAACCAAAAGAATTGTTGTATATAAAACCAATTAATAGACAAAGGTGATATGTAAATTGGATATCCATGAGCAGTTTT
This sequence comes from Larix kaempferi, assembly GCA_027924585.1. NCBI lineage: Eukaryota > Viridiplantae > Streptophyta > Pinopsida > Pinales > Pinaceae > Larix > Larix kaempferi. The sequence continues at coordinate 6,636,485 of BSBM01000550.1, forward strand.
AAGTTTGTCTCGTATTCAACACAAGCTGATGTACATTGATTGCATAATGGGATAGGGGTTCCGTTGTTTCTTAATTCTCCTTATCGGATTTGCATCATCTTTCATATGATCATCGATGGGGATATATCAATCTTATGTTTTCTGCTTGTTGGTTGTCCCTTTTATAAATATTTTCTAGAAGTTTGAGTTTCGAAAAGCAGCAGACTGATATATTTTCTCTAACTGAAGTTGTTTGCAGAGATAATTGGTTCTTCCCAGCCAGTCGCCATTTGTTATGGCCACAACAAATCCCATGCTTCAGCTAAGCACGGGAGCCCCAATTTTGAAATAAGCACAATGGTAGTTGGGTAAGTATTTTCTTGTGAACATGAGATTTTCAACTTGGTTTCAGTGGTCTTATGCTTGTACCTTTGACCATCATTATGGGAAATTTCTAAGTGTTTTGGTCACAGATAGATCTAAATTTTTGGGTATTTTATCATCTGTTTTCTGCCTGCCCGAAACCTGACATTCCGACACCCCAAAACCCCGAACTCAAAAAGTGCGGGTTGCAGGACATAGTGTTTAGTCATTCGAGTTTGGTCCTCCCGAGACCCGCAACCCAAACGGTGTGGGTTGTGGGATTCTCTTGCTATTAATTTTGGGAATTGGTTATCCCGAAACCCGCAACTGCGGCTTTCGGATTTCGGGATTGTGTTTTACCTTCATTCGTATTGTGTGTTCCCGAAACCCGCAATCCGAAATGTAGGGTTAAGGGATGCGGGGAAATCTTTTTCCATTTGTGATGATTGTTTTCGTTTGCAAAACCCGCAACCCGCAATTTTCGGGTTGCGGCTTTCAGAAACTCGTTTTCACCTTAGTGGTCATTTTACCATCTTGAACCTGCGCTCCGCATCAGCTAATCTCAGCCATCCATTCCTTTTGATCGCACGGTTACGATTTAATATGGCAAATCGATAAATAAAGGTTTTTATTTATTTTATTTTATCATTTTCACTATTGGAAATTATCCTGTTGCGCCAATTTTTACTATGGATTTCGTACCAGGTGGTCATTTTTACTAGTTTTACGTTATTCCCAGGTTGGTTGCTGTCACTGTTGCATTTTCAATTGGTATTTTTGTTATTTTGATTTTAGTTTTGATTTTTCTTTCTTTTATTTATCATATTTTCAAAGCTCTGCCACCATGTCGAAAAACACCTGGTTTAAGATGGCTAACAAAGATTCCTTGACCAAAGACCCTAATTTTGTATTTCTCTGATACTAGTGAAAGAGTTACAGAGACCTATCAGATGCATTGGTCCAAGATATATGCCATATTTGACAATGACTACCTTTCCCACTTTGAAAGTGACCAACCTGTGTATGAGAAAATTAGGGCTTCTCAGATACATGGCATCGCTACTCGTCCTGCCATTTTCCCTTACACATATGCTATCAAATGGATAATTGAGAATACAAACCCCAAATACCAGTCATTTAACGATAGCACAGGGTCTCAAATGACCAATTTCTGCCTTGAGTTATTTATTCGATCGTTCGCTCTTAAACCGCATGCGCAGACCCTTTGTCTCGATTTCATATAGTCCTCAAAAACTTGGTATAACTTCAACGAGATGTTAAAATCATGGATGGTCAAACCTAACACTTTTGTACCTAAAGCCGACAATCTGTACCCTATCGGCTGGTTCAGATAACCCTACTCTTTGTTAGTGGCCATGCTTTGTAGGATTTTCGGCCTTCCTAACTATTTTGTCTCCAAAGCTGAATGGGCGCCCATCGCACATCATGTATTAACTACCGGTGAGTCTTTCCCATGTACATCTATTCTCTCATCCGAATTGAAAAATGCCATTGAAGACTATCAGAAGGCACCCGCCTTGAAGAAACCACATTTTTACCTCTTGTCATATGTAATTGATGTTTTCTGCTCAGAGTTCCAATACCCAGACCTAGGTTGGAACTAGACCCCTTCAGACCCACCTGTTCACATTTACCACTCAGCATAATGGGATGGGAACTTCATCCCTTTATTTTATGACATCTGTGATCATTTTTTGGGAACTATTTAGTTCAATATTTTTAGGCAGGAAGCACTTGCATTTTCAGTTGATGCCAAGGATTTCATCAATACCATTGGTGATTGTTACGTTGGTGAATACTTCTCATACATCAGAGTTTATGTAAGTGACACAGTACACCTTCTGCCCAGGATAGTTCCCAATGGACTGGTTATAGAAGAGGTTTCCTCTCAGACTGTAATTGATGGCATGTATAAGAAGCTTACAGTTCCTAGAAAGAAAGGATGGCCTAAGTTTGGTTTGAACCTTGGGCCACTATTTATTCCAGCCTCAAATTGGGCTAGAGTGCTCGGTGAGTAGCTGGATGCTCTAAGGTTGGGCCTTGCTCCCAAAAGGAAGCATGATGCCAAGAAACTTCTTGATGCACACCTCAGGTATATCCATGTTAAGATTGATTATGTCCATGAGGTAATTCTAGATGAGTTTATCTACCAAGGGGTCAACACCTTTTCTGAAGTACTTGCCAGGACCAACAATTTGGAAGAGCAGCATAATATTATGCATTATCAAAAAGACCTTAAGGCTAGGACCCTGAGCTACAGAACCATGCAGCTATACCTCAAAGAGTAGGTGAGGAGAAAAAGAGAAGAAGCGGATGTTCAGAAAGCTAAAACTCCTTTAATGCTTACTTGTTCAGATGGGGAAAAAGGAAAAGCTCTTATGGATCCTCCTCCTCAAATAAAGACTGCTGAAGAAGTCAAAGTTCTATTGCAGACATCTCATCAGTTCAAACAGGGGTTAGCACAAATCACCTCTGTATTAGGTACTCAGGAAACTAAACCTCAGAAACTCACCGAGGATATCCAAGCATCTACTGCAGCTACACAGGAAGAAGATGATCTTATGATAATCATAGCTAGCCCAGCTAAGAGGTAGAAGATCATTGCTCCTGCAACACAAATTCCCCCTGAGGATATAATTGATTGTGATCTTGAGGAGAAACCTCACCCTCCAGTATTGGTGACAGAAGAAATGACTCAAGATTCACAGATAGTTTGTGATTTGCTGAACACCATTGAGATGGATCACTCTTTTGCTGATCAACAAGAGTCATAGGTTACAGCAGCTCTTGATATCACAACTAAAGCACTTTTTCAACCAGTTATTCAAGAACTTTCTACCCTGACTTCTGGGATGGAAATTCCACTTTCCTTATCACAGTTTTATCATACTATCACCACCGCCATTGTTCCATTGCCAGGAAACTTAGCCTCTTTCACAATTCTATCATCCATCATCACAGAGGTTCAGTCTTCCACTGCTTCTTCTCAATTATCCACATCCATTTCATTATCCTCCACCACTGGTGAGACACTGTTACACAAAAATTTTCCACCCTGTGAGCATCAACATTCTTTTGCCTATAGGATCCATTTCAGTGACTCAGATCCATTTTTATCCTTCAGTGATACCATTTTGCCCTATTTTTATTCCTACCTGCCTGTTGCATCCTTATAGCAGGCATACCCATGAGTTGCATCCCTATAGCCCGCGGGTAGCATGTAAAATGGTAAAAACCACTATTAATTACTTTTTACTCCCAAAAAGCAGTCATTGGGTGACCTTTGGCTCTCCATCTACCCGAGTAACGTCTCGATGTGTCCTTTCACCTACCTTTGAGAGGACTATATATTGATCACATATGGCTTATGGACGGCAGGAAGAGGAGAATAGTAAAGGAACTCTACTGGATTTTTTCCCTATCTTGAGTCTGCATTCATTGATCCTTGTAGTTGTGAACCTCTTATGTTCACCTTCCAAACTCCTTCTAGTTTGAGTTTGCCATTCATGGAGGATTGAAGTGGTGGAGGCACAAGTGGATTGATCTAGATCTTGGTTCAGATTGGTTGCCGGAAAGAGGTCGTATCACTTTGTACTTCTCCAATACAGAAATGGCAACTCCGCTGGGGAAAACTCACTATGGCTTGGGAATACGACAACAAACAGATGACTACCAGAAATCTACTCAATTCTCAAAGCAATGCTATTATAAATGACAATGTTAAGATAATGGAGAAATGTAACCAACCTCGATCCAACGTTTGATGTAGATCCCCGTTGGAGCTTTCAATCCACGCACTTGTAATATGCAAATTAGTCTTGACAGCCAATATCCAACAAGTACATATAATATATAATTGACAATAACATTATCAATAACAATGGTCCATAATATCATAAACAAATGCAACTCAATGTATAATAAATGACATTCACACCATGAATGGACGAGAATATGAGTATTTCTATTAATGAACAAGAAGAAGTACAAAGTGATACGACCTCTTGCCGACAACCAATCTGAACAAAGATCTATATCAATCCACTTGTGCCTCCACCATTTCAATCCTCCATGAATGGAAAACTCAAACTAGAAAGAGTTTGGAAGGTGAACATAAGAGGTTCACAACTACAAGGATCAATGAGTGCAGACTCAAGATAGGGAAAAAATCCAGTAGAGTTCCTTTACTATTCTCCTCTTCATGCTGTCCATAAGCCATATGTGCTCAATATATAGTCCTCTCAAAGGTAGGTGAAAGGACACATTAAGACGTTACTCGGGAAGATGGAGAGCCAAAGGTCACCCAATGACCGCTTTTTGGGAGTAAAAAGTAATTAATAGTGGTTTTTACCATTTTACATGCTACCCGCGGGCTATAGGGATGCAACTCGTGGGTACACCTGCTATAAGGATGCAAGAGGCGGGTAGGAATAAAAATAGGGAAAACTGGTATCACTGAAGGATAAAAATGGATTTGAGTCACTGAAATGGATCCTATAGGCCAAAGAATGTTGATGCTCATAGGGTGGAAGATTTTTGTGTAACAGATGCCCCCTAATGTGTGAGGTTAGAGACTAAAATGTGCTACAATGGCCGAAATACATTATAAAACTCAGAAGTGGAGTGATGGAGACACAAGTGGAAAGAACAACTCACTCGTCATAGTACAATAGTATCTATGAATACATGTCGGTATAGTACAAAAATCTGATACAATGGCCATGAATAGGCAGTACATAATGGATACATGTCATAAGTGATCATAGCCATGATCCCTCTACATTAAGATATGGTCTTCTGTTGAAATGAAGACAACTGCTGCAAACTGGAGGTACAAACTGCTGAAATCTGAGAGGTGATATCTCAAATGTAAAGTCAAAGTGATATGTATCATACTGAAGGCCACAATCGCTTCGGGTCTTCTACACAAGTCTTCGACGGTGCAAATCCCATGAAGTGAATAAAGGATTTGGGGTCGAACCTGATGAGACATCGTCTAATTACCGGTCAATGATGTATACCGTTAACAGACGCGAGATGACCCACCAATAATGAAAATGGGCATCAAGGCACAGAGCACAATCATCAGAGTGTGAATAAATGGGTTGAAGTCGAACACTAGGATGAATCCATCGATCAGGGGACATTGATGTATTCCCAAAACTGTCGATGGCGAGAGAACCTGCCACTAATGACTGCAAGCCTCAAGGTACTCAACCGAACTCTAAGCCTCAAGTCTTGGAATAAATGGGTTGAAGTCGACGGAACGAGACTCACTAGAAGGAGGGCATTAAGGCATCCCCCATCAACCAGCACGAGGTACCAGCAATGCTAAAATATTTGGAAGATCTCAGGTGAAACGGACTGACTCAATAAGGATGGCCGACATGCAATAGTCAAGAGATCTGAGGAGTGGCTGACACTGGTTTCAGGACTTCCTTTGAACAAGAGCATGAGCATATGGATAGACTCAGGAAGCATAGACTTGACATAAATTGTGCAATGCAGGAGACATTACAGAGGGCTCCATAATGACTGGAAGCTTAACCAATCGGTGGAGAAAACTGAGAAACAAGTACAGCTCCTAAGGCCCAACTATAGTACCGACTCATAATGTACGGAGTGGAATGAATGCTTTGTTCAAAGGCGACACAACAGCTGCCAACAAGAAATAGTGACCATAATCCTATCCGACTTTTTGGAATATTTGATTTTTTTGGTCTTTTTCATATTTGGGAAAAGCTTGAAAAAGAATAAAATTGCTTATAGTACAACAAGTGAGGGAACGAGTGTCAAATAGCTAGAAGACTAGTCCCAAGTAGTGGAACATACCTGTTGTTAATGCAAGGAAGTGCGTGCAGGATGTGGACACTCGGGGGTATGTTCCCTCAGGGTCAAAAGGTCATCAAATTGTGAAGGGAAAATATATAAGCTCTGCAGGGCTCGACAGGGAAAAGTGCTCAGGCACTAGGCTAACAACTGAGTAAGCGGGAGCCGGCACAAGGCTCAAGCGGCAAGCAGGATGATGCAATGCAATCACAACATGACATAAAAGGGAAGTCCTTTTTTTTAAAGTTAGTCTCCTCACCCGAAAAAGTGTAAAACAATGAGAGAAGAACTCTTATATTCACGTATGACTAGAGTATACCTTTTTTGTAATTAATCCACAAAGGTACGGAAAAGGGGTAAAATTATACCTAAGTGGATGTCGCTTCAAATCCTTTAACGAGTCTGAAATAACAAGTATACTCGACAATCTTGTTTGATTTTGAAAAAGTGTAACAAAGGCTTAAAAAATACTTTATAAAAATATTTTCCGTAAAGGTTTAACGAGCCCAAAAAAGTAAACTCATGACCTCCTTACTGTTTTTAATGATCTCAAAGGAGATATGGAAGAATGCTCATAATGAGAGCAGACAAGTGTCAGGGACATGAGAGACTAGTTCCAAGCGCATGGGACAAAGCTATGCATAATGCAAGGAACATGAGCAAGATAAGGACACTCAGGGGGTGTCTGTGAATTTGGATGGCACAAGGTTCAAATGCATCATAACAATGGGGAGGCCTAAACCTATATACAAGGTTCCGAATATGCCTGCCATGACCGAAGCAAATGTTGAAAAGGACCAGTAAACAAGTATAAGCCCAGCTAAAAATCCTGTCTCCAAGAAACATAAGTACCAAGATCATCTCTGAAACGTACGTAAAGAAAAATCTGATACAAGTCACTGCGGTAGAAAAATTTTCAACTTCACTATTATCACCCTTAGACATAATGCAGGGAGAACTAACCACTAAAGGTGCCATAGTACCAACACCTGAGGGATCAAAATGATCATCTTCAAAATGAAGAGCAAAGCTGAAGGATGTGAAGGAATCTACAGTGGCAAATTCATCATCACAGGAGTTGGAAATTCTAGAAGTAGAATCAAACTCATCAGGATCACCGATTTGCGGATCTATAGGAGAGCTCAAAGACTCATCAGACTCAAATGTCAAATCAGGGCTGGATGAGACTGTGAATGGATCCAAATTCAAATGGATGGCAGGTTGTATTATAGGCTCATCTTGTTCAATAAGATCAAGGGGAGGAGGGGAATGAGATCTATGAAAAATATCCCCCCACGACTTGTCATCACCACCCATGGCCTCAATAAAAACTTCATCTGAAGGTAAAATACCATCGCGAAAACCATGTGAACAAGATAGGTTGACTGCATGCGTGGGCAACATAACGGGATCTTCTTCTATTGTCTGGGAAGAAGAGAGATCCAGATCTGCTGTGGTTTGTTGGATATGATCGTAATCAAGCTTCGATATAGATAAAGCCATAGACATCCCGACATGCGTAATGTCTTCAGACGTGGAACTCGTGGATGGTAAAGTCCACGGATCATCTAAATAGGAGGTCTGGAATAACATATTATTCGAAGGAGGAGATGCATTGTCGGTAATCGTTCTAATAAAATTCACAGGTGCAAAATGGTTAAAAGTTCCCATCAATGAGGGGTACATTCCAACACCTATGTTCCCAGTTGCCGGCTAAGAATTAGAAACCTGCGGGACTACAGATCCCGTGGATGCTGTGGAAGGAGTGTCAACATAAGCCAGCTGATCGATCATCACAATCTTGCCTTCATGGGGAAAGCAAATAACTCTAAATATGGTAGACGCGATAGCCTTCATAGTGTACATCCAGTTCCGACCCAGTAAAAGGTTGTAGTCGATGGGTGCACAACCACTTCGACTTCAATAGGCACAGACTTACCTCCCAAGGAGACAACAAGGGAAGGGATAATTCCATGCTGCGTAAAAGAACTACCATCGAATTTAGTGAGTGTAGTTCTAGATGCAAGTAGAGGAGGAGAGCCAAGAGCTTTCCAACAAGCTAACGACATTGCTAACGCAGAGGCACCTTCATCAATCATAGTACATTTGATGAAGCTTTTAAGGCAAACCACCTGGATTTGGAAAGCCATGTGGTAAGTTAAGCGAGGCTAGACATCAGTAGTATCAAACTTGATAACACTAGGACTTCCCCCATCCTGAACTCCTAACGCACTCAAAAGGGCATGCTTCTGAGAAGGACAGGCTTGCAAAACCTCAAGAGCCGACATGGCACACGGAGTTTGGCCCAAATCTTCTACGATGGAGTAGTTCTGGGCGGCTCGAGCATTAGGATTATGCGTGGAGCGCTTGAGAACACCTTTCGGTATCCGTGGCATAATGGGAGGCTTCTCGATATGCAAGGAATTGTCAGGAGGAGGGGGAGGCTCATTCCCCAAATTGGGTTTTGGTGCACCATAATCGCGCTGACGAGTAGCAACACAAACTTCCGACTTAACCATATTAACACATCCATAACTACTAGTATTGGAAGAAGACGTTGCCATTTCATTAGTACCATAACCAGTGGTGGGAGCATGTGAAGCCATGTTTTGATGATGAGGAAGGGGATCCTTCAACACAGCTGGGCTCTGTGCCAAATGCTTCAATGCTTCTTTAATTCGAGGACATAAGTGAGTAAGATGATCCTCCCCACAAAGATTGCAAGGGAATTTCACCTTAAGCTTAGGTTTACGATCCTCTCCAGCATTACCACCTTCCCGATGAGGGTTCGCATTCTATTTACGAGGAGTATTACGATTGCTATTGTTATTACTTCCATTGTTTCCACCCCTATGATTATTTCTCCCCTTTTTGTTACCACTAGGTTGCTGGTTACCCGACGGCTTTGTTGATTGCACATTGTGTACATCAGACGATGGAGTGGAAGTGGACAAGGTGTGTACCTGTCCGGGAGCAAACTGGTTTAGCAACAAATTTTGCATTTGATTAGCTACCAAGTCTATAGGGTGAGTGCATGCGGACCCCATGATGCCATTGGTATGTGGTTTAGGAACTGACGTAGGCTCATGTCTTGTTCTCAGTGCATCAGGAATAATGTCATACAAAATGCCAAACTGAGAATAAAGTAGATCTAACTGCTGGACTTTCAAGATAGCTTGTTCCTCAGTCACAATGCCGGACATCGAAACATCCTTAGCAATGTATGGGAGTAAATACTTAAGGAACCATTCCAACAGGAACTTTGGAGGAATGTTGGCGTTCACAAATCTCTTCTGCCGACGCCACTCTTGAACATGGTCAGAAATATGTGTGGCCTTATTCTGACGGAAGGTGGACAATAACTCAGTACCAGTATCATAACGAACCAACAACTGGAAATGGTCTAAGAAAACCAAAGCAATCTCATTGAAACCCCTATAGGTGTTCCCAGGAAACTATACATACCACTTCGCGGCTGCCCCCGTGAGGGTGCGTTGAAATAGTTGTAATCGAATGGAATCATGATTCAAAGAATTGGAGGAGCACCAAAGGTGAAACGTTGTGACATGATCTCCCGTGTCCTCACCACCTTTCCCCTCAAACTTCGGAATGTCTGAAGGGAGCTTGGTAGGGACTGAGGGCCAAGTAGGGTCGTGACACACCGGATCATTTGTGAGCTTCAAAAGATCCAAGAGATTCAAGCGTGCAAGGAATGGGAGCTGAGGTTGAAAATCTTGATTATAAGCCCCCATAAAAGGTTGGTTAAACGGAAATGTGTTATAAGACGGACCAAAAGCTTGACCGTGAGGATTAAACTATTGATAATGAGGACCTGATGGACCAAAAGCTTTCCCATGGCCATAGGATTGATAGCCTCCTCCTGGCTGACCCATTTGAGAGTAAGCAGGTATATGCACGTTTTGGGGACAATATTGGGGTGGTGGGTGATACTGGTGGCCAGCAACGACTGTGTTGTAGTAAGGGTTGCCACCATGAGTATGGGGCATGTATGTACTATTCATAGTGGGAACCGTGTTGTAATGACTGTAATGGTATGGTATGTTCCCACCCCCAACATTCGGATTAGCTTGAGCAGTCATGTGGTGACCAAAAGCATGAGAAGTATTCCCAGCCCCAACATTGGTGTGATTAGTAGCAAGGTTGGTGGTGTGATGTCCATGTGGATAGGAAATATTCCCACCCCCTACATTAGCATTACTAGCGACGGAAGTGGATGCAAAAGTATGCAGTATGTGTCCACCCCCGTGGTTGGGAGGAACGGTATCATGTGCAAAAGTAGTCCTGGGTTGACGAGTAGCGGCACGTGTACTAGGTGGTGGATGGGGAGTCGTATTCCGAATAGCATTCCGGTTAGGTTCGGTAATCCTAGGAGGTGGTCATGTTCCAACATTAACATGGTTAGGAATCTGACCAGTCCCCATACTATGTGTGTGGGTGGACAACGTAGTGCCCCCAGTGAGGGTAGTGCCCCCAGTGGGTATAGTATGGCTAACACTTTGACTAGTGCCAGCGTGAGTACCAACCGTAGTGGAAGGTTCGATAGTATTATGACTAGGCATACCAAAATAGAGTGCGGTAGGGTTGATCGTAGGGCCAGTATCATCATGAGTCTCAGGCCTCCCGTATCTATAATCACGTGGAAATGAAGGAACGAAAGGATCATCCTGTTCTTCCTCCTCGGGTAAGTCAGGCATCCCGTAAAGATAATTATCCATATTTGAAGTATCAAATGGATCCCGGTCAAGTGGATTAGGACAAATAGAACCAGGTTGAGTGTCAGGTGGATCACCTCCCCAATCCTCACGAGGAGTATGGGGGTCAGAAGTATGTTCAACTCTACCCGAAGGAGTAGAAGGATCTTGCCCAATATTGGGATGTGCAGCCATGTAGTCTTCGACGTAATTCACGTAAGAATCTGAAGACTTAGAGGGAGCCCTCCGGCGTCCTCTAGCAACATGGTGTGTAACTTCGAGTGGCTTTAAACTAGCCAAATGACGAGACCGATGGAGAGTAGGTCTTCGTGCCATGATATCTCTGGAGAGAGACACAACGTCCCCTAAAGGCCAACTATCGATCAAAAACAGTAAATCAAAATCACACGCCTAGAGAAACTACAGCCAAGAGCAGACAAACAGAGTGGCTAAATGAGCTCCCGACACTAAAGCCGGTATGTCTCGCCTAGGAGAGGCTTGAGACTCCCAAACTATAACCGGAGGTAACAGAATCAGTTATAGAGACACCCAGGCTTCACTGTGTCGACAGGGTCAAGTCCACTACACGAACATAACTATGTTGTCCAATCCCTATCTAACTCAGGACATAAACAGCATAACCACTGCAAGTACCCTGTGCGGTACCTAGGTAAGGAAACTATGTTCACCGAAATATAACCAATGCTTAGGGGGAAAGTCACAGGTGGAACCCGTCGTATGGGCAGGGTAGCTAAGCCCGAAGCACAAGAGGACGAACCTCCGGTACCCCCAGATACGAACAAATCCTGGATATATCTCCCACATTCAGCCGGTATCAGAGGGATATCTCCTCAACCAACCTCCCGTGACCTTGTGCTTAACTCTAGATTGAGTAGAGCTTCCTGAGAACACCGATCTATACCATGGATTCCTCCACTCCCTGGTCAGACACCTAATGTTTCATCTAGTAGTCTTGGATTGTTAACTCAAAATGATCTATTCCAAGACTCTAAACCTATGCTAGTTGGTGTACCCTATAAATAAAATCAGTCTAATCAATTTTATGATCAAGTGTTAATTTTAGTGGCTATGATTACTCAAGGGATATGATTGTGAAATTAGTGATGTGTAGACTCAATAGTATGCAACATCGTCCAATCCTAGACTCATCTATCCAATAAAACAATGTCACTAATATGCAAAATCAACCAACAAATCCGAAATAAAGATGCAATCTTTTATCTTTTCGATGCACAAATAGAACCTAAAATGAAGGAAACAAGCACTCAATGCAAGATGCAGTACATGAAAGTAAAATATTTTTGTATTTTCGCTTATAAACAAGAAGGAAAATGCAAAAAACTAAATGAATATTTTGTATTTTTTTCAATATAAATGGATTGAAAAAAAATGCAAGCAAAATCCTACTATTCAGTCACTGAAGTGCCGAGAAGATCACTAAGACAACCCAGCAGATCCTAAATAGCAAGACTCAACCAAAGGAATGAGCTCAAAAGGAAGAAACCAAGAGGCTAAAACCAAAGATTGGTAAAAAACCAAGAAGGCTCAACCAAGAGAAACGAAGAGATCTGGTCACAACCAAGGCATGAAACAGTCAAGAAAGAGGCCAACAAAGACTCAGGAACCAACCAAACTCACCCAACAACAACTAATAGCCATAAACCAACAAAAGCCGAAGTTACACGCTACTGTCGAAGGAAATCCTGCGGGTACCCACGAGCAGTAGAGTAAACAAAGGCGGGTAGATGCGGGCAGAACTAAGCTAGCCCGCGGGTGAGGAAAGGAAAATGGGAAAATAGAGAGTCCAGAGGCTCAGAAAAATCAAGTTTTCTACATTGTATCTTAACAGCCAATCAGTGACACAGAGCTTCGATAAACAACAACTCTAATTATGGACTAATGCTCAAAAAAATTCCCAAACATGGATGTTTTCCCCAGTGGAGTCGCCATTTCTGTATTGGAGAAAACTGACTATGGCTTGGGAATACCACAATAGACAGATGACTACCAGAAATCTACTCAATTCTCAAAGCAATGCTATTATAAATGACAATGTTAAGATAATGCAGAAATGTAGCCAACCTCAATCCAACGTTTGATGTAGATCCCCGTTGGAGCTTTCAATCCATGCACTTGTAATCTGCAAATTAGTCTCCATGCACTTGTAATCTACAAATTAGTCTTGACAGCCAATATCCATGTACATATAATATATAATTGACATTAGCATTATCAATAACAATGGTCCATAATATCATAAGCAAATGTAACCCAATGTATAATAAATGACATTCACACCATCAATGGAAGAGAATATGAGTATTTCTATTAATGAACAAGAAGAAGTACAAATTGATACGACCTCTTGCCGGCAACCAATTTGAACCAAGATCTAGATCAATCCACTTGTGCCTCCACCACTTCAATCCTCCATGAATGGCAAACTCAAACTAGAAGGAGTTTGGAAGGTGAACATAAGAGGTTCACAACTACAAGGATCAATGAGTGCAGACTCAAGATAGGGAAAAAATCCACTAGAGTTCCTTTACTATTCTCCTCTTCTTGCCTTCCATAAGCCATATGTGATCAATATATAGTCCTCTCAAAGGTAGGTGAAAGGACACATCGAGACGTTACTCGGGAAGATGGAGAGCCAAAGGTCACCCAATGACCGCTTTTTGGGAATAAAAAGAAATTAATAGTGGTTTTTACCATTTTACATGCTACCCGCGGGCTATAGGGATGCAACTCGCGGGTACGCCTGCTATAAGGATGCAACAGGTGAGTAGGAATAAAAATAGGGAAAACTGGGATCACTGAAGGATAAAAATGGATCTGAGTCACTGAAATGGATCCTATAGGCCAAAGAATGTTGATGCTCATTTAATGTTGACAACCAAGTTTCAATTTCAAATGCCTTTGTCTCAGTTCCTTCTCCAAATCAAGCTTTGTCAGTCACCCAAGTTATCCCTACACCTTTGACCACCCCTCAAATCATTGTTCCTATGCCTATCCCTGCTGTCACTCAGACACCCTCACTGATCTCAACAGTAAGCATTCCTTCTACCTCCACGGGGTTGGTGATTGAATACGCAGATGAGGATATAGTTCCTATTGGGAACTACTTCTACAGCAAAGATGAAAGGGAAGTATTCAAGAGAACCAGGAAAAGTGGTAAAGATCAAGCTGGGTTAGAAGCACCTGGTCCAGACCAAGTAATATGGGCTCCCAGAACAAATAACCCTCGGATTGAAGCAGTTGAAACAACTATAGATTTAGGGGCCTTTGCTTGTGCAAACTTAGATTCAGTCCATGTTCTCGATAGGGAAGTCAATCTGAGAGACGAAGATATCAAGATACTTAAAGAGGAATTGGCTCAGACCAAAGAACAACATGCAGTTGAAATGGATGAACTTAGGAAGACATGGGCAGACAAGTTACAGGATTTGGAGCAGAGGAATTATACTCTCCAGAATGAGCTTTGCATAGCACAAACTCAGAATGATTCTAATACTCAAAAAACGTCTGTTCTGGAAAAGCAAGCTGAGGATGCAACTGCAAGTGCATCCTCCTCCAATTTTTCTAGGTTTACACCTCTTGAGTTCAAGAATTTGGCTCTCCACGTTAATCAGGAGCACCACAAGTTGTTAGATAAGTTGTACATTGCCCAAGATGAAATCAGAGAAACTTTTATCAGTTTCTCTAATATGTCTTCTACCCTTGAAGAACAGGAAGCCAAAATATTTCGGGCATCCAAAGCACAAGAAAATGTCTCTGAATGGAAAGGATACATAAAGGACAGGCCACAAGATATACCAGCTCTCAGCAGTTTCCAGTTTAAGAAGATTAAAGCTTCACTGAACACTTGGCTCGATTTAAATGAGACAACTTAGGAGATTATTAGGAAATCAAAGGACATCTGCACTCGGCGTTGGTATGAGGTAGACAATATCATGAATGAAATGCAGCTCCCACTTATGGATCCTATTCTGGATGCCTGCCCTCCCAAATATCGACTTGAGGAAATTCAGCGCAAATGCGAAGAAGCTGAACAAAAGATCCGAGCCCTTGATGAAGTCACCATTGATGATGTGGACATGCTGATTAGGAAACCGGTCGTTATGGAGGGTAAAATCCATATTTATCTTCGCACTTGGCATAAGTTAGCCAAGCATGACATGGAAAACAACACATGTAATGCTCAGCTGGGCTTAGAATCTACCAATTATCCAAACATAGATGAATTGTTAGAAATATGGGATAAGTGGCAAGATTTTATGGATCGGTATCCTGATCTGAATTCTGTAATCCCTATATTTTGGGAATTCCATTTCGTACTCTGATGTAATTCTTATTTAAGGAGGAATGCCTCTCTTTGTCAGGTGGATAATTTTTGGGTCAGGAATCGGCAAGAGATGAACTGGAGATACTCTGTCTTATCAGAACTTTGTAATTTTGTTTATACACTTCATTTATACAGTGAAGTAATCTTTTGAATCATCTCTTGTTTATTGTTCAAGTTTCCTTGACGATGCCTGATTTCTTACTTCAAATTGTCATCTACAGTATCTGATCTTTTGCAAAGAATTAATTTACATAGAGATCTGTTGTACTGATTTTTCTTTATAGCTGGTCTATGTGTGAAAATATTTAATTGAATTTCTGTCAATTAAGTTATTTTCTTTATCGATTTCTGTAAGTGATCAACATTCGATATAATCATTGTTAATTTTTCAATTAACAAAGCGATTACAGATTTATCTTGAACAAGTTAACATGCTTATGTTATTGTCATTTAATTTTCATTAATTGATTATGATCTAAGTAAACAAGTAAATGCACCTTTTACATTTCTGTTGAAGATGACAAACATACTTGTTCCTCTCACATCAAGATTGATCTGCACAACAACAAGCTTTTCCTTAGAATAGGTCTAACCTAGAGTAGATCTTTATGTTTTAAATAGGTTCAGTTAGGATACTTCTCAGTTTTCACACATTCTTTTCCTTAACTGGAGAATCAATCCTTTGATCGAAACATCAACTCATAGAGTGCCAGCGGAGGTCGAATATACATGGGAGATTACCATACCAAATAGGCTGGGGATAGAACTGTCCTTGCGTAGGGTCTTTCGATTCCTTTCAGTCTGGGTTTTCACCCTCTGTTGGGAGCCTCGGACCCATTCCAGCACCTTGCAATTACCCTGCACCCCCGAGCCGAGGCATCAACAAATGGTGCTAGAAGGAGGGCCATCCGACATATAAGGTCACTTGAGCTATGTTAATCAGATTATTTCTTAATGGCTCCGACCCAACAATCTGTACTTAGTTGTTTCTCTAGGAAAATTAGTTTTCATGTTCAAATAGATTTGCTCAGGCATCTGATAGAAGTAAAATTCGATGGTGAAGGAGAGATATCAGCACAAGAACATGCTCTTCATTTTACTCGTAATTGTCTTGTTAACAAAATTTTGGATCAAGATGTTTTGTGCAGATTGTTAGCCTTCACGTTCGAAGGATGAGTCAAAGAATGGTTTCTAACCTTACCTTTTGCTTCTATCCATTCTTTTAAGCAATTTTTAGATCTGTTTATACTTTCTTTTAGACATTATGATTTTGTTAGATTGTGTGATGAGTGGAAACAACTCACTAGGAAAAAGGGTGAAGCATTAGAATATTTTACAATCAGGAATTGTAATCTTTATTGTAGATTCCCTTTAGTAGACCTTCCTATGATACTTGAGTG
Organism: Larix kaempferi; assembly: GCA_027924585.1. Taxonomy (NCBI): domain Eukaryota; kingdom Viridiplantae; phylum Streptophyta; class Pinopsida; order Pinales; family Pinaceae; genus Larix; species Larix kaempferi. The sequence continues at coordinate 6,653,155 of BSBM01000550.1, forward strand.
GTTTCAAAACAATAGTTTTGTTTTTCATGAGTCTGATCAATTAGTAGGTGATAAATCTGGATTATACATCAAACATCATCCACATTTTGGTTTTGATTTGCATGAAGAATCTAATGATTTAGAAACTATAGACATGAACTCCTTCTCTTTCTTAGAAATGGATCATAATCAATGTGACGATTTGGCCAATTCGAATGTTGATATGCCCATATCTGTTTCAAGTGAAAACCAAATTTTACCGAATCATAAAGGGGATCATTTTTCTATTAAAGATTCTTCTGCAGTGCAAGAAAATAGTTCTGATCATAATATAAAACCATCTTCTTCTAGCATAATTAAAGAACTTCAAGGCTCCGATATTGATTATTTTGTTAATCCTTTGATAAATCTTGAATCAACTAATTGTTCTGAAATTTGTGCTATGTTCTCCCAATTACCATTTTCTTATCTAAGTGATCCTATAGGAGAATGTTTTTCACAAAATGATGATACTATGTTACAGGAAGAAGCAGATTCTGATTTGAAACCTTTCATACATATCTCTTTTGAAGAGAAAATCTCTCTTAAGGAACCTCAACCTGGAAATAATCTACAAAGAGATGACTTTCATACACTCATTTACTTTTCATATTTGTCTTTGTATCCTGATCTATTTGATAATAATAATATTCGATCATATACTTCTGATCTTAATTCAACATTATTAAATATTCCACAGGTACAAAATGATTATGAAATACATACAGAAGAATGAAAAGATTCCTATCTGAGTCATCAATCTATGCTTTTTTCTTTGTTGGAAATGAATACTATTTCTAACGATCATTTTCAGAACTGTTCTTTTCATGAATCATCATTCAATGGTGAAACATTTTCTTCTTATGATCAATTACTTCATGGAGATGATTTTTATCAGAAGATTGAAGATACTAGTTCTGTATTTTTAACCTCTCCTATCTTTAGTTCCTCTCAAGAAAATATTCAAAGGCAATTTGATCTCCTTGAGGAATTCCAATTAGATCACCCAATTTATGATGATTTCTACGATGATAATTTGGAACCAATTGGATCTCATTTTGCTTATATTGATCAAAGAAATCTCTCTAGAGAGGAAATTCTTCAAGAAGAAGTTCTAAATGATGATTCTTGTTAAATAGTCCATCTCATTGCATAAATCTTCTGCACTCTTTATGGCAATCATTTGTTTTTCATTATACATACCATGATTGGGTTGCTGATTGGCTTGAGAAATCTTTCTTAGCAAGATTTCATCATTATGGTAAAACTTTGTTTTCCTCGTTTGTATATAAAGATGGTAAGGCCCCATTCTCGTTATTTGCACATAAATTTTATTTTATTTTCCTTAATGCACTCTTTTCCCATTCTTATTTAAAAACATTCATGCCATGCTTTCTGATTGTTTACTTGTTCCTTTTTGCAGGATTCCATATGCTTTCATGGTTACATCAGAAATTTGATTACACTTAGTTTTGTTTGATTCTTAGAGTAGTTCAGGAGTAGGTATAAATAGATTAGTTTTGTTGATTTCTTTAGCAAATAGACTACTTTTAGCATTTCTCAATAAAATATTTGCGACGACAAGCCTTGCACAAGTTCGAAATGAGGTATTTTCAGATACATTGACGGAAGTATCTTTATCCTGTTTCATTTTGTGTTATTCATGCCCTCTCTTATTGTTGTTGATCCGAGGCATTCATGTCTCAATCAGCCCTTTTAAATAATCATGCCATGGAATGTTTTGAATCAATCACTTTCGAGTTTTGAGAGCAAGGAGGTTTTCATGTGGATAACACAATTTGAATTAGGATATATCCATTACATACGAGTTTTGATTTTTCCTAGATATGCATTTGAAAGAGGGATTTTACATATTTCATGGTCATAAATTGCACACTCATGTGGGGGACAAAACTATCAATCAAAGATTATCGTATACGAACAATTTTTAAACATGTATTCTTCCATATGGTTTTTGGGCAACCTCGTTTGCTTTTTTATTTATTTTTATTAGATCTCTTTTGTTTCATTTTCGAAATTGTTTCGGCTTGTTGTGTGTTTTATGCTTCTTCGGTTTGGATTGGTTTCTTTCGTTTTATTGATAATAAACCCCACACATTTGGTAATGGTTGAAAACCATTTTTACTCAAAGATGATTTCGACTGAAGTTGTAGAATAGTATGTTAGTCTCAGTTTCTTTCAACTGGTATCTGAATTTTTTTTGTAAAGAGTGTATAGCCAATGAATGAAGGACCTTGGTATTGATACCTTTCCACCTTGGTCATTATCTTTCATATTTTTTATCTATTTAATTGAGATATTGGGAACGGTTGAAATATTCTTATCTTATGTCTCATTGTCACAACATATCATAATAATCTGATTAGATTTATCTGCTCTGGATCCTTTTACAATCACCTTCATAATAATGTTTTCTTAAATAATCATAGATTACAAGGAGGGGGGCTTATCTTAAGCCAACCCTTTTAGGTTCATAGGTGTTTTTTGGAATAACATCTTAACATCAAGCCACCACACTTGGAAGATGACTTTCAGTTTTGCTGAGAGGTGGAAGATCCTATCACAGGTCGTTCCATTCATGATCTGCAAAACACTTGTGAGTAACTTTGCTGTCATAAGGTTACCAAGCCTTAGCAATGCCTTGTAGTTTATTATTTTAATAAAATCTGTATTTTTCTTTTATAAGATACTTGTTGTGTATAAGGACAGGGGGGTCTTATCACAATCCATCCTTTTCATGATCATGGGTTGAATTTGGACTGAAGCTATCATCATGTGGTCACCAAGCCACGATAGTTTCCTTTAGTATAACAGTTGAAGGACAAGGGGTCTCCTTATCGAGCCAGCTTGATCAGTATCTGAATCAGTCTTGTGAATGGCACTGCTGATATCTGATTACCAAGTCACGGCAATGGTCTTCTATCAACAAGGTCTTATGTGCAACTCTCTCTTTATATAAAAATATATATATAATAAAGGAAAGAAGAAGAAAAAGGAAAGATGTGTGTATATAACCAAAAGACATGTTGTATATAAAACCAATTAATAGACCAGAGTAATATGTAAACTGGATATCCATGAGCAGTTTTAAGTTTGTCTCGGATTCAACACAAGCTGATGTACATTGATTGCATAATGGTATAGGGCTTCCACTGTTTCTTAATTCTCCTTATCGGATTTGCATCATCTTTAATATGATCATCGATGGGGATATATCAATCTTATGTTTTATGCTTGTTGGTTTCTCTTTTATAAATATTTTCTAAAAGTTTGAGTTTCGAAAAGCAGTAGACTGATGTATTTTCTCTAACTGAAGTTGTTTGCAGAGATAACTGGTTCTTCCCAGCCAGTCGCCATTTGTTGTGGCCCAACAGATCCCATGCTTCAGCTAAGCATGGGAGCCCCAATTTTGAAATAAACACAAAGGTTTTTGGGTAAGTATTTTCTTTTGAACATGAGATTTTCAACTTGGTTTCAGTGGTCTTATGCGTGTACCTTTGACCATCATTCTGGGAAATTTCTAAGTGTTTTGGTCGCAGAAAGATCTAAATTTTTGGGTATTGTATCATCTTTTTTCTGCCTGCCCAAAACCCGACATTCCGACACTTCGACACCCCGAACCCGAAAAGTGCGGGTTGCGAGAGTTAGTTTTTAGTAATTCAAGTTTGGTCCTCCTGACACTCGCAACCAAAAAGGTGCGGGTTGTGGCATTCTATTGCTAATAATTTTGTGAACTGGTTATCCCAAAACCCAAAACCTGCAATTGCGCTTTTCATATTTCGGGAGTGTGTTTTACCTTCATTCATATTGTGTGTTCCCGAAACCCGCAATCCGAAATGTCGGGTTGCGGGATGCGGGAAAAGCTTTTTCCATTTATGATGATTGTTTCCATTTGCGAAACCCGCAACCCGCAATTTTCGGGTTGCGGCTTTCGGAAACTCGTTTTTACCTTTTGGACATTTTGCCATCCCGAACCTGTGTTCTGCATCGGCTAATCTCATTCGTACATTCCTTTTGATCGCACGGTTACGATTTAATCTGGAAAATCTATAAATAATGGTTTTTCTTTATTTTCTTTTATCATTTTCACTGTTGGAAATTATCCTGCTGCACTGATTTTTACTACGGATTTCCTACCAGGTGGTCATTTTTACTAGTTTTTTGTTATTCCCAGGTTGGTTGTTGTCACTGTTGCATTTGGAATTGGTATTTTCGTTATTTTGGTTTTAGTTTTGATTTTTATTTCTTTTATTTATCAGATTTTCAAAGCTCCGCCACTATGTCGAAAAACACCCAGTCTAAGATGGCTAACAAAGATTCCCTGACCAAAGACCCCAATTTTGGTATTTTATTTGATACTAGTGAAAGAGTTATAGAGACATATCATATGGATTGGTCCAAGATATATGCCATATTTGACAATAAATACCTTTCCCACTTTGAAAGTAACCAACCTGTGTATGAGAAAATTAGGGCTTGTCAGATACACGCCATCGTTGCTCGTCCTGCCATTTTCCCTTACACAGATGCTGTCAAATCGATAATTGAGAATGCAAACCCCAAAGACCGATCGTTTAATGGTAGCACAGGGTCTCAATTGACCAATTTCTACCCTGAGGTCTTTATTCGAGCTTTCGCTCTTAAACCGCATGCGCAGACCCTTAGTCCCAATTTCATACAGTCCTCAAAAACTCTGTATAACTTCAACGAGATGTTAAAATCATGGATGGTCAAACGTAACACTTTTGTACCTAAAGCTGACAATTTGTACCCTATCGTCTGGTTCAGATAACCCTACTCTTTGTTAGCGTCCATGCTTTGTAGGCTTTTCATCCTTTCTAACTATTCTGTCTTCAAAGCTTAATGGGAGCCCATCGCACAACATGTATTAACTAATGATGAGTCTTTCCCATGGGATTCTATTCTCTCGTCCGATTTGAAAAATGGCATTGAAGACTATCAGAAGGCACCCGCCCTGAAGAAACCACATTTTTACCTCTTGACATATGTAATTGATGTTTTCTGCTCAGAGTTCCAATACCCAAACCTAGGTTGGAACTGCACCCCTTCAGACCCACCTGTTCACATTTACCACTCAGCATTATGGGATGGGAACTTCATCCCTTTATTTTATGACATCTGTGATTATTTTTTGGGCATATTTTCAGGCAGGAAGCACCTGCTTTTTCAGTTGATTCCAAGGCTTTAATCAATACCATTGGTGATTGGTACGTTGGTGAATACTTCTAATACATCAGAGTTTATGGAAGTGACACAGTACACCTTTTTCCCAGGATAGTTTCTGATAGACTGGTTATACAAGAGGTTTCCTTTCAGATTGTAATTGATGGCATGTGTAAGAAGCTATTAGGAACCCATGTCAACCCTTCTATTTACTTTGTTGGTATATTGTTGTTGGACACATATGCTTTGTAAGTCGTCCCATAGTATTTGTTGATCCATAGTTTGTATTATTTTTGTTGGACGCATATGCTTTGTAAGTCGTCCTGTAGTAATTGTTGATCCATATTTTGCATTGGCCCATGGTTTGTATTGACACATGGTATTGACCCATGGTATTGGCGCCTAGACTTAGTATATAAGTTTTTGTTGAGACCAATGATGATACCATGAAGTTATTTGTATTGAGCTTGCTTAAAGGAGGTTGCCCCCTCGAAGTGGCCTGCGATCAATATAAAAGTGATTCTGAGTTTCGTTATTTCTGCTATTTTGTGTGTTTTCATTAATTAATTATTGCAGGTTCTTCACATCTGGTATCAGAGCACTTTCTTGGGCTCGCTGGGTGAAATTTATGCCAAATTGTTTTTTCACATCTGTTGCAGCTTCGGATCTGGGAATAATCCCTATCCGCTTAACTGTGAGAAGTACTTGGGCATAGTCCCTAAAACTCATTGTGAGGAGTACCACAGGAACCCCAAAGTAGCTGGCCCATTGAGAGGACCTGCCAGCGAAAAGGGAAACGACCCCTACCACATTGACTAGTTCTCACTTGTGAGGTGAACCAAGAGATGTCGTTTGTGGCAAAGCGATTATCAGTTTTACCTGAGCCGTGGAGTGAGGGGTACTGCCCCAATATGCAAGCCATCAGATAGCATTGGTGGTCAAGTGAAACCCCTGAACTGTTAGGAAGCCGCAAATACCTGGGGTCCATATCCATTTTCAGCTGAACTGTTGTTGATCACTGTCGCGCCCTTTCAGATCCATTCTTAAAGTTGTTCTAGATCCAGTCGTTTCAGATCTATTTCAGATCCATTCATTTTCGATCCAGTCGACACCGTTCAGATCCCTCTATTTTCGATCACTTCCATGACATTGCAGATCTATCTGTTTCAGATCCCTTCCACATCGTTACAGATCCATTCCTGGAAAAAAAAATCCATTTTTTCACCATATCTCCCTTGTTTTAACTCTGTTTCCCTTGAAAATTCCCGGACACCCCTACAATCCCATTCTGCATATTTCATTCCTAAGTACCCTATCCCAAATTCCACTTCCCAAATCCCGAAATACCACATTTGTCTTTTTTAGGGTTTTCCATAACTTCTTCGAATTTCACCCAATCGCCTCCAAATTTTACCACCGAATTCCTTTCCTAATTCTGCTTCTTTGTCCCTCTTTGCCAAATTTTCTCATTCTTTCACCCCGCTTCTAAAATCCCCATTTTTTGCTTCCCTATCCATTAGAAAGTGTCCAAAACCTAGTCAAACCCCAATTACCCCTCCGAGTTTTTCCCAAATCCAAATTTCCCTTTACTAAATAAGCTTTTGTTTGTGTTTTTCTATCTATTCCCCCCCCCCCCAAAAAAAACAAAAACTCCTGGTTATGGTTGTCACCCGCGCAGGAGCAACAACCATGGAGGAAGCACTTGCATCCATCCAAACCAAACTCCAAGATCTGGATGAAAATTTTCTCAGCCTCCATCTTCACCATACAGCCATGAAAAATAACCGAGAGCAAGAATCTTATGCAGCCAATGGGTTCTCTTCTTCTAGGAGTTTCCGTGGTCCGAAGCTTGAATTTCCTTGCTTCAATGGTACTGATCCGACTGGATGGATCTATCGTGTAGAACAGCATTTCAATCTGCATAATACTTTTGATGTCCAAAAAATTCCACTTACATCCTTTCATTTGGAACAGGAAGCCCTTCAATGGTACCGTTGGTACATCAAGGCTCATGATGAGCCAAAATGGACAGATTTTTTCAACCTCCTTTTGCAACGATTTGGTCATAGTGCTTTTGATGACTTCACCGGAGCACTCACTAAACTTTGTCAAAGTGGCACTGTGAGAGAGTATCAAATAGAATTTGAGAAACTAGCCAATCATACAGAAGGATTGTCTGATGAATTCTACAGGAGTTGTTTTATCAGTGATCTTAAGGATGAAATCTGGTCAGAGGTTAAAATGTTCTGTCCCAACACAATGATGGAAATCCTAGGGTTGGCTAAGTTGGCAGAAGACAAGATTGCAGCCTAACAGCGCTCCAAACTCACTTTTGTTCCCTTCCGAAATATGGGTTCTCAACGACCTCCCATCCCGCCAGCTCCTCGACCAACTCCTATCAAGCATTTGTCTAAAACAGAGATGTAGGCACGCAGTGAAAAAGGTATTTGTTATAATTGTGATGAGAAATTCACTCGGGGACATAGATGTGTTCAACAAAATCTCTATCTCTTGGATATGGATTCTTCGCTTGCCTCTACAATTGGTCAAGAAACTCCAGATACAATGGATGATCCGGTCGACATTCAAGAGTCGTCTACTGAACCCCCATCTTAGGATGAACAACCAAAGATATCTCTCCATGCTTTATCCGGCGTCACCACCCCCCAAACAATGCGGGTCAGGGGTTAGTTCAAGAAGCTTCCTCTTACAATACTCATTGATTCTGGTAGCACTCATAACTTCATTGACCCTCGGATCGCCAAACATGCTGATTGTTTTGTCCATCCTTGCTCCAACTTTGATCTCATGGTTGCCAATGGGGGCACCTTACCTTGTAAGAGGAAGTGTCACAATGTGCATATCTCTCTGGTAGATTATAACCTGCACTCTGACATTTTTTCCTTGTCCCTAGGCGGATGTGATGTGGTTTTGGGCATTCAATGGTTACACACACTTGGCCCCATCTTATGGGATTTTGCTGAACTTTGGATGCAGTTTTCAGTCAATGGGAAACAACACAAATTTAAGAGATTACAACAAGGGTCTCTCTGCGTCATCAGTTCACATCGCCTGGAAAAGATCCTTAAGAAGAATTCACATGGTGTCATCGCTCAACTCCATTCCATTCAGATGCACCCATCAATGGTCTCCCCTACTTCCTTGATAGATATGCAGGTGTCCTTGTTGAACCAGTGGGATTGTCGCCTTCAAGAGACCTTTCTCGTACGAATTTAGCCACATCTACATCTCAGCAGGAAATGATGGTTATTTTGCATGCAGTACAGAAGTGGCAGCCATACAAATTGGGGAATTATTTATGCATCAAGACTGATCTCCAGAGTCTGGAAAATTTCATGGAACAATGGGTCTCCTCCCCAGCACACCTGAAATGGATTATCTAACTCATGGGTTATACCTATGCGATCACTTACAAGAAGGGTAAGGACAATATGGTGGCAGATGCTCCTTCTCACACATTTGATGACCCAGTTTCTCTTACAGTTATTTCTCTGCTTGTTCCAAATTGGTTGCAATCTGTTCAACAAGGCTATCTCTTCTACGAATTCCGTGCTTCTTCATCAGCAGGGCACTCTGGGTTCCTCAAAATGTATGACCAGGAACAATGTAAATTCTTTTGGCAGGGACTGAAAATGACCATTCAACAGATGGTGGATGACTGTGATACTTTTCAGGTCAATAAGGGTGAAATGACACTCCTTTCGGGACTGCTCGAACCCTTTCCCATCCCTACACAGATGTGGACAAATATTTCTATTGATTTCCTAGAAGCGCTCCAGTGATACAATACCACATCTAAAAGGAAACCATATGAAGCAGTTTATGGACAGACACCGCCAGTTCTTCTTCCATACACGATCAACAGCTCCCCAGTTTAGGCAATTGAATCGGTTCTTCGAAACCACGATCAGATTCTTCTCATTCTGTAGGACCATCTTAACATGGCAAGAATTCGACTGAAACAACAAGCCGATCAGAACCATTCTAAGCACACTTTTCACACAGCTGATATGGTCCTTCTTCGTCTACAGCCTTCTAAGCAATCCTCCCTGAAACTCAAAAGGCGTCAGTGGGCCGGAATGCAACACGAGGATGCTACAAGGGAACCACTCCTTCAGATTCTGCATCAATTTCCACATCTAAAGCTTTGACGACAAAGATTTTTCTAAGAGAAGGGGATGTTAGGAACCCATGTCAACCATTCTATTTACTTTGTTAGTATATTGTTGTTGGAAGCATATGCTTTGTAAGTTGTCCCGTAGTATTTGTTGATCCATAGTTTGTATTATTGTTGTTGGACGCATATGCTTTGTAAGTCGTCCCGTAGTAATTGTTGATCCATATTTTGTATCGGCCCGTGGTTTGTATTGACCCATGGTATTGGCGGCTAGACTTAGTATATAAGTTTGTGTTGAGACCAATGAAGGTACCGTGAATTTATTTGTATTGATCTTGCTCAAAGGAGGTTGCCCCCTCGAAGTGGCTTGCGATCAATATAAAAGTGATTCTAAGTTCTATTATTTCTGCTATTTTGTGTGTTTTCATTATTTAATTATTGCAGGTTCTTCACAGAAGCTTACAGTTCCTAGCAAGAAAGGATGGCCTAATTTTGGTTTGAACCTTGGGCCACTGGTTATTCCAACCTCGAATTCGGCTACAGTGCTCAGCAAGCAATTGGATGCTCTAAGGTTGGGCCTTGCTCCCAAAAGGAAGTATGATCCCATGAAAATTCTTGATGCACACCTCAAGCAGATCCATATTAAGATAGATTATGTCCATGAGGTAATTCTAGATGACTTTATATACCAAGGAGTCAACACCTTTTCTGAAGTACTTTCCAGGAGCAACAATTTAGAAGAGCAGCATAATATTACGTATTATCAAACCCTGAGCTACAGAACTATGCAGCTAAACCTGATAGAGCAGGTGAGGAGAGAAAGAGAAGAGAAGGATGCTCAGAAAGCTAAAACTCCTCTAATGCTTACTTGTTCAGATGGGGAAAAAGGAAAAGCTCCTATGGATCCCCCTCCTCAAATAAAGACTGATAAAGAAGTCAAAGTTCTGTTGTAGACATCTCATCAGTTCAAACAGGGGTTAGCACAAATCACCTCTGTTTTAGTTACTCAGGCAACTAAACCTCAGAAACTCACTAGGATATCCAAGCATCTACTGCAGCTACACAGGAATAAGATGATCTTATGATAATCACAGCCAGCCCAGCTAAGAGGTAGAAGATCATTGCTCCTGCAACACAAATTCCCCCTGAGGATATAATTGATTGTGATCTTGAGGAGAAACCTCACCCTCCAGTATTGGTGACAAAAGAACTAACTCAAGGTTCACATATAGTTGTTGATTTGCTGAACACCATTGAGGTGGACCACTCTTCTGTTGATCAACAAGAGTCATAGGTAACAGCACCTTTTGATATCACAACTAAAGCACTTTTTCTACTAGCGATTCAAGAACTTTCTACCTTGACTTCTGGGATGGTAATTCTACTTTCCTTCTCACAGTTGTTTCATACTATCACCATCACCACTGTTCCATTCCCAGGAAACTTAGCCTCTTTCACAATTCCATCATCCATCATCACAAAGGTTCATTCTTCCACTGCTTCTTCTCAATTATCCACATCCATTTCATTATCCTCCAACACTGGTGAGACACCTTTACTTTCCCATTCACCATCATCAGTTAATGTTGACAACCAATTTTCAATTTCAGAAGCCTTTGTCTCAGTTCCTTCTCCAACTCGGGATTTGTCAGCCACCCAAGTTATCTCTACACCTTTGACCACCCCTCAAATCACTGTTCCTATTCCTAGCCCTGCTGTCACTCAGACACCCTCACTGATCTCGACAGTAAGCATTCCTTCTACCTCCACAGGGTTGGTGATTGAATATGCAGATGAGGATATAGTTCCTACTGGGAACTACTTCTACAGCAAAGATGACAGGGCAGTAGTCAAGAGAACCAGGAAAAGAGGTAAAGATCAAGCTGGGTTAGAAGCACCTGTTCCAGACCAAGTAATATGGGCTCCCAGAACAAATAACCCTCGAATTGAAGCAGTTGAAACAGCTACAGCTTTAAGGGCCTTTGCAAGCGCAAATTTAGATTCAGTCCATGTTCTGGATAGGGAAGTTGATCTAAGAGAAGAAGAGATCAAGATACTTAAAGAGGGCGAATCATTAGAAGATTTTGCAATCAAGAATTGTAATCTCTATTGTAGATTCCCTTTAGTAGACCTTCCTATGATACTTGAGTGGTTTCAACACAATAGTTCTGTTTTTCATGAGTCTGATCAATTAGTAGGTGATAAATCTGGACTATACATCAAACATCATCCACATTTTAGTTTGGATTTGCATTAAGAATCTAATGATTTAGAAATTATAGAAATGAACTCCTTCTCTTTCTTGGAAATGGATCATAATCAATGTGACGATTTGGCCAATTCGAATGTTGATATGCCCATATTTGTTTCAGGTGAAAACCAATGTTTACCGAATCATAAAGGGGACCTTTTTTCTATTAAAGATTCTTCTGCAGTGCAAGAAAATAGTCCTGATCATAATATCGAACCATCTTCTTCTAGCATAATTAAAGAAATTCAAGGCTCCGATATTGATTATTTTGTTAATCCTTTGATTGATCTTGAATCAACTAATTGTTTTGAAATTTGTGATATGTTCTCCCAATTACCATTTTCTGATCTAAGTGATCCTATAGGAGAACGTTTTTCACAAAATCATGATACTATGTTACAGGAAGAAGCAGATTCTGATTTGAAACCTTTCATACATATCTCTTTTGAAGAGAAAATCTCTCTTAAGGAACCTCAACCTGAAAATAATCTACAAAGAGATGACTTTCATACACTCATTTCCTCTGCATATTTGTCTTTGTATCCTGATCTGTTTTGATAATAATAATATTTGATCATATACTTCTGATCTTAATTCTTCATTATTAAATATTACGCAGGTACAAGGTGATTATGAAATACATACAGAAGAATGAAAAGATTCCTATCTGAGTCATCAATCTATGCTTTCTTCTTTGTTCGAAATGAATACTATTTCTAACGATCATTTTCATAACTCTTCTTTTCATGAAACATCATTCAATGGTGAAACATTTTCTTCTTATGATCAATTACTTGATGGAGATGATTTTTATCAGAAGATTGAAGATACTAGTTCTGTATTTTTAACCTCTCCTATATTTAGTTCCTCTCAAGAAAATATTCAAAGGCAATTTGATCTCCTTGAGGAATTCCAATTAGATCAGCCAATTTATGATGATTTCTACCATGATAATTTGGAACCAATTGGATCTCATTTTGCTGATATTATTCAAAGAAATCTTTCTAGAGAGGAAATTCTTCAAGAAGAAGTTCTAAATGATGATTCTATGTTAAATAGTCCATCTCATCGCATAAATCTTCCGCACTCTTTATGTCAATCATTTGTTTTTCATTATACATACCATGATTGGGTTGCTGATTGGCTTGAGAAATATTTCTTAGCAAGATTTCATCATTATGGTAGAACTTTGTTTTCCTTGTCTGTATATAAATATGTTAAGGCCCCATTCTTGTTCTTTGTACATAAATTTTATTTTATTTGCCTTAATGCACTCTTTTCCCATTCTTGTTTACAAACATTCATGCCATGCTTTCTGATTGTTTACTTCTTCCTTTTTGCAGGATTCCATATGCTTTCATGGTTACATTGGAAATTTGATTACACTTAGTTTTGTTTGATTCTTAGAGTAGTGTAGGAGTAGGTATAAATAGATTAGTTTTGTTGATTTCTTTAGCAAATAGACTACTTTTAGCATTTCTCAATAAAATATTTGCAACAACAAGCCTTGCACAAGTTCGAAATGAGGTCTTTTCAGATACATTGAGGGAAGTATCTTTATCCTCTTTCATTTTATGGTATTCACGCCCTCTCTTATTGTTGTTGATCCGAGGCATTCATGTCTCAATCAGCCCTTTTAAATAATCATGCCATCGAATGTTTTGAATCAATCACTTTCGAGTTTTGAGAGCAAGGAGGTTTTCATGTGGATAACACAATTTGAATTAGGATATCTCCATTACATACAAGTTTTGATTTTTCCTATATATGCATTTGAAATAGCGATCTTACATATTTCATGGTCATAAATTGCACACTCATGTGGGGGACAAAACTATCAATCAAAGATTATCGTATACGAACATTTTTTAAACACATATTCTTCCATTTGGTTTTTGGGCGACCTCATTTTCTTTTTATTTATTTTTATTAGATCTCTTTCGTTTCATTTTCGAAATTGTTTCAGCTTGGTGTGTGTTTTATGCTTCATTGGTTTGGATTGGTTTTTGTCGTTTTATTGATAATAAACCCCACACATTTGGTAATGGCTGAAAACCATTTTTACTCAAAGATGATTTCAACTGAAGTTGCAGAATAGTGAGTTAGTCTTAGTTTCTTTCGACTGGTATCTGAATTTGTTTTGTAAAGAGTGTACAGCTAATGAATGCAGGACCTTGGTGTTGATACCTTTCCACCTTGGTTATTATCTTTCATAAGTTTTATCTGTTTAATTGAGATATTGGGAACGGTTCAAATATTCTTATCTTATGTCTCATTGTCACATCATATCATAATAATCTGATTAGCTTTATCTGCTCTGGATCCTTTTACAATCACCTTGATAATAATTTTTTGTTAAATAATCATAAATTACAAGGAGGGGGATCCTCTCTTAAGCCATCCCTTTTAGGTTCATAGGTGTTTAGTGGAATGACATCTTCACATCAAGCCACCACACTTGGAAGATGACTCTCATTTTTGCTAAGAGGTGGAAGATCATATCAGAGTTCAGTCCATTCATGATCTGCAAAATACTTGTGAGTAACGTTGTTGTCATAAGGTTACCAAGCCTTAGCAGTGCCTTGTAGTTTATTATTTTATTAAAATCTGTATTTTTCTTCTATAAGATACTTGTTGTGTATAAGGACAGGGGGGTCTTATCACAAGCCATCTCTACCATGATCATGGATTTAATTTGGACTGAAGCTATCATCATGTGGTCACCAAGCCATGATAGTTTCCTTCAGTATCATAGTTGAAGGACAAGGAGTCTCCTTATCGAGCCAGCTTGATTAGTATTTGAATTAGGCTTGTGAATGGCACTGCTGATATCTGATTACCAAGTCAAGGTAGTGATATTGTATCAACAAGGTCTTATGTCCAACTATCTCTTTATATAAAAAATATATATAAAAAAAAAGGGAAGAAGAAGAAAAAGAAAAGATGTGTGTATATACCCAAAAGAATTTTTGTATATAAAACCAATTAATAGACCAAGGTGATATGCAAACTGGATATTGATGAGCAGTTTTAAGTTTGTCTCAGATTCAACACAAGCTGATGTACAGTGATTGCATAATGGTATAGGGCTTACGTTGTTTCTTAATTCTCCTTATCATATTTGCATCATCTTTAATATGATCATTGATGGGGATATATCAATCTTATGTTTTCTGCTTTTTGGTTGTCCATTTTATAAAGATTTTCTAAAAGTTTGAGTTTCGAAAAGCAGAAGACTGACCTATTTTCTCTAACTGAAGTTGTTTGAAGAGATAACTGGTTCTTCCCAGCCAGTCGCCATTTGTTGTGGCCACAACAGATCCAATGCTTCAGCTAAGCACTGGAGCCCCAAATTTGAAATAAACACAAAGGTATTTGGGTAAGTATTTTCTTGTGAACATGAGATTTTCAACTTGGTTTCAGTGGTCTTATGCTTTTACCTTTGATCATCATTCTGGGAAATTTCTAAGTGTTTTGGTTGTAGAATGCTCTAAATTTTTGGGTATTTTATCTTATGTTTTCTTCCTACCCGAAACCTAACATTCCGACACCCCAAAACCCTGAACCTGAAAAGTGCAGGTTGCGGGAGTTAGTTTTTAGTCATTCGAGTTTGGTCCTCCCGAAACTTGTAACCCGAACAGTGCGGGTTGTGGGATTCTCTTGCTAATGATTTTTAAAATTGGTTATCCCGAAACCCGCAACTACAGCTTTCGGATTTCGGGAGTGTGTTTTACCTTCATTCGTATTGTGTGTTCCCGAAACCCGCAATCCAAAATGTCGGGTTGCAGGATGAGAGAAAATATTTTTCCATTTTTGATGATTGTTTTCGTTTTCGAAACCTGCAACCCGCAATTTTTGGGTTGCGGCTTTCGGAAACTTATTTCTACCTTTGTGGTCATTTTTCCATCCCGAAACTGCATTCCGCATCGGCTAATCTCAGTCATCCATTCCTTTTGATCGCACGGTTATGATTTAATCTGGAAAATCGATAAATAAGGGTTTTTCTTTATTTTCTTTTATCATTTTCACTGTTGGAAATTATCGTGTTGTGCCGATTTTTACTATGGATTTCATACCAGGTGGTTGTTTTTACTAGTTTTCTGTTATTCCCAAGTTGGTTGCTGTCACTGTTGCATTTGCAATTGGTATTTTCATTATTTTGATTTTAGTTTTGATTTTTCTTTATTTTATTTAGTAGATTTTCAAAGCTTCGCCACCATGTCGAAAAACACTCGGTCTAAGACGGCTAACAAATATTTCCTGACCAAAGACCCCAATTTTGGTATTTTCTCTTATACTAGTGAAAGAGTTACAGAGACCTATCAGATGGATTGGTCCAAGATATATGCCATATTTGACAATGACTACCTTTCTCACTTTGAAAGTGACCAACCTGTGTATGAGAAAATTAGGGCTTCTCAGATACACGCCATCGTTGCTCGTCTTGCCATTTTCCCTTACACAGATGCTGTCAAATGGATAATTGAGAATGAAAACCCCAAAGACCGGTCGCTTAACGATAGAACAGGGTCTCAATTGACCAATTTCTGCCCTAAGGTCTTTATTCGAGCTTTCGCTCTTAAACCGCATGCGCAGACCCTTAGTCTCGATTTCATACAGTCCTCAAAAACTTGGTATAACTTCAACAAGATGTTAAAATCATGGATGGTCAAACCTAACACTTTTGTACCTAAAGTTGACAATCTGTACCATATCGTCTGGTTCAGAAAACCCTACTCTTTGTTAGCAGCCACGCTTTGTAGGCTTTTTGGCCTTCCTAACTGTTCTGTCTTCAAAGTTGAATGGGCACCCATCGCACATCATGTATTAACTACCGCTGAGTCTTTCCCATGGGCTTCTATTCTCTCATCTGAATTGAAAAACACCATTGAATACTATCAGAAGGCACCCGCCCTAAAGAAACCACATTTTTACCTCTCGACATATGTAATTTATGTTTTCTGCTCAGAGTTCCAATACCCAAACCTAGGTTGGAACTGGACCCCTTTAGACCCACCTGTTCACATTTACCACTCAGCATTATGGGATGGGAACTTCATCCCTTTATTTTATGACATATGTGATCATTTTTTGGGCACTGTTTATTTCAATATTTTTCAGGCAAGAAGCACCTCCATTTTCAGCTGATGCCAAGGCTTTCATCAATACCATTGGTGATTGGTACGTTGGTGAATACTTCTCATACATCAGATTTTACGGAAATGACACAGTACACCTTCTGCCGAGGATAGTTCCAGATAGACTGGTTATACAAGAGGTTTCCTTTCAGACTGTAATTGATGGCATGTATAAGAAGCTTACAGTTCCTAGAAAGAAAGGATGGCCTAAGTTTGGTTTGAAACTTGGGCCATTGGTTATTCCAACCTCAAATTGGGCTAGAGTGCTCGGTGAGCAGTTGGATGCTCTAAGGTTGGGCCTTGCTCCCAAAAGGAATCATGATCCCAAGAAACATCTTGATGCACACCTCAAGCATATCCATGTTAAGATAGATTATGTCCATGAGGTAATTCTAGATGACTTTATCTACCAAGGGGTCAACACCTTTTATGAAGTACTTGCCAGGACCAACAATTTGGAAGAGCGGCATAATATTATGCATTATCAGAAAGACCTTAAGGCCAGGACCCTGAGCTACAGAACTATGCAGCTAAACCTCATAGACCCTGTGAGGAGAGAAAGAGAAGAGAAGGATGCTCAAAAAGATAAAACTCCTCTAATGCTTACTTGTTCAGATGGGGAAAAAGGAAAAGCTCCTATGGATCCTCCTCCTCAAATAAAGACTATTGAAGAAGTCAAAGTTCTATCACAGACATCTCATGAGTTCAAACAGGGGTTAGCACAAATCACCTTTGTATTAGGTACTCAGGCAACTAAACCTCAGAAACTCACTGAGGATATCCAAGCATCTACTGCATGTGGATGTATATGTAACTTTGGAATGTATTTCACCTATGTATATTGTACTCCTATATAGATGTATTATTCCTCTATACGGAAGTGTCATCATTTGCATTGACAAGTGTCGTAACTTGCCAATGGTCTATTAGACAAACATGTGTGGGGTCGGCCCTGATTAAGTTAACCAAGGGTTATTAGGCTAAGTTAGACAAGTCGGCCCCACTGGTTTATTGGGTAGGATAGGACTAGTATAAATAGAGATCGGGAGATCTCTATTTGATCACTCATTACTCACTTCTATCTCTCTCAGAAAGTGGGGCACTTGTGTGGAGGAGGATCAACTGCTAGGAGAAGACTATCTCTTGTACTTTGGTTGTATCATTGCTCTCTCTATCTGTGAGGAAGTTGTGGGGTTTTTCACCTTTATGGTTTTCCCCAGTGAAACTCTGTGTGTCTATTGTCTCATGTGATTGATATGCATTGTTATACTTGATATGTTGTACATGTTATTCTCTCAGTAAAGATCCTAGAGTATATGTGAATTTATGCTAAAAAATTAATATGGTATCAGAGCTTCCCAAAGAAGAAGACATTGTGCAGTGGCAGAAACTAGGGTTTCTTGTTTATTGGGGTTCTCTCCACAAATTTTGGAAAAGCAGTAAGGTAGTTTGACTCTACTCATTAAGGAGAATCTTTCTGTCCAATCAGAATTCAATTCTAGGCACTTTCATTTTTTGGCCCTAAAATTTAGGGTTTCAGAAAAAATAGGAATTTCTAAATTTTGAGGACATAGCTGGAATCTCCTTGGCAAAATCAAAGTTTAGAGCTTTGGATCGAGATTTTTGGTTGGGTGAAGCTCCGGGAAACTCAAACCCTAATTCAGGGTCCTCCCTAGTGAATCTGGGAAGACTAAAAGGCATTTCTGAAGGGTGAAACTTTGCAGATCTCAAATTATGAATATGCCAGGATGATCAACTCATCAAGGTGCATCTTACTATCCTTTCAGAAAGTTGAAATTCACATTTTGAATTTTTAGGGTTTCTCTGACAAACACAAATTCGAGACCAGATCCAGTTTTCAGAAAATCAAGTGGTAAGACCTAAATCTTTTCTATTTCCATTTGAAGTACTCCTTAAAGATGTCTCACCACACCAAGCTTGAGGATAAGCTTGAAGGGGCTGATAACTTCCGATCATGGAAGTATAGGATTGGGTTAATCCTGGAAGAAAATGAGTTGGACACTTATATAAGTGAAAAGGTCCCTATCCCAGAGGGAGAAGAGGCTAAGGCTCTTCACAAGAAGAACTTGGTCAAGGAAAAGAGGATAATTGTTGATTCTATCAAGGACCATCCCATTCCACATGTGTCATCCCTAAAGACACCCAAGGTAATGTTTGACTCTTTGACCAAGTTTTTTGAAGGGAAGAACATAAATCGAAAGATGACTCTGCGAAACCAATTGAAAAGGGTAAAGCTTCAGAATGGAGAGACCATTCAATCCTATTTCTCCAAGGTCTCTCATATCAAGGAGCAACTTGAAGTTGTGGATGAAATGGTGGAGAATGGTGAAATTGTCATGACCACTCTGAATGGCCTGCCTAGGTCATGGGATTCCTTTATTCAAGGAATTTGTGCAAGAAGGAAGTTGATCTCCTTCAGTAGAATATGGGAGCAATGATCTCAAGAAGAAGCAAGGCTTGTGGAACGAGAAGAAAAGATAGGGAATGAAGATCAAGCTCTCATATCTCACACCAAGAAAGGGAATCATCTCACAAAAGAAGACCTTCACACCACCATCATAAGAAAGATCTCAGATGCTTCACTTGCAATGAGAAGGGACACTTTGCTGCAGATTGTCCCAAGAACAAAGGGGACAACAATAGCAACAACTTCAACAAGAAGAAGAAAAATAACAAAAGAAGATATCATGCTCATGCTGTTGAGGATGATGAACCACCAAAGAAGAAGGCTAGGGTAGAAAGTGATGACTCATCAAGTGAAGATGAATATGTTCTAATCTCTGCTCTTACAGGTACTATTTCTCATGGTTGTAATGATTGGCTTAGTGACAGTGGGGCTTCCAAACACATGACTGGGTTTAAAGAATCCTTTGTTAATCTATCTGAACATGAGTCACCCCATAAGGTGAACCTTGGGGATGACTACCAATATCCCATCAAAGGAAGTGGTGAAGCCTCCGACAACCTAGACTCTGGGAAGTCCTTGAAAATGAAAGATGTGCTATAAGTACCTGGGCTCAAGAAGAACTTACTCTCCATATCTGCATTGGAAGAAAAAGGTATGAGGGTTGCATTTGTAGATGGCCAAGTTCTAATGTGGCCAAAAGGTAAAACTATTGATGATGCAGTAGTGATTGGAGAGAAAGAGGGAGGTTTGTATAAATTAAAGGGACAACCTGAACATGCCATGGTACATGAATCCATGGAGCCAAGTGAACTTTGGCATAGAAGGCTTGCACATGTGCACTATAGGGAACTACCAATTGCAAGTAAAGCAGTAGAGGGTCTTCCTGAAATCAAGACCAAGCATGAAGGTGTTTGAAAAGGCTGTGCAAAAGGAAAGAACATAAAGAAGGCATTTCCAAGCAGTGAAAGCAAATCAAAAGGAATCTTGGAAATTATCCACTCCGATGTATGCGGTCCAATGTCATCCAGTTCTCTGAGTGGGTATGTTTACTATGTCTCTTTCATTGATGACTTCTCCAGGAAGACTTGGGTTTATTTCTTAAAGAACAAAGATGAAGTGTTTGATAAGTTCAAGGAATTCAAAGCCTTGATGAAAAATCAAACTGATAAAAAGATAAAGACATTCAGATCCAACAATGGAGAAGAATTCACTTCAGGTGATTTCAAGAAACTATGCAGTGATTCAGGGATTAAGAGGGAGTTGACTACTCCCGACAATCCATAACAGAATGGAGTTGCAGAAAGGAAGAATAGAACAATCATGGAAGTAGCATGAGAAATGTTGCATGACCAGGATCTTCCTATGCATCTATGGGAAGAAGCAGCTAGGACAGTTGTATATGTGCAGAGCAGAACACCTCACAAGATATTGGACAACAAGACACTAGAAGAGGTCTTCTCTGGTAAGAAGCCTGAAGTCAACCATCTCAAAATATTTGGTTGTCCAGTATACACTCATGTTCCAAAGGAAAAGAGGACAAAGCTAGATCCTTAGGAAAGAAGGGCATCTTTGTGGGGTACAGTAAAAGCTCGAAGGCTTACAGAATATACTTTCCAGGGTTCAAGAAGATTGATGTCAGCAGGGATGTAACATTTGATGAAAACTCAGCCTTCATCAAATCAAGAAAGACACATGTTGAAGATCATGAAGAACCAAAGGAAAATAGATTTCAAGACATCACCATGACTGAATCAATTCCAGAAGCAGATCATGAAGTTGAATATCCACAAATACTTGTAGATTGACCTCGTGAGAATAACTCTCACAAGAGGAAACCTGCATGGGCTAGAGAGCTCATTCAAGATGCAGAAAGATATGGCATTCCAGAAGAAGAACACAGAGAAAAGAAGAGAACTAGATCACATACTAGCTATGTTGCTTTACTCTGTGATATTATGAACAAAGAACCTTCCAGTTATGAAGAAGCAGTGGAAAAGAAAGAATGGAAGGATTCCATAGTCGAGGAATACCAGTCGATCATGAAGAATGATGTTTGGGATGTAGTCCCAAGACCTGAAGGGAAGTCTGTTGTGACTTCCAAGTGGATCTACAAGATCAAGCATGCTGCAAATGGTGGCATAGAAAAGTACAAAGCGATATTTGTAGCTCGTGGCTTCTCCCAGAAAGAGGGAATAGACTATGAAGAAACTTTTGCTCCTATAGATAGGTACACTTCCATCGGATCAGTACTTGCTCTGGCTGCAGTGATGAAATGAAAAATACACCAGATGGATGTCAAGACAGCTTTCTTGAATGGTGTATTCAAGGAGGAAGTGTATGTGGAGCAGCCACTTGGTTTTGAGACACATGACAGGGAGTCATATGTGTGTAGGTTGAAGAAAGCCTTGTATGGCTTGAAGCAAGCTCCTAGGACTTGGTATGGTAGGATAGACAACTTTCTATCCAGCTTGGGCTTTACTAAGAGTAAAGCAGATTCCAACCTTTACTACAAGGTTGAGGAAGGAAATCCTGTGATACTACTCTTGTATGTGGATGACCTGTTTGTAACAGGAGAGGATGGATTGATTGCCAATACCAAGAGGAAGCTTGCTGTCGAGTTTGAGATGAAGGACTTGGGTATGATGCACTACTTTCTAGGCATGGAGGTGTGGCAGAGTGCAGATGGAATCTTCCTTGGACAAGGGAAGTATGCAGTAGAGATCCTGAATAGGTTTGGGATGATAGACTGCAAGGCCATGGCCACACCTATGGAATCAAACCTAAAGCTTCTGTGTGATGCTTCATCTGATCTAGTTGATGTCATTGTGTATCGTCAGATGATTGGGTCCTTGATGTACCTGACGAACACGAGACCAGATATTTGCTTTGCGCTGAACACATTGAGCCAGTTCCTGATCGATCCCAGAGGTGTTCACCTGGTTGCTATAAAGCATATTCTGAGGTACCTGAAGGATAGAATTGATTATGGGCTTAAAAATGATGCGAATCAAAAGTTTAACCTGCAGGGTTATGTTGATTCAGATTGGGCAAGCAGTGCTACACATAGGAAGAGCACATATGGGTGTTGCTTCAGTATGGGATCAGTTGTGATCTATTGGTTTAGCAAGAAGCAATCCTAGGTAGCACTAAGTAAAGCCGAGGCAGAGTATGTTGCAGCATGTTCGGCTAGTTGTGAGGCAGTATGGCTCCAGAAGCTACTGTCTGAGTTATTTGATCTCCCGTTGGAGGCTATTGGTATCTTTTGTGACAACCAGAGTTATGTGAAGATGTCTGAGAACCCGGTGTTCCACGACAGGTCGAAACACATTAACATCAAATATCACTATATCAGGGATATGGTGCAGAGAGGAGCAGTGAAGCTCTTGTATGTTGCGACGGATGAGCAGGTTCCAGATGTGCTGATGAAGCCATTAGCCAGAGTGAAGTTCAAGTACTTCAGAGAGAGGCTTGGTGTTCTTCAGATTGATGACACTTCAAGGAAGAAGTGATGGACACATTTATAGGAACCATTCCTAACATGGTGAGAGGAGGATCCTTCCATGGCTGCGGATGTAAGTGCTGGATGATGAGCATCAGGATGATGCTCCGGTTACTGCTTTGTATATGCATCACGTTGGATGCTTGTTATGATTAGTTGGATCATGTATATGTATATGCATCATGTTGGATGCTTGTTATGATCAGTTGGATCATGTATATGTATATGCATCATATTGGATGCTTAGATCATGTATCTTTGTATGTATCAGGTGGATACTATGTATGATCAGGTGGATCATGTATGATGATATGTATCAAGTAGATAATTGGTATGCATCAAGTGGATGCATTATATGATCAGGTTGATCATGGATGATGAGATTCAAGATGTTGCTCTAGATGACATGCATCAGGACGATGCAGTGATGATGATTAGGTTGAGCATGTGATGATGTATGCTGAGTATCAGGTTGATACTCTGTGGCCGTGGATAGGTTGTGCAGATGAGCATATAAGTAGACCTAGGAGATCTGACAGGTAGAGTTGTGTGCTTGTAACAGCCTGGGATTCTCTTTCGAGGCATTCCTCTGGGAGGACATATAAGTAGACCTGGGAGATCTGACAGGTAGAGCTGTGTGCTCATAATAGCCTGGGATGCTCTTTCGAGGCATTGTCCTATGGCATGTAAGTAGACCTGGGAGATCCGATAGGTTGGGCTGTGTGCCCGTAATAAGTCCTGGGATTCTCTTTCGAGGCATTTCCATGACCACATGTAAGTAGACCTGGGAGATCCGATAGGTTGGTCTGTGTGCCCGTAATATGTCCTGGGATGCTCTTTAGAGGCATTGTGGGAGGGGTCACATGTAATAAGTCCTAGAGATCTAGACAGTATGAAAAAGGCCTCAGATGCTCTTTAGAGATCTTGCTTGGCAAGACACTCTTTTAATGTTTTGTGACAGTCACATGTAAGTGGACCTGGGAGATCTTGTCGGTCATGCTTCGGCACATAAATGGTCCTAGGATACTCTTTCGAGGCATTGTGACGCATCTAAAAAGTCCTGAGGATTCCACAATATGGCCAGTGATGATGAAGACCTGCAGGTGGTGGGCCTGCATCCAGTATGAAAAAGGACTAGCTCTGTAGAACTTCCTATGACGAGTAGATCGGAGATTGATTGAGATAGCAGCAGTAGTGATGATGATGATGATTCGAGGACAATGATTTGCTGATGATGATCCAGAGAAGAAGACTGGTACTAGCAGATCTGTGTCGAGAAATACCTTCATAGTTAAGAGGGAGTGTTGATGTATATGTAACTTCAGAATGTATTTCACCTATGTATATTGTACTCCTATAGAGATGTATTATTCCTCTATACAAAAGTGTCATCATTTGTATTGACAAGTGTCATAAGTGTCGTAACTTGCCGATGGGCTATTAGACCACCATGTGTGGGGTCGGCTCTGATTAAGTTAACCAAGGGTTATTAGGCTAATCTAGACAATTCAGCCCCACTGGTTTATTGGGCAGGACAGGACTAGTATAAATAGATATCGGGAGATCTCTATTTGATCACTCATTACTCACTTCTATCTCTCTCAGAAAGTGGGGCACTTGAGTGGAGGAGGATCATCTACTAGGAGAAGACTATCTCTTGTACTTTGGTTGTATCATTGCTCTCTCTATCTCTGAGGAAGTTGTGGGGTTTTTCACCTTTATGGTTTTCCCCAGTGAAGCTCTGTGTGTCTATTGTCTCATGTGATAGCTTGATGTGATTGATATGCATTGTTATACTTGATATCTTGTACATGTTATTCTCTCAGTAAAGATCCTAGAGTATATGTGAATTTATGCTCAAAAATTAACACTGTAGCTACACAGGAAGAAGATGATCTTATGATAATCACAGCCAGCCTAGCTAAGAGGCAAAATATCATTGCTCCTGCAACACAAATTCCCCCTGAGGATATAATTGATTGTGATCTTGAGGAGAAACCTCACCCTCAAGTATTGGTGATAGAAGAACTGACTCAAGATTCACAGATAGTGGTTGATTTGCTGAACACCATTGAGATGGACCACTCTTCTACTGATAAACAAGAGCTAGAGGTTACAGCAGCTCTTGATATCACAACTAAAGCACTTTTTCTACCAGCTATTCAAGAACTTTCTGCCTTCACTTTTGGGATGGCAATTCCACTTTCCTTATCACAGTTGTTTCATACTATCACCACCACCACTATTCCATTCCTAGGAAACTTAGCCTCTTTCACAATTCCATCATCCATCATCATAGAGGTTCAGTCTTCAACTGCTTCTCAATTATCCACATCCATTTCATTATCCTCCACCACTGGTGAGACACCTTTACTTTCCCATTCACCATCATCAGTTAATGTTGACAACCAAGTTTAAATTTCAGATGCCTTTGTCTCAGTTCCTTCTCCAACTCAGGCTTTGTCAGTCACCCAAGTTATCTCTACACCTTTGACCACCCCTCAAATCATTGTGCCTATGCCTATCCCTACTATCACCCAGACACCCTCACTGATCTTGATAGTAAGCATTCCTTCTACCTCCACAGGGTTGCTGATTGAATACATAGATGAGGATATAGTTCCTATTGGGAACTACTTCTACAGCAAAGATGACAGGGTAGTAGTCAAGAGAACCAGAAAAAGAGGTACAGATCAAGCTGGGTTAGAAGCACCTGTTCCAGACCAGGTAATATGGGCTCCCAGAACAAATAACCCTCGGATTGAAGCAGTTGAAACAGTTGCAGCATTAGGGGCCTTTGCAAGTGCAAATTTAGATTTAGTCCATGTTCTGGATAGGGAAGTTGATCTGGGAGAAGAAGAGATCAAGATACTTAAAGAGGAATTGGCTCAGACCAAAGAACAACATGCAGTTGAAATGGATGACCTTAGGAATACATGGGTAGACAGATACAAGATTTGGAGTAGAGGAATTATACTCTCCAGAATGAGCTTTCCATAGCACAAACTCAGAATGATTCTAATACTCAAAGAATGTTTGTTCTGGAAAAGCAAGCTTAGGATGCAACTGCAAGTGCAGCCTCCTCCAATTTTTCTATGTTTACACCTCTTAAGTTCAAGAATTTGGCTCGCCAAGTTAATCAAGAGCACCACAAGTTGTTAGAGAAGTTGTACATTGCCCTAGATGAAATCAGAGAAACTTTTATCAGTTTCTCTAAGATGTCTTCTACCCTTGAAGAATAGGAAGCCAACAGACTTCGGGCATCCAAAGCACAAGAAAATGTCTCCTAATGGAAAGGATACATAAAGGACAGGCCAGAAGATATACCAGCTCTCAGCAGTTTCTGGTTTAAGAAGATTAAAGCTTCACTGAACACTTGGCTCGATTTAAATGAGACAACTTAGGAGATTCTTAGGAAATCAAAGGACATCTGCACTCAGCGTTGGTATGTGGTAGACAATATCATGAACGAACTGTAGCTCCCGCTTATGGATCCTATTCTGGATGCCTACCCTCCCAAATGACGACTTGAGGAAATTGAGCGCAGATGCGAAGAAGTTGAACAAAAGATCTGAGCCCTTGATGAAGTCTGCATTGATGATGTGGACATGCTGATTAGGAAACTGATAGTTATGGAGGGTAAAATAAATATTTATCTTCGCACTTGGCACAAGTTAGCCAAGCATGACATGGAAAACAACACATGTAATGCCCAGCTTGGCTTAGAATCTACCAATTATCCAAACATAGATGAATGTTATAAAGATGGGATAAGTGGAAAGATTTTATAGATCGGTACCCTGATCCGAATTCTGTAATCCCTATCTTTTGGGAGTTCCATTTCGTACTTTGATGTAATTCTTATTTAAGGAGGAATGCATCTCTTTGTCGGGTGGATAATTTTTGGGTCAGAAATCAGTAGGAGACGATCTGGAGATACTCTATCTTATCAGAGCTTTGTAATTTTGTTTACAGACTTCGTTTATACAATGAATTAATCTTTTGAATCATCTCTTGTTTATTGTTCAAGTTTATTTGACGATGCCTGATTTCTTACTTCAAATTGTCATCTACAGTATCTGATCTTTTGCAAGGAATTAATTTACATAGAGATTTGTTGTACTGATTTCTCTTTATAGTTGGTCTATGTGTGAAAATATTTAATTGAATTTCTGTCAATTAAGTTTTTTCTTTATCGATTTCTGCAAGTGATCAACATTCGATATAATCATTATTAATTTTTCAATTAACAAAGTGATTACATATTTATCTTGAACAGGTTTACATGCTTATGTTATTGTCATTTAATTTTCATTAATTGATTATGATCTAAGTAAACAAGTAAATGCACCTTTTAAATTTCTGTTGAAGTGGACAAACATACTTGTTCCCCTCACATCAATATTGACGTGGACAACAACAAGCTTTTCCTTAGAATCGATCTAACCTAGAGTAGATCTTTCTGTTTTAAATATGTTAAGTTAGGATACTTCTCAGTTTTCACACTTTGTTTTCCTTAACTGGACAACTGATCCTTTGATCGAAACATCAACTCATAGAATACCAGCGGAGGCCGAATATCCGTGGGAGGTTTCCATACCAAACAGGCTAGGGATAGAACTGCCCTTGCGTAGGGTCTTTCGAAGCCTTTTAGTCTGGGTTTTCACCCTCTATTGGGAGCCTTGGACCCATTCCAACACCTTGTAATTACCCTGCACCCCCGAGGCCTCAACAAATGGTGCTAGAAGGAGGGCCATCCAACATATAAGGTCACTTGAGCTATGTTAATCAGATTATTTTGTAATGGCTCCGGCCCAAAAATCTATATTTAGTTGTTTCTCTAGGCAAATTAGTTTTCATGTTCAAACAGATTTGCTCAGACATCTGATAGAAGTAAAATTCAATGGTGAAGGAGAGATATCAGCACAAGAACATGCTCTTCAGTTTGCTCGTAATTGTCTTGTTAAAAAAAATTTGGATCAAGATGTTTTGTGCAGATTGTTAGCCTTCACGCTCGAAATAGATAAATCACCAGATTCTACAAAGAGATGACTTTCATACACTCATTTCCTCTTCATATTTGTCTTTGTATCCTGATCTGTTTGATAATAATAATTTTCGATCATATACTTCTGATCTTAATTCTTCATTATTAAATATTACGCAGGTACAAGATGATTATGAAATACATACAGAAGAACGAAAAGATTCCTATCTAAGTCATCAATCTATGCTTTCTTCTTTGTTGGAAATGAATACTATTTCTAATGATCATTTTCAGAACTCTTCTTTTCATGAATCATCATTCAATGGTGAAACATTTTCTTCTTATGATCAATTACTTAATGGAGATTATTTTTATCAGAAGATTAAATATACTAGTTCTGTATTTTTAATCTCTCCTATCTTTAGTTCCTCTCAAGAAAATATTCAAAGGAAATTTGATCTCCTTGAGGAATTCCAATTAGATCAGCCAATTTATGATGATTTCTACGATGATAATTTGGAACCAATTGGATCTCATTTTGCTAATATTGTTCAAAGAAATCTCTATAGAGAGGAAATTCTTCAAGAATAAGTTCTAAATGATGATTCTCTGTTAAATAGTCCATCTCATCGCATAAATCTTCCGCACTCTTTATGTCAATCATTTGTTTTTCATTATACATACCATGATTGGGTTGTTGATTGGATTGAGAATTATTTCTTAGCAAGATTTCATCATTATGGTAAAACTTTGTTTTCCTCATTTGTATATAAATATGGTAAGGCCCCATTGACAACAAGCCTTGCACAAGTTCGAAATGAGGTATTTTCAGATACATTGAGGGAAGTGTATCTTTATCCTCTTTCATTTTATGTTATTCACACCCTCTCTTATTGTTGTTGATCTGAGGCATTCATGTCTCAATCAGCCCTTTTAAATAATCATGCCATGGAATGTTTTGAATCAATCAGTTTCGAGTTTTGAGAGTAAGGAGGTTTTCATGTGGATAACACAATTTGAATTAGGATATCTCCATTACATACGCGTTTTGATTTTTCCTAGATATGCATTTGAAAGAGTGATTTTACATATTTCATGGTCATAAATTGCACACTCATGTGGGGCACAAAACTATCAATCAAAGATTATCGTATACGAACAATTTTTAAACAGATATTATTCCATATGGTTTTTGGGCGACCTCATTTGCTTTTTATTTATTTTTATTAGATCTCTTTCATTTCATTTTCGAAATTGTTTCGGCTTGGTGTGTGTTTTATGCTTCATTGGTTTGGATTGGTTTCTGTCATTTTATTGATAATAAACCCCACACATTTGGTAATGGCTGAAAAACCATTTTTGCTCAAAGATGATTTCGACTGAAGTTGGAGAATAGTATGTTAGTCTCAATTTCTTTCGACTGGTATCTGAATTTGTTTTGTAAAGAGTGTACAGCCAATGAATGCAGGACCTTGGTATTGATACCTTTCCACCTTGGTCATTATCTTTCATATGTTTTATCTGTTTAATTGAGATATTGGGAACGGTTGAAATATTCTTATCTTATGTCTCATTGTCACAACATATCATAATAATCTGATTAGCTTTATCTGCTCTGGATCCTTTTACAATCACCTTGATAAAAATGTTTTCTTAAATAATCATAGAATACAAGGAGGGGGGTCTTATCTTAAGCCAACCCTTTTAGGTTCATAGGTGTTTAGTGGAATGACATCTTCAAATCAAGCCACCACACTTGGAAGATGACTTTCAGTTTTGCTGAGAGGTGGAAGATCCTATCACAGGTCGGTCCATTCATGATCTGCAAAACACTTGTGAGTAACGTTGTTGTCATAAGCTTGCCAAGCCTTAGTAGTGCCTTGTAGTTTATTATTTTAATAAAATATGTATGTTTCTTTTATAAGATACTTGTTGTGTATAAGGACAAGGGGTCTCCATACCGAGCCAGCTTGATCAATATCTGAATCAGGCTTGTGAATGGCATTGTTGATATCTGATTAGCAAGTCAGGGCAGTGGTCTTCTATCAACAAGGTCTTATGTGCAGCTATCTCTTTATATAAAATATATATATATATATATATATATATATATATATATAAGGGAAGAAGAAGAAAAAGAAAAGATGTGTGTATATAACCAAAAGAATTGTTGTATATAAAACCAATTAATAGACCAAGGTGATATGCAAATTGGATATCCATGAGCAGTTTAAGTTTGTCTCAGATTCAACCCAAGCTGATGTACATTGATTGCATAATGGTATAGGGCTTACGTTGTTTCTTAATTCTCCTTATCATATTTTCATCATCTTTAATATGATCATAGATGGGGATATATCAATCTTATGTTTTCTACTTGTTGGTTGTCCCTTTTATAAATATTTTCTAAAAGTTTGAGTTTCGAAAAGCAGAAGACTGATCTAATTTCTCTAACTGAAGTTGTTTGCAGAGATAAATGGTTCTTCCAACCAGTCGCCATTTGTTGTGGCCACGATAGATCCCATGCTTCAGCTAAGCACGGGAGCCCCAATTTTAAAATAAACACAAAGGTATTTGGGTAAGAATTTTCTTGTGAACATGAGATTTTCAACTTGGTTTCAGTGGTCTTATGCTTGTACCTTTGATCATCATTCTGGGAAATTTCTAAGTGTTTTGGTCGCAGAAAGATCTAAATTTTTTGGTATTTTATCATATGTTTTCTTCCTGCCCAAAACCCGACATTCCGACACCCTGAAACTACGAACCCGAAAAGTGCGGGTTGCGCGAGTTAGTTTTTAGTCATTTGAGTTTGGTCCTCTCGAAACTCGTAACCTGAACGGTGCGGGTTGCGGGATTCTCTTGCTAATAATTTTGGAAATTGGTTATCCCGAAACCCGCAACTATGGCCTTCGGATTTCGGGAGTGTGTTTTACCTTCATTTGTATTGTGTGTTCTCGAAACCCGCAATCTGAAATGTCAGGTTGTAGGATGCTGGAAAAGCTTTTTCCATTTGTGATGATTGTTTTCGTTTACGAAACCCGCATCCCGTAATTTTTGGGTTGCGGCTTTCGGAAACTCATTTTTACCTTTGTGGTCATTTTTCCACCCCGAACTTGTGTTTCACATCGGCGAATCTCAACCGTCCATTCCCTTTGATCGCACGGTTATGATTTAATCTGGAAAATCGATAAGTAAGGGTTTTTCTTTATTTTCTTTTATCATTTTCACTATTGGAAATTATCCTGTTGCATCGATTTTTACTACGGATTTCATACCAGGTGGTCATTTTTACTAGTTTTCCCTTATTCCCAGGTTGGTTGCTATCACTGTTGCATTTGCAATTGGTATTTTTCGTTATTTTGATTTTAGTTTTGATTTTTATTTCTTTTATTTATCAGATTTTCAAAGCTCCACCACCATGTCGAAAAACACCCAGTCTAAGACGGCTAACAAAGATTCCCTGACCAAAGACCCCAATTTTGGTATTTTCTCTGATACTAGTGAAAGAGTTATAGAGACATATCAGATGGATTAGTCCAAGATATATGCTATATTTAATAATGACTACCTTTCTCAATTTGAAAGTGACCAACCTGTGTATGAGAAAATTAGGGCTTCTCAGATACACGCCATCGTTGCTCGTCCTGCCATTTTCCCTTACACAGATGCTGTCAAATGGATAATTGAGAATGCAAACCCCAAAGACTGGTCGTTTAACGATAGCACAGTGTCTCAATTGACCAATTTCCGCCCTAAGGTCTTTATTCGAGCTTTCACTCTTAAACCGCATGTGCAAACCCTTAGTCCCGATTACATGCAGTCCTCAAAAACTCGGTATAACTTCAACGAGATGTTAAAATCATGGATGGTCAAACCTAACGCTTTTGTACCTAAAGCCAACAATCTGTACCCTATCATCTGGTTCAGATAACCCTACTCTTTGTTAGCAGCCATGCTTTGTAGGCTGTTTGACCTTCCTAACTATTCTGTCTTCAAAGCTGAATGGGCACCCATTGCACATCATGTATTAACTACTGGTGATTCTTTCCCATGGGATTCTATTCTCTCATCTAAATTGAAAAACGCCATTGAAGACTATCAGAAGGCACCCGCCCTGAAGAAACCACATTTTTACCTCTCGGCATATGTAATTCATGTTTTCTGCTCAAAGTTCCCATACCCAAACCTAGTTTGGAACTGGACCCCTTCAGACCCACCTGTTCACATTTAGCACTCAGCATTATTGGATGGGAACTTCATCCCTTTATTTTATGACATCTGTGATCATTTTTTGGGCACTGTTTATTTCAATATTTTTAGGTAGGAAGCACCTGCATTTTCAACTAATGCCATGGCTTTCATCAATACCATTGGTGATTGGTACGTTGGTGAATACTTCTCATACATCAGAGTTTAGGGAAGTGACATAGTACACCTTCTGTCGAGGATAGTTCCTGATAGACTGGTTATACAAGGGGTTTCCTTTCATACTATAATTGATGGAATGTATAAGAAGCTTAGAGTTCCTAGAAAGAAAAGATGGCCTAAGTTTGGTTTGAACCTTGGGCCACTGGTTATTCCAACCTCAAATTGGGCTACAGTGCTCGGTGAGTACTTGGATGCTCTAACGTTGGGCCTTGATCCCAAAAGGAAGCACGATCCCAAGAAACTTCTTGATGCACACCTCAAGCAGATCCATGTTAAGATAGATTATGTCCATGAGGTAATTCTAGATGAATTTATCTACCAAGGGTTCAACACCTTTTCTAAAGTACTTGCCAGGACCAACAATTTGGAAGAGCAACATAATATTATGTATTATCAGAAAGACCTTAAGGCCAGGACCCTAAGCTACAGAACTATGCATCTAAACCTGATAGAGCAGGTGAGGAGAGAAAGAGAAGAGAAGGATGCTCAGAAAGCTAAAACTCCTCTAATGCTTACTTGTTCAGATGGGGAAAAAGGCAAATCTCCTATGGATCCTCCTCCTCAAATAAAGATTGTGGAAGAATTCAAAGTTCTATTGCAGACATATCATCAGTTCAAACAGGGGTTAGCACAAATCACCTTTGTATTAGGTACTCAGGAAACTAAACCTCAGAAACTCACTAGGATATCCAAGCATCTACTGCAGCTACACAGGAAGAAGATGATCTTATGATAATCACAGCCATCCCAGCTAAGAGGCAGAATATCATTGCTTTTGCAACACAAATTCACCCTAAGGATATAATTGATTTTGATCTTGAGGAGAAACCTCACCCTCAAGTATTGGTGACAAAATAACTAACTCAATATTCACAGATAGTTTTTCATTTTTTGAACACCATTGAGATGGACCACTCTTCTACTGATCAACAAGAGTTAGAGGTTACAGCAGCTCTTGATATCACAACTAAAGCATTTTTTTCTACCAGCTATTCAAGAAATTTCTGCCTTGACTTCTGGGATGGCAATTCCACTTTCCTTATCACAGTTGTTTCATACTATCACCACCACCACTGTTCCATTCCCAAGAAACTTAGCCTCTTTCACAATTCCATCATCCATCATCACAGAGGTTCAGTCTTCCACTGCTTCTTCTCAATTATCCACATCCATTTCATTATCCTCCACCACTAGTGAGACACCTTTACTTTCCCATTCACCATCATCAGTTAATGTTGACAACCAAGTTTCAATTTCAGAAGCCTTTGTCTCAGTTAATTCTCCAACTCAGGCTTTGTCAGTAACCCAAGTTATCTCTACACCTTTGACCACCCCTCAAATCACTGTGCCTATGCCTAGCCCTACTGTCACTCAAACACCCTCACTAATCTCGACAGTAAGCATTCCTTCTACCTCCACGAGGTTGGTGATTGAATACGCAGATGAGGATATGGTTCCAATTGGGAACTACTTCTACAGCAAAGATGACAGGGCAGTAGTCAAGAGAACCATGAAAAGAGGTACAGATCAAGCTGGGTTAGAAGCACCTGTTCCAGACCAGGTAATATGGGCTCCCAGAACAAATAGCCCTCAGATTGAAGCAGTTGAAATAGCTGCAACTTTAGGGGCCTTTGCAAGTGCAAATTTAGATTTAGTCCATGTTTTGGATAGGGAAGTTGATCAAAGAGAAGAAGAGATCAAGATACTTAAAGAGGAATTAGCTCAGACCAAAGAACAACATGCAGTTGAAATGGCTAACCTTAGGAAGACATGGGTAGACAGGTTACAGGATTGGGAACAGAGGAATTATACTCTCCAGAATGAGCTTTGCATAGCACAAACTTAGAATGATTCTAATACTGAAAGAATGTTTGTTCTGGAAAAGCAAGCTGAGGATGCAACTGCAAGTGCAACCTCCTCCAATTTTTCTAGGTTTACACCTCTTGAGTTCAATAATTTGGATCTCCAAGTTAATCAGGAGCACCACAAGTTGTTAGAGAAGTTGTACATTGCCCTAGATGAAATCAGAGAAACTTTTATCAGTTTCTCTAAGATGTCTTCTACCCTTGAAGAACAGGTAGCCAAAAGACTTCGGGCATCCAAAGCACAAGAAAATGTCTCTGAATGGAAAGGATACATAAAGGACAGGCTAGAAGATATACCAGCTCTCAGCAGTTTCCATTTTAAGAAGATTAAAGCTTCACTGAACACTTGGCTTGATTTAAATGAGACAACTGAGGATATTATTAGGAAATCAAAGGACATTTGCACTCAGCGTTCGTATGCGGTAGACAATATCATGAATGAACTGCAGCTCTCGCTTATGGATGCTATTCTGGATTCCTACCCTCCCAAATGCCAACTTGAGGAAATTGAGCGCAGATGCGAAGAAGCTGAACAAAAGATCTGAGCCCTTAATGAAGCCGGCATTGATGATGTGGACATGCTGGTTAGGAAACTGGTTGTTATGGAGGGTAAAATCCATATTTATCTTCGCACTTGGCACAAGTTAGCCAAGCATGACATGGAAAACAACACATGTAATGCTCAGCTGGGCTTAGAATCTACCAATTATCCAAACATAGATGAATTGTTAGAAATATGGGATAAGTGGCAAGATTTTATGGATCGGTAGCCTGATCCGAATTCTGTAATCCCTATCTTTTGGGAATTCCATTCCGTACTCTGATGTAATTCTTATTTAAGGAGGAATGCCTCTTTGTCAGGTGGATAACTATTGGGTCAGGAATCAGAAGGAGACGAACTAGAGATACTCTGTCTTATCAGAGCTTTGTAATTTTGTTTGCAGATTTCGTTTATACAGTGAAGTAATCTTTTCAATCATCT
Organism: Larix kaempferi; assembly: GCA_027924585.1. Lineage (NCBI taxonomy): Eukaryota > Viridiplantae > Streptophyta > Pinopsida > Pinales > Pinaceae > Larix > Larix kaempferi. The sequence continues at coordinate 6,688,094 of BSBM01000550.1, forward strand.
CTTGTTTATTGTTCAAGTTTCTTTGACGATGCCTGATTTCTTACTTCAAATTGTCATCTGCAGTATCTGACCTTTTGCAAGGAATTAATTTACATAGAGATCTGTTGTACTGATTTCTCTTTATAGCTGGTCTATGTGTGACAATATTTAATTGAATATCTATCAATTAAGTTATTTTCTTTATCGATTTCTGCAAGTGATCAACATTCGATCTAATCATTGTTAATTTTTCAATTAACAAAGTGATTACAAATTTATCTTGAACAGGTTTACATGCTTATGTTATTGTCATTTAATTTTCATTAATTGATTATGATCGAAGTAAACAAGTAAATGCACCTTTTACATTTCTGTTGAAGCTGACAAACATACTTGTTCCTCTCACATCAAGATTGATCTGCACAACAACAAGCTTTTCCTTGGAATAGGTCTAACCTAGAGTAGATCTTTTTGTTTTAAATATGTTAAGTTAGGATACTTCTCAGTTTTCACACTTTATTTTCCTTAACTGGAGGACCGATCCTTTGATCGAAACATCAACTCATAGAGTGCCAGCGGAGGCCGAATATCCATGGGAGGTTTCCATACCAAACAGGATGGGGATAGAACTTCCCTTGCGTAGGGTCTTTCGAATCCTTTTAGTCTGGGTTTTCACCCTCTGTTGGGAGCCTTGGACCCATTCCAACATCTTGCAATTACCTTGCACCCCCGAGGCCTCAACAAATGGTGCTAAAAGGAGGGCCATCTGACCTATAAGGTCACTTGAGCTATGTTAATCAGATTATTTTGTAATGGCTCTGGCCCAAGAATCTGTATTTAGTTGTTTCTCTAGGCAAATTAGTTTTCATGTTCAAACATATTTGCTCAGACATCTGATAGAAGTAAAATTCAATGGTGAAGGAGAGCTATCAGCACAAGAACATGCTCTTCGGTTTGCTCGTAATTGTCTTGTTAACAAAATTTTGGATCAATATGTTTTGTGCTGATTGTTAGCCTTCACATTCGAAGGACGAGTCAAAGAATGGTTTTTTAACCTTACCTTTTGCTTCTATCCATTCTTTTAAGTAGTTTTTAGTTCTGTTTATACTTTCTTTTAGACATTATGATTTTGTTAGATTGTGTGATGAGTGGAAACAACTCACTAGGGAAAAGGGTGAATCATTAGAAGATTTTGCAATCAGGAATTGTAATCTCTATTGTAGATTCCCTCTAGTAGACCGGCCTATGATACTTGAGTGGTTTCAACACAATAGTTTTGTTTTTCATGAGTTTGATCAATTAGTAGGTGATAAATCTGGATTATACATCAAACATCATCCACATTTTGGTATGGATTTGCATGAAGAATCTAATGATTTAGAAATTATAGAAATGAACTCCTTCTCTTTCTTGTAAATGGATCATAATCAATGTGATGATTTAGCCAATTCGAAGGTTGATATGCCCATATCTGTTTCCGGTGAAAACCAAAGTTTATCGAATCATAAAGGGGATCATTTTTCGATTAAAGATTCTTCTGTAGTGCAAGAAAATAGTCTTAATCATAATATCGAACCATCTTCCTCTAGCATAATTAAAGAACTTCAAGGCTCCGATATTGATTATTTTGCTAATCCTTTGATAGATCTTGAATCAACTAATTGTTCTAAAATTTGTGATATGTTCTCCCAATTACCATTTTCTGATCTAAGTGATCCAATAGGAGAACGTTTTTCACAAAATGATGATACTATGTTACAGGAAGAAGTAGATTTTGATTTGAATCCTTTCATACATATCTCTTTTGAAGAGAAAATCTCTCTTAAGGAACCTCAACCTGAAAAGAATCTACAAAGAGATGACTTTCATACACTCATTTCCTATTCATATTTGTCTTTGTATCCTGATCTGTTTGATAATAATAATATTCGATCATATACTTCTGATCTTAATTCTTCATTATTAAATATTACGCAGGTACAAGATGATTATGAAATACATACAAAAGAATGAAAAGATTCCTATCTGAGTCATCAATATATGCTTTCTTCTTTGTTGGAAATGAATACTATTTCTAACAATCATTTTCAGAACTCTTCTTTTAATGAATCATCATACAATGGTGAAACATTTTCTTCTTATGATCAATTACTTGATGGACATGATTTTTATCAGAATATTGAAGATACTAGTTCTGTATTTTTAACCTCTCCTATATTTAGTTCCTCTCAAGAAAATATTCAAAGGCAATTTGATCTCCTTGAGGAATTCCAATTAGATCAGCCAATTTATGATGATTTCTACGATGATAATTTGGAACCAATTGGATCTCATTTTGCTGATATTGTTCAAAGAGATCTCTCTAGAGAGGAAATTCTTCAAGAAGAAGTTCTAAATGATGATTCTCTGTTAAATAGTCCATCTCATCGCATAAGTATTCCGCACTGTTTATGTCAATCATTTGTTTTTCATTATAAATACCATGATTGGGTTGCTGATTGGCTTGAGAAATCTTTATTAGTAAGATTTCATCATTATGGTAAAACTTTGTTTTCCTCGTTTGTATATAAAGATGGTAAGGCCCCATTCTCGTTATTTGTACATAAATTTTATTTTATTTGCCTTAATGCACTCTTTTCCCATTCTTATTTACAAACATTCATGCCATGCTTTCGGATTGTTTACTTCTTCCTTTTTGCAGGATTCCATATGCTTTCATGGTTACATTGGAAATTTGATTACACTTAGTTTTGTTTGATTCTTAGAGTAGTGTAGGAGTAGGTATAAATAGATTAGTTTTGTTGATTTCTTTAGCAAATAGACTACTTTTAGCATTTCTCAATAAAATATTTGCGACAAGAAGCCTTGTACAAGTTCGAAATGAGGTCTTTTCAAATACATTGAGGGAAGTATCTTTATCCTCTTTCATTTTATGTTATTCACGCCCTCTCTTGTTGTTGTTGATCCAAGGCATTCATGTCTCAATCAACCCTTTTAAATAATCATGCCATGGAATGTTTTGAATCAATCAGTTTCGAGTTTTGAGAGCAAGGAGGTTTTCATGTGGATAACACAATTTGAATTAGGATATCTCCGTTACATATGAGTTTTGATTTTTCCTAGATATGCATTTGAAAGAGCGATTTTACATATTTCATGGTCATAAATTGCACACTCATGTGGCAGACAAAACTATCAATCAAAGATTATCGTATACGAACAATTTTTAAACACATATTCTTCCATATGGTTTTTGGGCGACCTCATTTTCTTTTTATTTATTTTTATTAGATCTCTTTCGTTTCATTTTTGAAATTGTTTCGGCTTGGTGTGTGTTTTATGCTTCATTGGTTTGGATGGGTTTTTGTCATTTTATTGATAATAAACCCCACACATTTGGTAATGGATGAAAACCATTTTTACTCAAAGATGATTTCGACTGAAGTTGCAGAAGTTGTGTAACATAATGCCCCCCAAAGCATGAAGCTGGTAAAATAAAACAAGTGAAATGCTTTGTAGAAAATGAAAGGGATGGAGGAAACGATCATCGGTTGGAAGATACTACTGCAGAACAACTGACTCTGAGATATGCATCTCACATGACTCATAACATGGCTGTCGACCAATAAATTGTAGATCCATGATAGTAGAGACCGACTGAACAGAATCATGGCTACTAGACAGAAGCGTAGACCCATGATGAGATGATAACACAGCCACGAAAAATACAAAGTGGATCCATGTGATATGACTCAAAAAATCTCCACCGCAACCTGGGTAAAATATATGAGTTAACCCAGGTTCTTCAAGTTGAACTTGCAATGACGAATCTAACCATGTGATTACAATGTATTAATCTCGAACATGGTAGAAGCCACTTGATTACTGGTCATTTATGTATACCGTTAACAAGCGCGAGGAAAATCACCATTGAGTCAATGATTCCCAAGGTATCATAGTTCAAACCATTGAATATGAATCAATGAGTTGAGGTCAAACACTCGATGAAATCTTTCAATCAAGAGCCAATGATGTGAACTCATGTTGAAAGCAAGGCAACCTACAATTAGGGCATGTAGGCCAAAGGTACTTGATTGGTTTTTAGATTCAATCATTAGATGATGTGTTGAAGTTAACAAGGGTAAATCTATCGAACGAGGGACATGATGTATCCCCCATCATCCACACAAAACATGATCAAATATGTTTTAGAGTGAATCGGGAAGTAGAGTAATGTTTGATCCCGAATCAGGGAAAACGGACATGATAGAAGGTAAAATGATTGCAGATAGTGGATCGATGAAAAGACCTCTCTTAAACATGGGCATGGCATGACTTGGTAATATGGACATGACGATAATACCACCAAACCCTAATGCAACTAATGACGAAATCATTCTTTGGATGACTCAAAGGAGTGAAAAGACTCATGGAATCGATGTGACTCGAGGAAAAATAGATTTCCCAAGTACTGGATGCATATGAAAACAAGTGCCATGTTCAAGAGTGACTAAGTACTAGCATAACTACAATGAAACACAAATTCTTTCCTTATCCCCATCATGATTGATGAGTACCTCTTTTGTTTTTTAATGAGCTTGAGGAAGGTAACAAATTCTCTGTATAGCTCATCCTTCGGACAAGTCCAATCCCAAATGTTTTACGAACCTAGGATAGGAGGGGTTCGTCCCAAAACGGGACCTTCGATGTCATGTTTTAACGAGTCCAAAGAAGGTAAACTCGACGTCATTTCATGTTTAGATAGTCTGGAAAGAACTAAAGAAGACTCCAAAGGTTCTTTTTCGTAAAGGTTATTCTCTTCACTCGTAAAAGGATAAAACAACGCGAAAGAGAACTCTTCCAGACATGGTTAACCAGAGTGCTCCTTTTTCATAAATAGCACCTCCTAGTCCGAAAAAGGGGTAAACTATCACTAGGAAGATGATCATTCAAATACTTTTACAAGCGTGAAAGCATCAAGTTTGCTTGGCGATCGTTTCATATTTAGGGAGTCTGAAAAGAGCTTAAAGAGGAACTCCAAGGGGTCCCTTTTTCGTGGGAGTTTTACAAGCCCAAAAAAGTGATAAAAGATAACTCGGTGACTTATTCTCATTGTTTTACGAGCACGAGAAAGAACCAAGAGTAAGCTTGGTTCCATTAATGTTTGATTTTAATGAGTGGCATAATAGCACAAAAATGCTCAAGAGTCATTCACACTTGACAACAAGCGTGAAATGACCACAATAGTCGTCGAAAAGTTATAACGCCACTTTACGTTACCTATGGACTCCAAAACCTGAGTCAAAACAACAAATTAGGTGCTTAGACACAAAAATATTACCAACTATAGTAAAAATTGACCCATAAAAGAATAAATTAAAATAAGAATATTCCATTTTTGATATAAAAAGGGTCAAATAGTAAAAAATAGTTACCATTTTTTTTTACCAAATTGGGAGGAGTTAAAACACTACTTGGAGTCGATTTTCAAGTGCCAATTGCGGGAGTTTCAGCTAACCATTTTCGACACCGTTAGCGTTAGGTAGGCCTAAACCTTATCCTCTTTGTTTGTAGTGGATTATATTTGCATTTAATTTCCATTTTTTGGGTTTTTGAGCTTGTAGAATGGGAGAATTTCGCGCCCTCTAGGAGATGCACTTTCCAATTACGGGAAGTGCGTCTAGGGATCTTTGATGCACTTCGCATATGGGTAAAGTGCATCACCGGCATAATGTGTGAATTGACGGGGTGCGTCGTCATAATTCGGCCCACTAAAATAAGAAGTAAGCTCAAAAGATCCAACCTCAAAGGTATAGCAAGGTTCTAATACATGTTTGAATGTTGTTTGGACAGGTTTGGGTCACTAAAATGGTTCAGTGGAGGGAAAGAGAACATGAAATGGAGGATTCCCAAGTGGCAAATGATCCTTATTCCATGAACGCACTCCAACAATGTGGTTTTCTCAAATTCTTTCACATCCAGGGCATGAGAGCTCAAGTGCCATTGTTGGAGTATTTGATTAGATTGTGGGATCCAGACCAACAATACTTCCGAGTTGGTGTTCATACTCTGACCATAGATGTAGAGGAAATCTATTTCCTGATGGGGTTGTCTAGGAGGGGCTTCCCAGTTTCATTATCAGGGCCACGAGGCAGTGACCAATCCATGAAGATCTTAGTGGCTCAGTTTTGTACACCTGGTACTCAGATGCTTGTTGGGAATATTCCCATCAAGAGTGTGAGGGGTCGGCCACTACTCACGGTTCTCTTCACCATAGAGAGGGTGGCGGGGATCAAGGATCCTCATCAGGCCACGAAGGCACATATGTTATATGTTGTATAGTGCATGGCCCCAATAGTGTTCAACTGGTGCGAGGGAATCCTCGCAAATCTCAAAGATCAGCTCAATAAGTGTCGCAGAGGTGAGCTGAAATTGTTCGGCTATGGATCTATTGTAGTCTCGTTCTTCTTGGAACGAGTCCTGCTACTACGTCCTCAGGTGGAGATAGAGGATCTAGATCTGAGGGATCCTCATAGGTTCATTGGTTTGAGGTTATGGCCCGTCACGGAGGTGGGGGCCCCATCATCAGTTATGGTCCCGCCTTCTTCAGGTGGTTGTGGGGACAACTACTCATGGTTGAGGATTACCCATATGTGGACACAGACTTCAGAGGTGACCCATACTTGGATCTTCTCGAGGGGTAACAGTGGGGGAACCTAGGCAAGAACGACAACTCTGTTGTGTTTTTCATTTTATAATTTTTGATGTTTTTGGAGTAGCACTGATAGTTTACATATGTTTTGTGCAAATGTTGGTCCACCTCGACCATTGGGTGATTCTCCGATCCGATTGAGCGGAGAGCGGTGGTACGTGATATAGAGGTTGCGCACTAGGATGCGACCGAGGAGTTGAGCGAGCTAGAGGAGAACCTCCAGAGATTGACGTTGGACATACAAGACGCCTCTATAGATGGGCTACCTCGTCATTACCAGCGTCAGAATGCAGGATTTTGGGCACGTTTTGGTCCGCTGCTCCATAGAGTGGCCAGGGCCATCATATTTTATCGTGAGTGTCCTAGGGAGTAGCTCATGTGTGATATGTATGTAATGAAAGCCATGGGCTTCAGACTTTTGTAGCGAGGACTTATTGAAAGCTCATATGCTTCATATTTTTGTAGCGAGGACTTACTTAAAGCTGATATACTTTAGATTTTGTACCAGTACCACATTTCTTGTACTATACCAACATGATATATATATACAAAACACTATTTACGACTTTCAATATATTGTGCTTCATTGATCATTATGGGATCGTTTGCATGTTTAGCTTACACATTATGAATAATTTACATGTTATGTCCTTTCCACATCTTTTCAATAAAATGTTTTATGAATGTGCTATGTACCAATCCAATATGAAATTGGCCATGGAGTCAACAACGGTTTTCATGTCTCTCGAAATATGTAGGTATTGGATGGATTCAAAGGACCTCTCCAAGAGACGTACTCATCGGAATAGACAAAGCAACGTGGAGTTGCAGATAACGTAAACTCGGCTAAGATGAGAGACCACTAGTTGTGAGTCAAGGTAGACGACAATGTGATCCATACCCATGGAAAGAACATCGATCAACAATCCGATCACTACATGATACTCTGCGACGTTGTTGGTTGCGTATCCTAAACAACTTCCTCCTGAACTCATGAGCTCATTGGTGAGGGAATAGAGTACCCATGCTGCCGAAGCGAAGTTATGGGTATGCCGGCTAGCACCATCCACAAATCCAACACACGTTGACATCTACACATCCGAGAAGAACATGGTATAAGCATAAAGACAAGATCCTAACACACTAAAAAAAACTGACACTAAAAAAAACTGAAAATAATAACCAAATATCCTCATTTCCCATTTCATTCAATATTATTAATTCTAGCATTAATAATAAATTATGTAATGAGAAAACAAAATCTCCATTAATTTAACATCCATATATGATGCTCTCCTCAAACCATAAGTTCTCACAATCCTCACACTAAATCAATAATCATTAAGATTAACACATTTTGAAATCCACAATCTCTTTTAAATTTCCTAATTTCTCTCTTGAAATATTATCCACATAATAGAATAAAAGTAATCATCTCCCTATGTTAAATATAATCCCTATCATTTCTATATTTATATTTAAATTATATATAAAATCCAATATCTAATCAACTAAATGAAAGAAGGTACGATGAATAATCCAAAGGGCCATCCTTTATATGAAGAAATTAATACAAAATAGTGAGGTGAAGCAAATGTCTTTTTGTCGGTATTTCATGCTGGAATAGAATGCATTGATATTCGAGCCATGCCACTGTAGCACGAGGTGCCAGCAGGAAAAGAGTCATGGGCGTTTCAGTCGCTTCTGTCTCTCTTCTATCTTTGTGTTCCCTCGCCTTTCCCACTTCCTTATTAAATAATAAAAAGGCCACCATTTGTTTTTTAATAGAAAGAAAGGGGGAGATTACAAGTGTAAATTGTCAGCTAGCCCACTATTATTAGTCCCTTCTCCGCATAGAGTATACCTTTCACGTGGTCTTTAAAACAAGGCGAGTTTACATAAGTTTGTTGTGATAAAGCAAAATTTCTTGATGGCTTTTAAAAGTTAGTTTTAAAATGTATAATAAAATGAATATTTTGAAAGAATCTTTACCATTTTCTGTAATCTCTTGATCTTGTATGCGTACTCCCTGCCAATGAAATAGAAGGAAAAGATGGCAGAATCTTTACCATCTTTTGTACTATTTGCCAATAAGGACTACGCAATGGACAAATGCATGCATCCAATATAAATTAAAATAAGAATATTCCATTTTTTATATAAAAAGGGTCAAATAGTAAAAAATAGTTACCATTTTTTTTTACCAAATTGGGAGGAGTTAAAACACTACTTGGAGTCGATTTTCAAGCGCCAATTGCGGGAGTTTCAGCTAGCCATTTTCGACACCGTCAGCGTTAGGTAGGCCTAAACCTTATCCTCTTCATTTGTAGTGGATTATATTTGCATTTAATTCCCGTTTTTTGGGTTTTTGAGCTTGTAGAATGGGGGAATTTCGTGCCCTGTAGGAGATGCACTTTCCACTTACGGGAAGTGCGTCTAGGGATCTTTGACGCACTTCGCGTATGGGTAGAGTGCATCACCAGCGTAATGTGTGAACTGACGGGGTGCGTCGTCGCAATTCGGCCCACTAAAATAAGAAGTAAGCTCAAAAGATCCAACCTCAAAGGTATAGCAAGGTTCTAATACATGTTTGAATGTTGTTTGGACAGGTTTGGGTCACTAAAATGGTTCAGTGGAGGGAAAGAGAACATGAAATGGAGGATTCCCAAGTGGAAAATGATCCTCATTCCATGAACGCATTCTAACAATGTGGTTTGCTCAAATTCTTTCACATCCAGTGCATGAGAGCTCAAGTGCCATTGTTGGAGTATTTGATTAGATTGTGGGATCTAGACCAACAATACTTCCGAGTTGGTGTTCATACTCTGACCATAGATGTAGAGGAAATCTATTTCCTGATGGGGTTGTCCAGGCGGGGCTTCCCAGTTTCGTTATCAGGGCCACGAGGCCATGACCAATCCATGAAGATCTTAGTGGCTCAATTTTGTACACCTGGTACTCAGATGCTTGTTGGGAATATTCCCATCAAGAGTGTGAGGGGTCGACCACTGCTAACGGTTCTCTTCACCATAGAGAGGGTGGTGGGGATCAAGGATCCTCATCAGGCCACGAAGGCACATATGTTATATGTTGTAGAGTGCATGGCCCCAATAGTGTTCAACTGGTGCGAGGGAATCCTCGCAAATCTCAGAGATCAGCTCAACAAGTGTCGCAGAGGTGAGCTGAAATTGTTCGGCTATGGATCTATTGTAGTCTCGTTCTTCTTGGAACGAGTCCCGCTGCTACGTCCTCAGGTGGAGATAGAGGATCTAGATCCGAGGGATCCTCATAGGTTCATTGGTTTGAGGTTATGGCCCGTCACGGAGGTGGGGGCCCCATCATCAGTTATGGTCCCGCCTTCTTCAGGTGGTTGCGGGGACAACTCCTCATGGTTGAGGATTACCCATATGCGGACACAGACTTCAGAGGTGACCCATACTTGGATCTTCCCGAGGGGTAACAGTGGGGGAACCTAGGTAAGAACGACAACTCTGTTGTGTTTTTCATTTTATAATTTTTTATGTTTTTGAGGTAGCACTGATAGTTTACATATGTTTTGTGCAGATGTTGGTCCACCTCGACCATTTGGTGCTTCTCTGATTGAGCGGAGAGCGGTGGTACGTGATATAGAGGCTGCGCACTAGGATGCGACCGAGGAGTTGAGCGAGCTAGAGGAGAACCTCCAGAGATTGACGCTGGGCATACAAGACGCCTCTATAGATGGGCTACCTCGTCATTACCAGCGTCAGAATGCAGGATTTTGGGCACGTTTTGGTCCGCTGCTCCGTAGAGTGGCCAAGGCCATCATATTTTATCATGAGCGTCCTAGTGAGTAGCTCATGTGTGATATGTATGTACTGAAAGCCATGGGCTTCATACTTTTGTAGCGAGGACTTATTGAAAGCTCATATGCTTCATATTTTTGTAGCGAGGACTTACTGAAAGCTCATATACTTCAGATTTTGTACCAGTACCACATTTTTTGTACTATACCAACATGATATATATATACAAAACATTATTTATGACTTTCAATATATTGTGCTTCATTGATGATTATGGGATCGTGTGCATGTTTAGCTTACACATTGTGAATAATTTACATGTTATGTCCTTTCCACATCTTTTCAATAAAATGTTTTATGAATGTGCTATGTACCAATCCAATATGAAATTGGCCATGGAGTCAACAATGGTTTTCATGTCTCTCGAAATATGCAGGTATTGGATGGATTCAAAGGACCTCTCCAAGAGACGTACTCATCAGAATAGACAAAGCAACGTGGAGTTGCAGATAACGTAAACTCGGTTAAGATGAGAGACCACTAGTTGTGAGTCAAGGTACGATGAAAGAAGGTACGATGAATAATCCCTATCATTTCTATATTTATATTTAAATTATATATAAAATCCAATATCTAATCAACTAAATGAAAGAAGGTACGATGAATAATCCAAAGGGCCATCCTTTATATGAAGAAATTAATACAAAATAGTGAAGTGAAGCAAATGTTTTTTTGTCGGTATTTCATGCTGGAATAGAATGCATTGATATTCGAGCCATGCCACTGTAGCACGAGGTGCCAGCAGGAAAAGAGTCATAGGCGTTTCAGTCGCTTCTGTCTCTCTTCTATCTTTGTGTTCCCTCGCCTTCCCTTACTCTCTTAGCCAAAGTAGGACTGAACATGCCCTTGCAACAAAACTTATCCTTTTTGTTCCCTCGCCTTTCCCACCTCCTTATTAAATAATAAAAAGGCCACCATTTGTTTTTTAATAGAAAGAAAGGGGGAGATTACAAGTGTAAATTGTCCAGCTAGCCCACGATTATTAGTCCCTTCTCCGCATGGAGTATACGTTTCACGTGGTCTTTAAAACAAGGTGAGTTTACATAAGTTTGTTGTGATAAAGCAAAATTTCTTGATGGCTTTTAAAAGTTAGTTTTAAAATGTATATTAAAATGAATATTTTGAAAGAATCTTTACCATTTTCTGTACTCTCTTGATCTTGTATGATCTTGTATGCGTACTCCCTGCCAATGAAATAGAAGGCAAAGATGGCAGAATCTTTACCATTTTCTGTACTCTCTTGATCTTGTATGATCTTGTATGTGTACTCCCTGCCAATGAAATAGAAGGCAAAGATGGCAGAATCTTTACCATTTTCTGTACTCTCTTGATCTTGTATGATCTTGTATGCGTACTCCCTGCCAATGAAATAGAAGGACAAATCGCATGCACAAATCGCAATGGACAAATCGCATGCACCCAATATGAAAAACAACATAATAAGGAAAACAGTGGCCATGCAATGGACAAATCCCATGTAACCATCATATGCAGATGCATGTTATTGTATGCTTTCAAGAGGTTTGGTTAGTTTATTAACTTAGAAGAAAACACAACACACTTTTATTTCAGGATGGCATCACCTTTTAATTAATTGAATTCAACCGATTCGAAAGTGGAGTTTATTAATTAGTTATTCTATTGAGTAATATTTAAGCATTTATTCAATACAATGTCTATGTTTTATATTTGTTATTGAGATTTTTTTACTTATAGTGGATATTTATATTTATTATTGAGATTTGTTTACTTATAGTGGATATTTATATTTATTTTTTAGATTTTTATATTGCTGTAAAATATGCCTATTATCTTATGTTATTATATGTATAATTTAATAGTCATTAATAATGTAATGGCCAAAAAAATTTAAAAAGATTTTGTTGGTATTAGGTGTACATGGCTAAAACTATTACTAAGTAGATCTAAAGTTTCCAAATAGACAAAGAGTTAAATGATCAATGCAACAGATTACCTCCATGCATATGCCAGTGGAAGAACGCATCCCAAATAGAGAGGGTGGCTGTCATTTTAATCACTTGGAAACAAGTGTTACATGTAACAATATGTGATAATAGCCATATTTTGATATATTTGAGTTAGGATCATGGTATTTTTTAAGGATTATAAAAGTATACTTAAGTATAGTATTCTAGGCAATTATTTTGGATTGAAAAAAATATATATAGATTGGTAGGCAAATATTAAATATGAAACATACAATTTACTACTAAAAATTGTAAATTTTTGCGAATATTATGATAAAAATCATACTTTATGTAAATATAGGCGATATTAGAGTCTAAAATGACCAAATAGCGAATTTGTTTTTTGAAAAAAAACCCAAAAAATAGCCAATTGACGAAATTTCGCCCCTAAAAATTTCCGTGGTTAGGGTTGCGATACGATGGCCCGATGGCCCACTAACAATGTCAGTGCTACATGTGACAATTAATACTTGTAGGACCACTAACATGCCTCAACCATGCATGTCATAGTTAATGTAGGTACGGACAACTGGACTGTCACCCATGCATGTGACTCATGAGGCTTAATGCCATAAACAAGAACTGCCACCCCTGTTTCTGCTTCGAATTACCTACTATTGGTGTTGGATGTCGATATAATGTGTATATTCTTAACAATGAAAAAGGAAGCGTCCAAGAACAAGGTAAGAAACAGTATGAAATTAGCATACAAAGAATTGTTGGTAAGAATAATATTACACAGTTGATCTCTAATCTCTTATAATTCCCTTTTAGAGTGTTTTGGAAAGACAAAAAACTTAATGTACCTGTAACTTAAAAGGTTTGACATCCACAGTTGTTGAAAGATCTTATGTATCACTCTAGTCTCATGGCCATAACCAGGCAACCAAAGGAGAGCGTATGCTCTTTCATAACCACATGCATCGTATCTATTCATATTTCTCATCCATATCACTGACAATGGAACCATGTTTTGCTTGTTGCTTCCACCGTTTAACCAAGGAGGATCATTCTGATTTTAGTGGTTCCCCTTATTGTACTGTATAACACACTGTATGCAAATGATGTTAATTTTGGAGGAGCATATAGTTGCATTTTTTAATTGCTAACTTATTATTCTACAAACTTCTCAAGAAGGAAGTAATTTAAGAGACCTAACAATGCGAATGTGTTTCCTTCTAGTTACTTTACTGCTCACAACTTTATTTTCTTACTCTACGATAGCTTGTTCATGGAATTGTTATCCCTTGTGTTTCCTGCTCGTAGTATTCTAAACAATGCCCTCAATGGGTTTCTATTTTGTATCATGTTTTTTTGCAAAGTGAATAATAAGCCATTCGTAGGAAAATATTGGTTATTTGATTGAAGCTCTAGCAAAAGCCGATGCTCTCTACTCTTGATCCAACAAGGAAAGAATGGTGCCATTAAATTACATTTCCCCTACTTTTTCGTCAGGGCTCTTATACACATGAAAAATTCCTGCAGAAACTAGGAAATTTGCACGCCATTGATTCATGATACCTATAGTTTAAAATAAATAGAAATTCTAAGTTGCATATATCAATAGATTCTAGGTAGCATTTGTTACATGATCTTCAAATGAAATGGAAGAATACCTAGTTCAATGGCATATAAGGCTGGGACATTGCTCTACGTGAACGATCTTGTAGGATAATTCAAGCTGTAGGATAAGTGCCTTGGGCTCCTCTATTGATTTTTAGCTCAACCTATTGTATGTGTACAATTATCTGCCTCAGGATCCTCTGTCGACTTTTAGCTCAACCTGCAGTGTATGGGTATGGGTATGACATGGACTGTATAGATGTATGGGTATGGGTATGCCATGGGATGGTAAGTAGTTATTTGCTGGCAAGAATTTCACTTCAGCAGTGTAACTGTAGCTGCAATAACATGGCTATAGACTACAAGGTAAATAGTAATTCTAGTTGATGCTAGCAAGGTGGTTCAATAGTTGAATTGTAATTTCCATAGTTAAATATAGAATAGAAGGGGAAGAGAGGGTGTGAGAAATCACAATTTAGCATTTTTATTGAAATTCAAATGCTGGTGAATTCAGGATATGGCTTTGAAGAGGTCTTAAGAACTGCTGCAATACTATGTTCAACTGACTATCGAAGGTGGTGGAGGTGTCTATGCCTACACCCTGGTCCTTCAATACAAGGGCTTGTATTCCAGGATCTTCCTTCTTGAGTGGAAAACGTGAAATGGTCTATGTTGGATTTCTTGTGTATGGGTTGTAAAGGCCCTATGTTCAATCCAAGGAAGTGCAGGGAGGTGCCCTACAAGGTGGTGCAGCCCATCCTTAGTCTTAAAATATCCATCATTGGACAACTCAAATGCTATGGTAAAGTAGATGTGGGGTTCAATCGTGGTGATGAATTAAATCGTGCATCATAAAAAACAAGAATCAAATTGTGGAGATATAAAATTGATATAAATTAAATCAAAATCGTTGTTGGCATGGGTCCAAAGCGCACAAGTGTGGTACCACCAAGCGGTGAAATGGTCAACGACATGAACAAAGGACCGGTTGCTAAGTATAAAAGATCCGATAAATGTGGAGTATTTGGTTAAGTTAGTTAGTAATGGGTCATTTGGACCATTTTGTAATGGCCAAGTGAGCCTATAAATAGGAGTGATTGTAAGCCTAATGGAATCTTACACAATAGCATCATATCATCTATCTTTTGATCTATCTATTTTCGACACTTCTATCTTTTGCGGAGTAGTGTTTCACTCTGATTTTGTACTGGTTGTGTGATATGGAGAATTATGTGATGTATTGAACAGTTTGATGGATAAGGAGAATGATCGATAATGTTATATCTCTGTCTCTTTGTCTTGTTACCGTATGATTGAATACAAGTATCGCAGTGTTTGATGTTTTAATGAATCGCAGTTATGTTATGTACCGCAGATTCCTTAAGCATGTTTTGATAATTTGTTTAATTCGTTAACTGTGAGATGATAATGTGTTGATGGGAATGAGGATAATGGTTAATAGGTTGATAATGTGATGTTTTGATGTGAATGTGGATCTCCGGTTTATGTTGCGAATGAGTGTAATATAATGCATGTCTTCTTACAACTACGGAAACTTGGTTCTTGCAGCCCCCTTAGACATCTCGAGTGAGACTTCATTCGCTCTGCGGATGTTGTTGGAAAGGGCAAAACCTTTCTGGGCCGATGTTCAAGGGAGACTGTGTCGATGTCTGTTGACATCAGTGCGAAGTGAACCTCTGTCGATAGAACTGTGTCAACAAATGGTTATGTTGTCGGGACCTTAGTTCGAAAGGAGATAGGGCATGTTGTGGAATCCAACAAAGCCAGAGATCGAGGAATGGTTCCACAAGAAGACACGAGAATTTGCTGAAGAAGAAAATCGAAACCCTTGATGGTCGACGACCGATTGGATGTAGAAGTACATCTACTATGATATCCATGAAGTATTCTTCTTTGAGTTTCCTATACTACTACACGAATGGTTGGCACAATTGACTTTTCAGAAGAACAATTTCCAAGGAGGTGATTCTGAACACTAGACCCCAGAACTGATCCAGCAGTTGAAATGGGTGAACAACAAAGCTTCAAGGGCTACCAAAGTTTGAGTAGACATTATTTTGGAAGGATACATTGTTGAATTTTATGTCGACACCATTAAGTCACACAACGACGCATAAAGGAAATTTTTCAAGGGACCCAGAGGAAGGTATCTATTGTCGTTAAAACTGTGGATCGAGATGCTCATTTGTGAAAAGGGCATATTAAAGATGAACTCCGACGAGTAAGGCTTGGGTGTGCGGAGGCTGTGGGTATCACACAGATGCAGGTCTAATAGAATGATGTGGGGTAGATGGATATGAGCTACAACGAAATTTTGAGGGAAGCTACGGAATATTGTGGTACCATGCAAAGTGGGATGAGGTTCCGACTGGAGAAGAAAAGGAGGACTGAGATAGAGAGAGATTCTCCTAGTGCGACCAAAATAGAGAAATGCAAAACGAGTCCACGAGGGACTAAGAGACCCTACTATGACGAAGAGGACGACCAGGATACCCCTGAACCTAAGGAAGGACAAACCCAAAGCTACAACGTACCCACAACCCCATGCACTGCTCCAAACTTCGGAAGAAGAAATATAAGCTCTTCACAGGGTTGTCCTGCGTGTCAGAATAGTAGTAAGAGTAGCAGATGTACAAACACCAATAGGAAACCAAGGATGGTAGGCGACGATGTAAACTTTCCTTTGTTTTGGGGTAATGGGACCGAGGATCCCGAACAATACTGGTTCTTATGCGAAGCGGTGTGGATGGTGAAACAAGTCCAGGATGATGATATTAAGAAGGGACAATTAGCGACAACCTTTAGGGGTTGTGCACTCGATTGTTTTATGAATTTTGTACAAGTACCTATAGGGATTCCACAGAAAACCTTGGCACAAATCAGAGCAGGATTGATTGATGAATTTAGGAAACCAAAATCAGAGTCACAGTACATCACAAAGTTGAAGGAAATAAAGTAATTTCCTAATGAATCGGTATGAGAATTCGATTAGAGGTACAAAAATCTAATGGCCAAAGTAAGTTTTGGAATGAGAGACATGCAGCATAAAGAGTGGTTTATCATAGGATTGGTACCGCACATTCTGATGCCTCTGATGCAACATAATATTGTGTCCTAGGCAAAGGCGTTAGAAATTGCGATGAAGCTCGAGGCTTCGCCGGTTGGAGAAATAAAGATTGGAATGAACCGGATCCAAGTGCAGTTAGCCAACTTAACTATCCAATTGCACGATATCAAGAAGGGGAAGGAATTTTGTGAAAAAATATGGTGCAGTCGATGCAAGTCTAAAGGACACCATAAGGATCAGTGCCCTGAATTCCGCGAATATCTATAGTCTGGTGCACCGAATCCACTCAATCAAGGAGGAGTTCCCCGGTGTCATATTTTTTGAACGAGGGGACATCGACTAGAAGAATGTGTATACTTATAGAAGATTGTGACAAAGCCGGCTAACCTTTTTTGTAATTTATGTCGATCGGTCGGTCATGAGGAGAAGGATTGTAGAGCATATGATTTTCTCCAAGAAAGAACTGCAGATACATTTTCATGAAGTGAGAGGAGAAACCTCTGGTACAACCGCAACAATAGTATAATCAACCGCAGCCACAGTACAATCAGCCGCAGCCACAGTATAATCAACCGCAGCCACAGTACAATTAGCCGCAGCCACAGTACAATCAACCGCAACCTCATAATAACCAACCACTGCCACAGTACAACCAACCGCAGTATCGGCCACCGCAATATAACTAGCAGCAGTACAATCAGTCGCGAGGAGGATTCTGCGGATGTCGAGGTGGAGGATTTCATCGTGGAGGAAATTTTGGTCACGGTCGAGGAATGGTTACATGCTATAATTGTGGAAAGATTGGACATTATCAGAGGGATTTTCGGAATCCGACTCCATAGTGTATCTATTGCAGTGTAGAAGACCACAATGTGGAAGATTGTCCTCAGTTGATTGCGAATAGGTAGACTAAGAATGCGCCTCAGCCACAACCAAATCCGAATGTAAATTGGAATCAGAATCCTAATCCAAATGTGTAGAAGATATCAACAGAGATAAGAATTTCTTATCACTTCAGGTTTATGGTGACTCCAAAGTGATTGTGGACTGGGCAAAAGGGAATTCAAATTTACATATTGCTATGTTGGAACAATGGTGTGACAGAAAAAGAATCCACATGCATCTTTTTCTTACCTACCTTTCTCACACATCTACAAGTCTTTCAATACAATGGTTGATCAATTATCTAAGAAAGTTGTGGGTTCACCAGAAGATGTCCTTTTTTATGAGTAATTTCAAGAATTTATAATAAAAAAATTGAGGTCTCCCTGAGGGTCTACTAGCAAAATGTTTTAGTTATGAATATGCTACTTTTTTTGTGCTATAGTTTCAATCACAATGAAAAATTGTTAAATTTTTGTAAGTGGTAGAAAGAGTTAAAGTAGCAGTAAATCTGACATATATGTGATAACAAGTTTTTGGAGAAGATGGAGATATATAAATTTTTCTATAAAATCTTGGTTGAAGATCATCATTGTAAAAATTAAATTATAATTTTAATTCTACTTGAATAACAAATTGATATATATATATATATATATATATATATTCTGCTTAAAAAAAATATCACCATTTATATTATATTGGAAATTAAAATATAAATTAATTGATATATATTAATAACATATTATTAATGAAGTTTTACTTAATTGACAAAATAAGTATTATCCTCCTTATCTAAATTTAATTAAAGTAATATCAATTTACTTATTACATGATATAAATTATAAAACTTAAACTTTGCTTATTACCTACCTCAAACGATCTTTAAATCTTTTCTCATCAATTAGAAAGAGGTTTGCCAATCTTACTCATTGATTATGCGTCATGCTATCCATAAACATTTATAACACTCTTTCCATCATTGGAATTACTTGTATCAATATCGTTATACGAAGTTTTGGTCATTTTGTCTAGGATTTAAGTTGGAATAGGATTTAAGTTGGAATAGATGATTTTTTCGTAATTTTTTAAATATGGTTTTATAACTCTTAAATTTTAGATTTTTGGCTAAATGTTTCAAGATTTTTGCAGGTGTTGAATCTATTTCTATCATAAAAAATCCCAATAAAATATAACTAAATTTAAAATTTACAAACTAAAAAAATTATAACTTGAAAAAAAATTCACACAAACTTTATTTTCCTTTCAATTAAGTTGATTTTCATATATAATTTTATTGATACATAATTTTTCTCATATTTAATTTAATATAAATTAATATATAGTTTCGCAATAACATTTTTGGTATTTCAATTTGATTTTATTTATACATAATTTTGGTCATATGCAATCTTATAATATACGAACTTAATATATGGTTTCACAATATTGGCATTTCAATTAAGTTGACTTTTAATATATAAGTATAATGTATGATTTTAATTATTTATAATTTTGTTTATATTTAATTTATAATTTTAAATTAAAAGTTAATTTTAAATTAAAAGTTAATTTTAAATTATTTCAATTAAAAATGTGTAGTGTAAATTTTTTTTTTTTTTTTTTTTTGTGATCATATTTTGTATTTTAAGTGGAAATTGCATAATTTGAGGTGTCAAGAGAATATTAAAAAATGTTAAATTTATTTATGAATTCAAAAACACAATTTAAACACGTAAAAAATTAAATTTTACCAAAACCCACAATAAAGTTGAAAAACTAAAATAAATAAACTACTTCATTATAAATTATATTATATTTAATTTTAATTATTTTATATTTTTATAATAAATATATAAATAATTAACCAAAAACTCACCATTTATAATATTATTTGAGATGTTTTTTGCCTTAGTTAAAATTAAGTATTTAATATACACATATAAAATAATTAAAATTAAATGTAATAGAATTCCTACTATTTTTTTGGGTTTGGAGTTACAACATTTTAAAGAAAATTTAAAAAGAGCTTTTGTTTATTAAAAACAAGGTTATGATTAAGTATCTAATTCATATCCACGGTAGTGAATGGATATACTTTAAAACTACATAAAGACTAACTTAAAAAAATATTTAATTCATAAATATAAAATAATTAAAATTAAATATAATAGGGATTTTAACATATTTTTTTACTCTAGTAAAAGTTATTTCATATTTAAAAGATGACGAGATAAAGATCAAGTTACTTGCTTTTCCTTGGGTGATCAAGTTACTTGCTAAACCACTAAATTTAAGAGAAGGTCACTCTCCAAAAAGTCAATAAGCTTAAAAGTCTTATTACAATTAATTTTAAAATAAAGTTATAGTTTTATAAAGAAATAGAAGATACATAAATGTTAAATATAAATTATTAATTAAGTTAAAAAATTAAAATTATCTTTTTTTTATATTAATAATTTAAAGATTAACTTAAGATTATTAAAATTAAAAACCTTTGGTAACCATGTTGTTTTTACTAGGATGGGGTTGTATCCTTAGGTGCACCCGGCTGTACCCTTAGGTGCACCCACACCAAATGAGCAGTGCAGTTCCATTGTTGGACTTGGCGCCCGTAATTACGTATAAAAAAGTCTGTATTTCCTTGTCAGACTTGGGCAATATCCGTGAATCGTCTTCTTTAGAACTCGAGAGCCATAGAATAGAGTCTCTGGCCTTAGAGTCAAAGCCAAGGAAGTAACCCGCCCCTCCGCCCTTCCTTGCTGATCTTAAGGGTGTTAATCTTTTATATATGATAATGCAAGGTATAATATTTATTATTGTATTTTATATATGATATATTAAGATATAATATTATTATTATTATAGTATGTTATAAGAATGATTTATTTTAATCTCACATGTGATGAGGTATAAGATCTCAATAGTTTAAATAATAGTATAGATATGTTTATACTGGTTTTTGTTTTTTTAATTTTTTTTTAAATTTAAAATTAAATTCAACTATGCTATTAAATATTTTTATTTAATTTTATTTTTTTATTAAATAGGTGACATCTCTCCATTTGAATTGTAAAACATTTATTTAATTTTAATATAGTAAATACAAAAAAAAACTAATAAAATAAAATAATTATATTGGTGGGAGTATTGGTTGATAATCTCTCCACCTAGTTTTGACTCCTTGTAAGTAACATGTTGGGCTCTTAATTGAGCCACCCTTGTTTAGATAATGTTCAACCTCCCCACATTCTTCACCAAATAATGGTACCGTAGATATAACAACCCCAATATTTGAAATGTGAACTACATTAAATATATATATATATATATATATATATATATATATATGATCAATGAGGATGGGTGTGGGGGGTGGCAGCAACCCAAAAGGAAAAAATCCTTGCATTATGGGGTTTGATGAAGATGGCATTGAAGAGAGGTATCTTTCACATCAAAATATTTGGCGATTCACATGTGATTATTGATTGGGCGTCAGGATGCAGTTCACTTTCACCTGGAACATTGGTTACAAAGATCATGGGCTTTGACTAAAGGTTTTGATAATATATCATGCTCCCACATATGATGATGATGATGATTAACATCCACTGAGACCAACTTTGGTCTATCGGACCTTAAGAAGGTTTTTACTTGGTTTGCTTTAAACTTTGGTTCCTATACTCAAAAAGCTTGGTAAGAAGCTTTCCAAGCTCACCATAGTTTTGGCAAGTTAGGATGTTAGCAAGGTTTGTATTGTAGAAAATACTATGAAACTCATATATAATGTGGGTGTAAGCAGGGCACTCTAAGAGAAAGTGATTTTCATCCTCAACACTCATAGGATCACAAAGATGGAAAATTGTTTCTGCCCACGGAGTTTTGGGAACAGACCAACACCCTGTTTTTCTATGAAGCTCATGGGAGTTTGTTCTACTCTTTGGCTATACTAATTTTCTTCTTTGAACTAGTTACTATCGAGAGGTATTTCGGATCTTCCAAATTAGGGTTAATGACCTCCTTATAGTATTTTAGTTTTCTCTTAACCACTAAATTTTCCTCGCACCACAATTTCTCTTTAAAATTAAAGGTAATAATATTTTTGACATTATCGATATTATGTAAAGTGCCATTTTCATCAATGCCCCAATGATCTAACCAAGCCATTGTATCTTTACACCAACTTTGCTTGAGGCGTAGTTGGCTTTGACTTGAATTTAAAGCAATTTGAGGAAGTCTCTCGTTTCCCATGTTATTTATCTTGTGCTTGTACATCAGGTACCTAGTCATAACCATGCTCTCGATGGGGGAAAGACCCACTTCTATGAGGAGAATAGGATAAGGCGTATTGCTTTTAATTTTGAGGTTATAAGTTATAAACCGCTTCTGGATTTGATCAATCTTTCTCCAAGATTCTCTAGAAATGATGCAACCCCATACTTCACAACCGTATAAGTTAACAGGGATGAAAAGAGTTTCAAAGAGGATTTTTTTTTTATTCCACATGACCAAGTTGGTTGATTTACAATTATTTTCAAAACCAAAATAAGCTTTCCATCCTCCATTAATCATTTTCTCAATGCTATGGTTCCAATTGAACTTGTGATGAATATCAATTCCAAGATATTTGTAAGAAGTCACTTCCTCTAGTTTACTGTTATCATAAATCAAATTTGTGTAGGTGTATTTCTTAGAATTTATAATCATAACTTTTGTCTTGTCGGTGTTAACAGTCATACCCATGTTAGAGCAGAAATCTTTGAGAATTCTTAATTGTTTATCGAGATCAAAGGACACCTTGCCATAAGAACAATATCATCAACATAAAGAAGGAGGATGATAACTATCCTAGCTAAGATTGTGTCGGCACAACCTGCTTCTTCTAAACATCTTTCTAGTTTATCGATGTAAATGAAAAAAAGGGTAGGGGAGAGGGGGAAACCTTCCTTAAATCCAATATTATAGTTTATACTCGTTAACCAGCCCTCATTATTCTTAAATTTTGCAATGACCTTTTTGTATAACCTTTTTGCAACAGCTCTCAACTCAAAAGCAACATTAAGCTCCTCTAGACTATTCCACGGGTTATTTTTAGGCATTGTATCAAAAGCTTTCCTAAAGTCCACAAAGCAACAAAAAAGGCCAGACTTATTATTACGACATTCCTCTGCAATGATCCTAAGCATAACGAGGTGGTTTGTAGTTGAATGATTCCTTCTAAAACCTACTTGGCCTTTAGCCCGCTTACCTTCCATTTCTAGCCATTCGTTGATATTCTTTCTAAGATAATGACGTATAACTTGGCTAGGAGAGGGATAATTATAATGGTCTGATAATTAGAGGGGTTATTTTTATCGCCACTTTTGAAAATAGGAATAATGAGGCTCTGAGTCCAAGGTGTAGGGAACCCTTGCTTGACCGCTAGATTAAAGAGTTTGTGGATGTGCGGGATGAGGACAGGCCCCCCAATTTTTAAGATTTCTTCTTGGTAGCCTTCAATGTCTTTGGATTTTCCATTTGCTAAGCACTTAACCACGAAATCTATGTCTTCTAACTAGAAAAATTATTTTGTTGTAAGAAGAGTTTGAATGTTATCTCTGATATCCGAGTATTCGTAAATCTTTTTAAGATATAATTTCCAATCTTTTAAAGCAATCTTATTATCTTCTTTTGTTTTGCGAGTTAGAATTTTCCTCCAGCATTTCTTAAGAGCCACCTTGGAGAAGTGTAAGAGATTTTCCTATCGTTTACTAAGATAGTGCCTTTTTTTTCTTTTAACTATGGTTTTGCAGTGATTTATCTTGTCAATTTTTATCGATTTTGCAGTAGCATGCTTAATTTATTTTCTCGCATTCTTACAATATTGATCATACCAAGGGTTGGTTCTACTATCTCTCTTTTTAACCGAGACTTCAATAGAGAACTTGCTAATGGATGATCAGAGGGCTGTAGTAAAATTATGGTAGATATTTTCTATATTCTCCATACTAGATATATGAAACAAATCATTTTTAAATCATGGAGAAAAAGCTCGGTTTTATTTTTATCGAAGATCGGGTGCTTTTGGAAATGATAGTTTTCTTTTTTGGGATCATTATGCATGGAAATATTGAGAGTTATAATTAAAGGCCTACGATCAGAGTCAGGCTCATGGTCGTTTAAGATGTCGAAATCTATTAACTTGTTGCAGGATATCGGAAATAACATAATATACCACACTACTACCAGACCCGTGAATACAAGTCATCCAGCTAGAATTTGGCCCTTTTGTTATTTTGTTGCGAATGATAAGATCTTGAGTACTACAAAAATTGACCAGCTTAGAACCGAATAAATTTTCACCAAGATCTTCAGAACTTCTTTTGTACCTATTAGCTAGCTCAAGGTCTTTGTCTAACCAAAGAGGATTAGGATTGGAATAATTGCTTAAAAGAATAACTTGGTTACTCGAAGTTCGGGCATTGAAGTCACCCATCAAAAGGATATTTCCTTCCTTCCTTAGACTAGAAATATCATGTTCTAAACCATTATAAGGACAATTTTAATCTAAATTGTTTTTTTGTATAGAAGTTGGAATTAAAAGGGGAAAAATAACAAATGTTTATGTAGTTTCTTTCGTCATTAATTTATGTGATCTCTATCCAAATAAATTGGTTGTAAATGTCTTTCTGATAAATCCTAACATGAGGGGACATGTTCGTCCTAATGTAATAGGATATACCCCGAATGCCTCTATGACATGAACGATAGGCTATACAGGGATTTGAACCAGGAAGCATATTTGTTATCAAAAGAAGCTATTTGATCCAGGATCGACATTTTCTATTTTGAAGAATATCTAGTGGATCAGCTCATAGATGCTAGTTCTATTGCTCTATTTTAATTTTGTTTTTTTGGATGGATACAATATATGTATCATATTTTTGTATGAGACTGATATGTTTATAGTTGAACACGAAAGACTTTTGATAGTTTTTGTAACTTTGATTTAAAAAGGAATACCAAGTTACTGATTTTTCATTATTTAAAAATATTCTATGTGTTTGTGTTAATATTAAAGCTCGGGATTTTGAAGTATTCTCTACCATGGAACAAACCCTACTGGTTGATAGTGGTTATAACCTCCTAAATCCTAGTGATAGTTTCACGCCACTGAAGGTATTTTCTAAAAATCCTTCCTCTAATCCTGAATTCAACTCAATCCAAAATCTGCGTTTCCAAAATGTAACTATTAGAAAAGAAAAAAAAAATTCCAAGCCTCCTTTTTCAGATGTTGGTGAAATAATTTATTAATCGGTTTCTCTCAGAATTGAAGAGTCTATGAAGGGATCTCTTATAAATGATTCTCAATCTTCTAGTAGGGCACTTAGAGCACATAAGCTCATTTTGATAGTTGATTAATGACAATTCTGTCCATAAATGTTAGGGGTTTGGGAAAGGCTTCCACAGGTAGGGCCTTAACCAAACTAATACAAGCTACTAGCCCTTAGATTTTACTGCTTCAAGAAACCATGTGTCTCGATTCATGTGCTTTAGAAAAAGTTGCAAATTGTCTACCTAGGTGGGAATTGTCGGCTGCAAGTTTTGTGGGTCTATCAGGTGGCTTACTATCTGGATGAAATCCTCGTTATTCTCAATTTCGCTCTTTCAGAACTAGATGGGGACTATTAATTAAAGGTTGGATTGGGAATTTAGACAAAAAATTTCCATCTTGAACTGCTATGGACCTTACAAGGATAGGGAAATATTATGGGAATCCTTGAAACTTTCTAGTCTTCTAAATATCGAAAATTTAATCTTTGCAGGTGACTTAAATTTCACCATTTCAAGATTGGTTATTTGGGGGCATTCAGCTAGGATGGATGATATGGATGAATACTTTTCGGACTTAATTTACAGTTTTGATATGGTGGATGCTCTCCCAAATGTCCTTGTTCTAACTTGGACGAATTCTAGGAGTGGTGTGGAGGGTATACATATAAAAGACTTGACAGATTCTTTGTTAAGTCTTATTTGAACTTCAATCCTTTGAACATTACAAGTCTTGGGTGGGTGAAGCCAAGTTCTCTGACCATTGGCATGTCTACTTACAACTGGATGATGCAAAAATTCCACTGAAGTTTCCTTTTAAATTCAATTGTTCTTGGTTACTGAATGAAGAGTTTTGCACTCACATTAGGAACTTTTGGCTCATCTTTGAGGTGGTAGAAGCCTTGAATACAATAGAATTTTTAGTTTATAAACTCAAAAAACTGAAATATGTTGTTACAAATTGGATCAAAATTTGGAATTTAAATGATTTACAGGAACATCTATCTGGAAGAGCAGATCCAAACTCTTCATTTAAGGAATATTGACTAGACTTTGAAAGATGAAGATTTTTCTAAACATAAAGAATTTGAGCAGTGTAGTTCCATTGTTGGACTTGGCGCCCGTAATTACGAATAAAAAAGTCTGTATTTCCTTTTCAGACTTGGGCAATATCCGTGAATCGTCTTCTTTAGAACTCGAGAGCCTAAACGTTGTACTTAAATTGCCATAGAATAGAGTCTCTGGCCTTAGAGTCAAAGCCAAGGAAGTAACCCGCCCTTCCGCCCTTCCTTCCTTGCTGATCTTAAGGGTGTTAATCTTTTATATATGATAATGCAAGTAAATTGCCATAGAATAGAGTCTCTGGCCTTAGAGTCAAAGCCAAGGAAGTAACCCGCTCTTCCGCCCTTCCTTCCTTGCTGATCTTAAGGGTGTTAATCTTTTATATATGATAATGCAAGGTATAATATTTATTATTGTACTGAAATTTTTTTATCTCCCACCCACCGAGGGATTTTGGTAAAAAAAAATTCTCCCAATGAACAAGATGAAACTTACCTCGATATAATAGTGAGGATGATACAAGACTCGAAAGCACTATGAAGAATTGAACCAGAGCCGAGCTCGGCTGTGTAGTGGTGTGCAGAGTTTTTCTGAGTTTCAGTGCTTCCCTCTGGAGCTTAACATCAAGGAACTCAAGCTTCACATCAAGGTTCCCAAGCCTTTCATCAAGATTCTGTACTGAAAATCTTTGGAGGATCGTTCCAAGATATGTACCTGAATCGTGCTTGGCCGTATAGTGGTGTGCGGGGTTGATTTGTGCTTCCCCCAGGAGCATTTCTAGGACCGGTCGAGGACTTCTGTGCGCTGGAGTCGATTTCATAGATTCTTGGAGTGTTGATCAAGAAGAGCAGTGCTGTGCAGACTGTTCTGAGATTTGACATGGATATAAGCTGATCCTGAAGACGAGCCCTCTGATGGTGACCAGCTCTCCTCTGCGTGGGTGTTGTGCTAACGAGTGGTTTCTTCTTTGAGGGTCTCTTTTCTGTGCTAGGATCTTGGTTTTGTTCTCGAGGAAGGGACCCGATTTGAACTCCATGATTGTGCAGTGAAGGTACGTTGCAGAACAGTATGGAGGAAACTGGCGCTGGATGACCTGCTTACAAACTTTTATCCACAGTGGAGGAGGATGCTGCAGAATATGCAGATGATCTCCTTCTTATTCGCCCAGACCCTTGATAATTTTGGAAAAATCCAAGATTACGGTAGATGAGCATTGCACATACAAGAACGCAGGGCTTTCAGGCTATGTGGGTAGCGTCGGTTGATTAGGGAGTGAATACAATAGTCTTGGGGCAATGCAGATCTTTGACTGAACCTTGGAGCTGGGTGGAATATAGACGGGGATAGCAGATGCCCTTGCTGTGACTGTGGATTTTTGGAGTAGAGTGGGATTTCTGGTGGACTGGGTGGTGTAGATAGTGGACATTTTGTAAGGAGGATTGGGGATTGGGATCTGGGGTTTTCAGCCCTGCGGATCTGGGGCATTATGGCGAGCAATTATGTGCAGGAGGTGGACTACACATCGGATGGAGATTGTGCCAGAGGGATTTTCGACCATGGTACAAACAATACTGCAACCTCTGGGTCGAGGACATCAATGGGATCACTCTTGACTGGTAGGGGGGCAGGGTTCTTTCCTGGGCCTTCGGATGACAGGCCAGATTTGGCAGATCTATTAGGGAGGACACTACAACCACAATTGGGGACTTTCACAAACTTCCCAACCTGTTCGGTAGCATCATGTGTGGAGGGGATGGTTACACTGAATAGGAATGGCAGACGGAGGATGGACCAGGGTGGCGGTTTGGACATCCTATCAGATGGGAATTTGGTTAAGTCTGGGGATTTCTGTGATTCTGATGAAAGGGGACAGGGTTGTGGAGGATTGGGTCACTCCTCCAGTGGACATGGAGCTACTGGTGGTGGAGATACTCTACCTGTTGATGCAGCCCTGCTTGCTCCTCGAGCAGGGGTTACTATGAAGGCAGAATCACACAAAAAGACTGCTAAAAAGGTCAAGGAAAGGATGAGGAAGGATAAGCTGGTGCTGGGCGTGGATGTATCGATTGAGGAGGCTGAGGATTTCACACACATTGCTGTAGTTGGACATGCCCGCGGTAAGAGACTGGGACAAGGAACCCTCCAGAAATGGGCAGCCGAGCAGTGGAAAGACATCGTGGCTACTGCACCCATTGTCCGAGTCTTAACGAAAGGATGGTTCTCTTTCATACTGTCGAATATGGGGGAGGTTGATGCAGTCTTACGTCGCCATTGGTCATTGTTGGGCGTCCCTATCATCCTGAAACGTTGGACTCCTTTCTTCGATTCCAAACAGGAGAATATCGACAAAGAACCAATCTGGGTGAAGCTTCCTGGGTTTCCCATGCACCTCTGGAATGAAACAAGGTTTGCAGCGATTGGGAACTACCTTGGAGACTATGTATGCGTGGATTACTCCCATATTGAAACAGGTATTTACACAGTGGCAAAGATCCTGGTCAACATCGATCTTCGACTGGGGTTAACGGCTGAGATCAATGTCCATACGAAGGACAGGGCTTTCGTACAAATCCTGGACTATGTGGGTGTACCGTTTAGGTGCCACCGATGTCACACTCATGGACATTTGGTTGCTTGTTTTCCATTAACATATAGGGGCAGCAGACCGAAGGTGGTGGCAGCAGATGCTGGATGCAATGAGAAGGTGGTGAGCACATCGGCGATGGGAGATGATACTTTCGAACCTCCAGTTGGCAAACGGGCAGAACTTTCTCCGGTGGTACCCGACGCACTGTGTGGGCAGCAGGGTTCCGTGGAACTTCCGGTTATGGCAAACACTGGTTTGGATGTACTTGGACACAAGGTATCGGCTGCAGCAGGGGCAAATTTGGGTACCACAACTCCATTGACGCGGGCTGCCTCCAAGCTACAGGAGCTGATAACTATCCGTCGGGGCACAACTTCACACATTTCGGGTTTGTCTCCTCACTTATCCTCTGCTGTATCTTTTGACTCTATTGGTTTGGGGGAAGATTGTCTTGGGACAATTCATCCGGTCAGAACTGCTATTGGTACTGTAGCTCCTTGTGTTTCGGATAGTGTATACACACCGTCCATTGTTTCTACACAACACTCTCCCAGCTCTGGACGCAGTATCAGATATGCTCTCCGAAATAGGGTGATCACTGCTGATGGCTCGGGGGGTAAGGGACTTTCTGAAGTGGCTTTTAGTGCCGGGGGGAAAGGGCGGGGCCGCAAATCTCATTTGTCTATTGCTCAAGAGAGGGCAAAAGTTGATTTAGTTATGGGTACACAATCCACTATCGAATGGGCACTTAGAGCAGCGAAAACCCAGGAAGGGGGTTTCATATGAAATTATTATCTTTCAATTGTCGTGGGTTGGCGAGCCCCATTAAAAAATCGTCACTTCGGAGGTTGGTGGAATTAAATCAACCGGATGTTATAATGTTACAAGAAACTTTGGGAGGCAGTGAGGAGGTTGTTCGGGCTTTGGAACTACTGCTACCTGGCTGGAAATTTATAGCTGTGGATGCTCGTGGACGGTCTGGAGGGCTGGCCACAGGCTGGAAGATGAATAGCTGCAGGTATGAATGTTCTTGGGGCATTCCCTCTGGTATTGGATTGGAAGTCTGGGATGCATTGATGGGGAGGAGGATCACTGTTCTCAATATCTATGGGCCCTATTTAAATAGGGTAGGATTCTGGGACTCTTTGCTTAGTATGGACATCTTTGCTGGAAGGGATGTGATATTGGGCGGGGATCTCAACCTTACACTGGGGACTTCTGAAGTTTGGGGGCCTCGGGCTGTTCCGGATACACTAGCAAATTACTTTATACAAGCCTTTGCAAGGAAGGACCTACTTGACATTCTACCTAACAGGTTATCCCCCACATGGAGGAATAAGAGAACTGGCGATCAACGGGTGGCTAAGAGGCTGGATAGGTTTCTGGTGACTGATGTGCTGGCCATGGGAGTTGATGTGGTCAAACAATGGGTTGGGACAGGGGGGGTTTCAGATCACTGTCCAATCCTGCTGGAATTAAGAGGTGGCCGAGAAAAACCTCCCAGTCCATTCAAATTCAATCCTAGCTGGTTGAAGGAGGAGGAATTTCTTAAATTAGTCCAGGCACAGTGGGTTCATCGACCACGGGAATCCCTGGAACATGCGGGAGTACACTTTCAACAAAACCTCAAGCGAATAAAAGAGGCCACTACTCTCTGGGCCTCTGAAAAACGCAGGAATGATGATCTGAAACTGAGGGATGCTGAGCTGAATATTGATCGCTTACTACATAGCAGGGGCATGGGATACCTGGATGATGTGCAGAAAGGTGAGCTGTTGGAATGGGAATGCTGCAGAAATGTGATTCTGTCTGAGAGAGAAGAGATGTGGAGAATGAAAAGCAGAGCGCTCTGGCTTCAATGTGGGGACGAGAACACAAAGTTTTTTCAAGCCTATGCAAAGGGGAGAAAAGACACAAATTCTATCTGGGAATTATCCTCTACTGATGGGGAACTGGTATCCAGCTTTGATGGTTTGGCTGATATGGGGGTAAGACACTTCGAAGATCTATTCACTGCACAACCTGGGGTCACTATCGCTGAGGTTATTCGGATGGCTCAGCTCTTCCCTCGTTTTGTAGGAGAGGAGGAGAACACTATGTTGATGGCGGAGGTGTTGCCGGATGAGCTCTCGCTGGTTATGCACTCCTTTCAGAAAGATAAGAGTCCGGGGCCTGATGGGTGGCCTATAGAATTTTTCTTGGGTTTCTTTGATTTGCTCGGAGAAGATCTTTTGAATGTGGGGGAAGAATCTAGAAAGGCTGGATTTATACATGGACCCTTCAATTCGACCTTTTTAGCCCTCATTCCTAAAATGGACAAGCCTGAAAGCTTTGATGAATTCAGACCTATCTCACTCTGCAACTGCATATATAAGATTATATCAAAGGTGATGGCGAGGAGACTCAAGATTATCCTGTCTCAGAATATATCTAGTGAACAGTTTGGTTTCTTGGAAGGCCGTCAAATCCACGAGGCAATTGGAGTCGCACAGGAAGGCATACACACTATGAAGGTGCTGAAGCAGAAGGGTGCCGTGATCAAAATTGATCTATCCAAAGCATTTGATCGGGTTAGTTGGCTTTATATCCGGATGCTTCTAACACACCTGGGCTTCTGTTATGAATTTATACGATGGATTATGGCCTGCATCACCACAGTGAGCTTTGCTGTTCTGATAAATGGTTCAGCGAGTCCATTCTTTCATGCTGGTCGGGGCCTACGACAGGGATGCCCACTGTCACCGCTGCTATTTCTCCTTGTTGCTGAAGGCCTCAGTCGATTTATATTGAAAGCCAAAGCTGATGGTTCATTTCGTGGCATATCCATATCCCAGGTAATGTATATCACACATCTCCTGTTCGTTGATGACATACTGATTTTCTGTGATGGCTCGAAACAGGATATTGATAAGGTAGCTGAAGGCCTAAATTTGATGCAAGAGGCAGCGGGTATGTTGGTAAACACTGATAAATCAACGATCACATGCTTGCATTTAACCGAGGGGGAGATTAACAGTATGGCTATGAGACTACCCTACAGGACTCTTGATTTTGATGCTGGGTTAAAGTATCTTGGCTTTCACCTGAAACCTAATGCATATTTGAAAGCTGATTGGCACTGGCTAATTGCTAAACTTGAACAGCGACTTCGTGGTTGGAGTCACAGATGGCTATCGCGGGCAGGGAGGCTGGTTCTGGTTAAATCAGTTTTGGAAGCGATTCCAGTGTATTGGATGTCCCTCGCTTGGATTCCCAAAGGAGTCCTAGAGCAGATCCGGTGGCTGTGTTTTGCTTTTCTCTGGAAGGGCAAGGGTGATAACCGGGCTTTGGTGTGGGCCAGATGGGATATGATTGCAGTCCCCAAAGCACTGGGAGGCTGGGGCCTAAAGAATATCTTCCTTTTTGCTAAAGCCTTGGGGGCTAAGGTGGCATGGCGTATCATTCATACACAGAGTCTCTGGACCAGAGTGGTATACCATAAATACATTGCTCCATTAACTCTTAATGAATGGATTAGGCAGGGAAATAAGACGCGGGCAAATTGCTCGTTGGTCTGGAAAGCAGTGGTGCAGAATTTTCATCTGATTGGGTCTGGATTAGTGTGGAGAATTGGTAATGGGAGATACACACGTATTGGACTGGATCCTTGGGTGGGCTGTAGAGGTGGACATGTCTTACCTGTGGCCTTACGAAATTTTCTGGCAGATAGAGGCTGTCACTTTCTGGCTGATATTGAACATTCGGGAGCATCCACTCTATGGCAACAGGGGTGGATCTCTGCACAACATCTTGAGATTCCAGATGAAATGCTTGGAGCTTGGGACGATTATATTCGGAATTTAAGATACACAAATATTCGTCTAACAAATCGGATTGATGAACTCATCTGGGAACACCATCCATCTGGTAGATACACCCCAAAACACGGTTATATTCAGCTGAATGTGAATATTCATAACAGGGATTTGGTGTGGTGGTGGAAACATCTGTGGACACTAAAGTGCCCGGGGAAAGCAAAACTACTCTCTTGGGCTATTTTGGAAAATAAGGCACCAACATGGGACATTCTACAGAAGCGTTTCATCCAGGGTCCGGGGTTCTGTCCTCTATGTAAGGAAGTGGATGAGACCAACTCACATATTTTTGTACACTGTCTATTTACACAAGCTGTGTGGGTCGACATCTGCAAACATTTGGAACTCAACGTGAGTTGGCGGGGAGTGGACTTTCATGATGCCTTCCAACTATGGTGGACAGATCATAAACATTCAACGCTTCGGGCTGTCCCCTGTATACTCGCCTGGGGCATATGGATCACTCGTAATAAGATCATATTCCAGGATTGTCGGGTCCCTTTGGAGCAGGTCGTGGCACAAGCTGTGGCTGTTATACTACATTACAAGCCATCTATAAAAGCGACTCGCATCAGACCTGTGACCTTGGAAAAAATTGATAAATCCATGCCGTGGGCTTATTTTGATGGCTCATCTATAAACCACCAATCGGTATGTGGCGGAGGTGGAGTTCTTCATAAATCAGAGACCCATTATTTTCATATAATGGCTGGTTTGGGGAGTGGCTCAAATAACTACGCTGAACTGATGTCTCTTAAATTACTGATGCTTTTCGCACTTGAACAGGGTTGTTTAACTCTCCAGATTTTTGGCGATTCTCTGATTGTTATTGAATGGGCCAAGGAGATTACACAATGTAATGTAATGGTTCTCTCACCCTATTTTGGAGGAGGTATTACGGTTAAAACAGGCTTTTAATTGTATTACATTCACACATATCTACAGGGAGCGTAATGGGATGGCTGACCTGCTATCTAAAGAATCGACAAATCAAACTATGCCTTTTGGCACATGGAGGATCAAGATACATTCCACTGAAGGTATCTACAGCTATACTCACAGGCCGTTGTTTGGGGACAACCGTATGGAGGAATAGAACAATACCGGGCTGATTATAATTACATACTAGTTGTATGGATAGTCTTATCATGACAGGGTTAGCTGCGAACAAATGCAGACGAACCAGCGAGGGATCAGAGAGTCCTATACAAAATTATTTTTGGATATATGTGGTCTGTTTAACACAGATAATGGTGACAAACGAGGGGATCCTGTAAGATCGGGAACATAGCTGCGCAACCAGGGTTGGACATCATCGATATATATATAATTTTTTGGATATAAGTGGACTGTAGACAGTCGTATACATTGATACTTGTAGAACAGCAAATACACTGCAATTGAAATCTGTAATAGGATTTAGTGTGCTGTCTTGGACAGACTTATATGATTTTTGGGACATCTGTTATGATGTTGATATTAGACAGATATTTTTGACAATGTAGGGATCTTAGTGATCTTTTTACATGTGCTGAATGTAATTTTGTTCATTTATGAAATAAAATTACTGACTTTTTCCTTGGAAAAAAAATATTTATTATTGTACTTTATATATGATATATTAAGATATAATATTATTATTATTATAGTATGTTATAAGAATGATTTATTTTAATCTCACATGTGATGAGGTATAAGATCTCGATAGTTTAATGATAACATAATATATTTTATTAATATTTAATAATTTTAAATTGAAAAATAATTATTATAAATAATAGTATAGATATGTTTATGTTGGTTTTTGTTTTTTTAATTTTTTTTTTAATTTAAAAATTAAATTCAACTATGCTATTAAATATTTTTATTTAATTTTATTTTTTATCAAATAGGTGACAACATCTCTCCATTTGAATGGTAAAACATTTATTTAGTTTTAATATAGTAAATACAAAAAAAAACTAATAAAATAAAATAATTATATTGGTGGGAGTATTGGTTGATAATCTCCCCACCTAGTTTCGACTCCTTGTAAGTAACATGTTGGGCTCTTAATTGAGCCACCCTTGTTTAGATAGTGTTCAACCTCCCCACATTCTTCACTAAATAATGGTACCGTAGATATAACAACCCCAATATTTGAAATGTGAACTACATGAAATATATATATATATATATATATATATATATATATATATATCAATATATATATATGATCAATGAGGATGGGCGTGGGGGATGGCAGCAACCCAAAAGGAAAAAATCCTTGCATTATGGGGTTTGATGAAGATGGCATTGAAGAGAGGTATTTTTCACATCAAAATATTTGGTGATTCACATGTGATTATTGATTGGGCGTCAGGATGCAGTTCACTTTCACCTGGAACATTGGTTACAAAGATCATGGGCTTTGACTAAAGGTTTTGATAATATATCATGCTCCCACATATGATGATGATGATGATTAACATCCACTGAGACCAACTTTGGTCTATCGGACCTTAAGAAGGTTTTAACTTGGTTTGCTTTAAACTTTGGTTCCTATACTCAAAAAGCTTGGTAAGAAGCTTTCCAAGCTCACTATAGTTTTGGCAAGTTAGGATGTTAGCAAGGTTTGTATTGTAGAAAATACTATGAAACTCATATATAATGTGGGTGTAAGCAGGGCACTCTAAGAGAAAGTGATTTTCATCCTCAACACTCATAGGATCACAAAGATGGAAAACTCTTTCTGCCCACGGAGTTTTGGGAACAGACCAACGCCCTATTTTGCTATGAAGCTCATGGGAGTTTGTTCTACTCTTTGGCTATACTAATTTTCTTCTTTGAACTAGTTACTATCGAGAGGTATTTCGGATCTTCCAAATTAGGGTTAATGACCTCCTTATAGTATCTTAATTTTCTCTTAACCGCTAAATTTTCCTCGCACCACAATTTCTCTTTAAAATTAAAGGTAATAATATTTTTGACATTATCGATATTATGTAAAGTGCCATTTTCATCAATGCCCCAATGATCTAACCAAGCCATTGTATCTTTACACCAACTTCGCATGACGCGTAGTTGGTTTTGACTTGAATTTAAAGCAATTTTAGGAAGTCTCTCGTTTCCCATGTTATTTATCTTGTGCTTGTATATCAGGTACCTAGTCATAACCATGCTCTCAATGGGGGAAATACCCACTTCTATGAGGAGAATAGGATAAGGTGTATTGCTTTTAATTTTGAGGTTATAAGTTATAAACCGCTTCTGGATTTGCTCAATCTTTCTCCAAGATTCTCTAGAAATGATGCACCCCCATACTTCACAACTGTATAAGTTAACAAGGATGAAAAGAGTTTCAAAGAGGAATTTTTTTTATTCCACATGACCAAGTTGGTTGATTTACAATTATTTTCAAGACCAAAATAAGCTTTCCATCCTCCATTAATCATTTTCTCAATGCTATGGTTCCAATTGAACTTGTGATGAATATCAATTCCAAGATATTTGTAAGAAGTCACTTCCCCTAGTTTACTGTTATCATAAATAAAATTTGTGTAGGTGTATTTCTTAGAATTTATAATCATAACTTTTGTCTTGTCGGTGTTAACAGTCATACCCATGTTAGAGCAGAAATCTTTGAGAATTCTTAATTGTTTATCGAGATCAAAGGACACCTTGCCATAAAAACAATATCATCAACATAAAGAAGGAGGATGATAACTATCCTAGCTAAGATTGTGTCGGCACAACCTGCTTCTTCTAAACATCTTTCTAGTTTATTGATGTAAATGAAAAAAAGGGTAGGGGAGAGGGGGAAACCTTCCTTAAATCCAATATTACAGTTTATACCCGTTAACCAGCCCTCATTATTCTTAAATTTTGCAATGACCTTTTTGTATAACCTTATTGCGACAGCTCTCAACTCAAAAGCAACATTAAGCTCCTCTAGACTATTCCACGGGTTATTTTTAGGCATTGTATCAAAAGCTTTCCTAAAGTCCACAAAAAAGGCCAGACTTATTATTACGACATTCCTCTGCAATGATCCTAAGCGTAACGAGGTAATCTGTAGTTGAATGATTCCTTCTAAAACCTGCTTGGGCTTTAGCCCGCTTACCTTCCATTTCTAGCCATTCGTTGATATTCTTTCTAAGATAATGCTGTATAACTTGGCTAGGAGAGGGATAATTATAATGGTCCGATAATTAGAGGGGTTATTTTTATCGCCACTTTTGAAAATAGGAATAATGAGGCTCTGAGTCCAAGGTGTAGGGAACCCTTGCTTGACCGCTAGATTAAAGAGTTTGTGGATGTGCGGGATGAGGACAGGCCCCCCAATTTTTAAGATTTCTTCTTGGTAGCCTTCAATGTCTTTGGATTTTCCATTTGCTAAGCACTTAACCACGAAATCTATGTCTTCTAACTAGAAAACTTATTTTGTTGTAAGTAGAGTTTGAATTTTATCTCTGATATCCGAGTATTCGTAAATCTTTTTAAGATATAATTTCCAATCTTTTAAAGCAATCTTATTATCTTCTTTTGTTTTGTGAGTTAGAATTTTCCTCCAGCATTTCTTAAGAGCCACCTTGGAGAAGTGTAAGAGATTTTCCTATCGTTTACTAAGATAGTGCCTTTTTTTTCTTTTAATTATGGTTTTGTAGTGATTTATCTTGTCCATTTTTATCGATTTTGCAGTAGCATGCTTAATTTATTTTCTCACATTCTTACACTCTTGATCATACCAAGGGTTGGTTCTACTATTTCTCTTTTTAACCGAGACTTCAATAGAGAACTTGCTAATGGACGATCAGAGGGCTATAGTAAAATTATGGTAGAGATTTTCTATATTCTCCATACTAGATATATGAAACAAATCATTTTTAAATCATGGAGAAAAAGCTCGGTTTTATTTTTATCGAAGATCGGGTGCTTTTGGAAATGATAGTTTTATCTTTTGGGATCATTATGCATGGAAATATTGAGAGTTATAATTAAAGGCCTATGATCAGAGTTAGGCTCATGGTCATTTAAGATGTCGAAATCTATTAACTTGTTGCAGGATATCGGAAATAACATAATATACCACACTACTACCAAGCCCGTGAATACAAGTCATCCAACTAGAATTTGGCCCTTTTGTTATTTTGTTGCAAATGATAAGATCTTGAGTACTACAAAAATTGACCAGCTTAGAATCGAATAAATTTTCACCAAGATCTTCATAACTTCTTTTGTACCTATTAGCTAGCTCAAGGTCTTTGTCTAACCAAAGAGGATTAGGATTGGAATAATTGCTTAAAAGAATAACTTGGTTGCTTGAAGTTCGGGCATTGAAGTCACCCATCAAAAGGATATTTCCTTCCTTCCTTAGACTAGAAATATCATGTTCTAAACCATTATAAGGACAATTTTAATCTAAATTGTTTTTTTGTATAGAAGTTGGAATTAAAAGGGGAAAAATAAAAAATGGCTATGTAGTTTCTTTCGTCATTAATTTATGTGATCTCTATCCAAATAAATTGGTTGTAAGTGTCTTTCTTATAAATCCTAACATGAGGGGACATGTTCTTCCTAATGTAACAGGATATACCCCGAATGCCTCTATGACATGAACGATAGGATATACAGGGATTTGAACCAGGAAGCATATTTGTTATCAAAAGAAGCTATTTGATCCAAGATCGACATTTTTCTATTTTGAAGAATATCTAGTGGATCAGCTCATAGATGCTAGTTCTATTGCTCTATTTTTTTTTTGGATGGATACAATATATGTATCATCTTTTTGTATGAGACTGATATGTTTATAGTTGAACATGAAAGACTTTTGATAATTTTTGTAACTTTGATTTAAAAAGGAATACCAAGTTACTGATTTTTCATTATTTAAAAATATTCTATGTGTTTGTGTTAATATTAAAGCTCGGGATTTTGAAGTATTCTCTACCATGGAACAAACCCTACTGGTTGATAGTGGTTATAACCTCCTAAATCCTAGTGATAGTTTCACGCCACTAAAGGTATTTTCTAAAAATCCTTCCTCTAATCCTGAATTCAACTCAATCCAAAATTTGCGTTTCCAAAATGTAACTATCAGAAAAGAAAAAAAAATTCCAAGCCTCCTCTTTCAGATGTTGGTGAAATAATTTATTAATCGGTTTCTCTCAGAATTGAAGAGTCTATGAAGGGATCTCTTATAAATGATTCTCAATCTTCTAGTAGGGCACTTAGAGCACATAAGATCATTTTGATAGTTGATTAATGACAATTCTGTCCATAAATGTTAGGGGTTTGGGAAAGGCTTCCACAGGTAGGGCCTTAACCAAACTAATACAAGCTACTAGTACTTAGATTTTACTACTTCAAGAAACCATGTGTCTCGATTCATGTGCTTTAGAAAAAGTTGCAAATTGTCTACCTAGGTGGGAATTGTCGGCTGTAAGTTCTGTGGGTCTATCAGGTGGCTTACTATCTGGATGAAATCCTCGTTATTCTCAATTTCGGTCTTTCAGAACTAGATGGGGACTATTAATTAAAGGTTGGATTGGGAATTTAGACAAAAAAATTTCCATCTTGAATTGCTATGGACCTTACAAGGATAGGGAAATATTCTGGGAATCCTTGAAACTTTCTGCTCTTCTAAATATCGAAAATTTAATCTTTGCAGGTGACTTAAATTTCACCATTTCAAGATCGGATATTTGGGGGCATTCAGCTAGGATGGATGATATGGATGAATACTTTTCGGACTTAATTTGCAGTTTTGATATGGTGGATGTTCTCCCAAATGTCCTTGTTCTGACTTGGACGAATTCTAGGAGTGGTGTGGAGGGTATACATATAAAAGACTTGACAGATTCTTTGTTAAGTCTTCTTTGAACTTCAATCCTTTGAACATTACAGGTCTTGGGTGGGTGAAGCCAAGTTCTCTGACCATTGGCATGTCTACTTACAACTGGATGATGCAAAAATTCCACTGAAGTTTCCTTTTAAATTCAATTGTTCTTGGTTGCTGAATGAAGAGTTTTGCACTCACATTAGGAACTTTTGGCTCATCTTTGAGGTGGTAAAAGCCTTGAATACAATGGAATTTTTAGTTTATAAACTAAAAAAACTGAAATATGTTGTTACAAATTGGATCAAAATTTGGAATTTAAATGATTTACAGGATTACATCTATCTGGAAGAACAAATCCAAACTCTTCATTTAAGGAATATTGACTAGACTTTGAAAGATGAATATTTTTCTAAACATAAAGAATTTGAGCAAAAGAAAGAACATATCCTGAGGTAGGAAGAGATGGAATGGAGACTCAAAAGCAAAGCCCTTTGGATAGGTTTGGGGGACCGAAATACAATTTTTTTCATAGTTTTGCTTCACAGAGAAGAAACTTTAATGCAATTTGGGAACTAAAAGATGAGATGGGTAATCTTATGAATGGTCAGGAGTAACTTCAATCTTCAGCTAAAAATTATTTTGGAAAAGTTTTCTCTAACTCTGGTTCGTGTGATTTGGAAGCACAGTTGAAGAATGTTAGATTTTTCCCTAAGGTTTTTTATGATTTGGAAGAAAAGGAAATTGCTAAACAGGTAACATTAAGGGAAGTTGAAGATACTCCGAAATTGTTTGCTAAGGAAAAAATCCCAGGTCTAGATCGATGGACTATTGAAATTTTTCTTCACTTCTTTGATATAATGGGTAAGGATATTCTCAATATGGTGGAATTTTCAAGAACAGAAGGCTACGTTTCTAGGGCTTTGAACTCAACATTCATCACCTTGATCCCAAAAAGTAACAAGATTAATTCTTTTTCATATTTTATACTGATTGCTCTGTGTAATCTGGCTTACAAAATCATTACTAAGATAATTTCCGTTCGGTTGAAGCCAACACTATCAAAACACATTTCTTCAGAACAATTTGGATTTCTCCAAGATCGACAAATTTTAGATGCAATTGGTATTTCCCAGGAGATAATTCATTATGTCAAGAAGAGGAAGCTTAAGGATTTATTGCTCAAAATGGATTTGGAGAAAGCATATGACATAATGGACTGGGTATATTTAAGACTGATTCTCATACAGATTGGTCTTCCTCCTCTAGTTATAAATTGGATCATGGCTTGTGTATCCACATCAAACTTTGCGGTATTGATAAATGGAGCTCCTTTAGGCTTCTTCAAGAACTCCAGAGGCATCAGACAAGGCTGTCCTTTGTCTCCCCTCTTATTTATTTTAATCATTGAAGGTTTAAGCAGACTGGTTAATAATGCTAAATCTGAAGTTAAATTAAAAGGTATTAAATTATCAATTGCTTTAAATATCTCTCATCTATTTTTTGTAGATGATGTCCTTCTTTTTGGTATTGAATCTATTGATGAATGGTTGGGTACAAACAAGTCTAGCTTCTATCACTATGTGAATAGAGGAAATGAAGCTGCCTAATATTAATGCAATTCTACCTTACAAAGCTTGTCAATTGGAGGAAGGATTTAAGTACTTGGGCTATTTATTGAAGCCAAATGGTTATAAGACCTATGACTGGTCTTGGCTACTCAAAAAGTTTGAAAATAAAATACAACAGTGGACTTACAGGTTTCTCTCTGTGGGAGTAAGAATCACTCTTATAAAATTTGTTTCAACAAAGATTCCAGTTTATTGGTTCTCCCTTTCACAGGTTCCAATTTCCATCATCAACACTTTAAGGAAAGATATTTTCAATTTTCTTTGGACGGAGGGTTTGGAAAGAAGCAAATTGGTTATGAACAATTGGGATAGAATTGCATTGCCCGAAGTTTGTGGAGGATGGGGAATTAAAAAATTATTTATTTGCAGTTATGTGCTCAGACTTAAGAGCTTTTGGAGAGGTTTATTTGGTACCAACCTTTGATCAAAGGTTTTATCTAAGAAGTATATCAAAGGGAGTATTATAAATTGGATGAGGAATCCAAAGAAAAAATTAAAAGGAACCTCTACTGTTTGGGATGGTTTCATAAAAGTTTATAATTGGCTTGCAAAAGATCTTACTTGGTGTGTGGGGAATGGACAAGATATACTAATTGGTATTGATCCAATTTTGGGTATGAAGGATAATTACAAACTTTTTGATGATATTCTTATCTATTTGAGAAATTGTGGCTACAGTAAATCACCAGTAAATTTGCTCAATTTAAGAAGTCGGCGGATAGGACAGAGAATTCTTCTTACTGGTTCTCTGAAAAAGATTTGGGGTTAACTGGATGTGCAGCTACTTAATGGAACCTTTATATTAGGAATTTAAACTCTCCAGGTTGTAGAATAACTCATGACAAGGATGTCCTTATTTGGAATTCCAATCCAGCAATAGGTAGTGTCGCAGCTAAATCTGCTTATCTTTCTATCATAAGAAATAGTTTTCATATGGCGTAGAATTGGTGGTACAAAAGTATTTGGAATTGGCATTTACCACTAAAAATTAAATCTTTTATGTGGTTTGCGTTGCAAGAGGGTTTAAATACCTAGGACAACCTTGTCAAGAGAGGTTGGCATGGACCAAATATATGCCTCCTGTGTAAAAATAACTCAGAATCTACCAAACATTTACTTGTATGCTGTGAGTTTACCAGGAAGGTTTGGAATCTGACTTTGTCTTCACTGAACTTTGATCACAATTGGGATTTTGAAAATTTTGATTTATGTTGTCTCCAGTGGCACCGAAAGTGTAGATGCTATCTTTATCTCCTAGCTATTACATCGTGGAAAATTTGGAATGCAAGAAATAAAGCTGTATTTGACGACCATACACCATGCATCGAATATATTTGTATCCAGATCTTAAAGATATCAAAAGATTACTGCATTGAGGGTGCTGCCCCAAAGTTACAGAAGGTGAGCATGTGCAATTTTCATTACGAAGGTGCTGTAGCTTTTTTTGATGGTGCAACTACAAATGGATTATGTGCTGCCAATGGAGTTCTCTTTTTAAACAGTGATCACAATTACACTTTCAAATTAAATTGTGGCATTGGAACAAATATGAAGGCATAATTACTAGCTCTCTGGTGTGTTCTGAAAGTGGCAAACCTATTTGGTATTGATGAGCTTAAAGTTTTTGGGGATTCACGGGTGAAAATTAAATGGGCTTGTGATGATTATAATATGAAGGTCACCTCTCTTTTTCACTGGTGCTGTAGAATCAAGGCAAAAATTAGACTTTTCAGGAATATCAATTTCGAACACATCTATCGACAACACAACTCTATGCTGACAACTTGTCAAAGCAAACCTTGGAAGGTGTTGAAGGAGTCATCATTTGGGAAGAGTTTGAGTAGTCTCATATCTGTGATTGCAGCTCTTTGGATTTCTTTGCAAAGTAGTTTGTTTCTTTCTTTCCTTTTTTGGATTTTTTTTTGTGTAAAGTTGCAGAGGTATAATTAATTATAAGAGCCAAAAAACATAACCAAAATTACATAGGTATCAAGAAGATGTAGGGCCAGATGGGGAGGCATCAAGTAGTGAAGACACCATCCCAGTTGCTCAAAAATACTGTAAAGATAACATTATACAAAAATAAGACCTTATGGGGAAGGCCTGCCTAGAATTGAAGTTGGGTCTTGTTCAAAAAATACATGACACGGATGTTGAGTTCTGAAAAGTAGACTGTAAAAACGATGAAAACAAAAAAGTTGTATGTCACAGTAGTAACCCGGCGCCATTGGAGCCCATCTAGGGATTTTCTTCGGCATGTAGCGCGTCCGGTTCTTCTTCAATGATGGGGAAACTTCTGTAGTACTCTTCCACTGACCCAGGGGAGGGGAGAACAGGGGATGAAGGCCTGGTAGTGCCATCGGGAGGAGTCATGTTACCACCTTTTTGCACCGGGTTGAGGTTGGCCACTGATGCAGAAGGATGTTCAGCGTCCTCCCTGACATGTGCGTCCATTCCGTTCGAACCATCACCCTGAACAGTTGGTGTGTTGTTATCAACAGCTTTCTGGAGGGTTTCCATCTCATTACTTTGTCCAAGGGAAAAATTCTCCCAGGTCATATTTGTATCCATAACACCCAGACGGTCTGCCATATCTGCCAAATTGAATTTGATATCCCTGAGAGTGCTAGTGTTGGCATTCCATTTGGCTGCCACTTCCTCCACCAGAGAGCTCATCATATTCTTAATTAACCAATAATGGTTGATGGTTCCTCCATTCCTCCCTGAAGCCAAAATGACTGTGACTCTACGAGCTTCCCAACTGTCGATGAGGCTGCGAGTGGAGGCAGAGACGCTCTGTGCATAACCATCCATCACTGTCCATTCAGTGATATTTTTGGGTCGTCGACCAGAACCTCTTCGGCTACCACCTCAACGAGGAGTGCCTCTTGTCCGTGTCATGGTTGTAAGTCGACAGAGAACGTATTGAACCAAGAGCGTAGGGGGAGCAGCAGAATGGAAGCAGGCGGGAGCTAGAGCAATGGAATAATCTCGAGTGTCGACGCTGAACTGCGAAGAGCCTAGCCTACATGCTTTAACCTTGCAGAGAAAATTAATGTCGTTGGTTGGCATTCTTGAGAAGGGTGGCGAATTAATGCTAGAGGTGCTTTCCAGCACCATCTGCCGACGTCGTAGTGTGATCTGCATGAGGACGAGTAAATGCAGAACCTTGAGGGAGAGCCTCCCTTATTAACTCATTGTCGTCGTCTTGGAGGATGCGCTGACAGGTGGAGAACTCCGTAGGCTAGATGGTACATGTGTTCGCTGGGAGCTAGCTGGAGCGGGCGCCAGGTGGGGCCTGTCTCGTGTGGGCTGGGTTGGCACCCGGATCTTGGGTTTTTTGGATTTTTTTGCTATCATCAGTTACTCCCCATATT
Organism: Larix kaempferi; assembly: GCA_027924585.1. Classification (NCBI taxonomy): domain Eukaryota; kingdom Viridiplantae; phylum Streptophyta; class Pinopsida; order Pinales; family Pinaceae; genus Larix; species Larix kaempferi. The sequence goes on from BSBM01000550.1 coordinate 6,732,793, forward strand.
TTGGTTGATGGAGATATATGTTAACTTTACAGGACTTTTGAGCATCTGCAATATCTCGGGCTGGAAGGTTATAGTTTAGTATATTTTTATAGTCATTTGTGACTGTCTACTTGATCTGTTATGTACTATTTGATTCACCCTTTTGAATATCAATAATATGCTTTTTTCCACTAAAAAAAAAAAGATGTAAATGTATGTAATTAGATTTAAATGTTATTTCCCACTAATTAAGGATAAAAACATTTATTAAGGATAAAAACATTTCTCAAGAATATATAGATGTGTGTGATTAGATGTAAACTTTATTTCCCACTAATTAAGGATAAAAATATTTCTAAATATTCTTTAGATCGAAGAGGGAATCATCATTGTGGAGCCATGTGCATTATGTTTCCCCATGTGCATTATGTCTCCTTGGTCATTGCGTTTTAAATTCCGTCCATGTATATATAAATAAAAAGATTCACTGAAAAGTCATTACGTTTTATTTAATAGCAAGTTGGGTATCCATAGATTCTAGAAGACCTGGTCCGTGTCCATAAATTATCGTTGATTTCATTGAAGTCACTATCAAATGATAATAATATTGACATAGTAAAACGGTAGTAATAATATTGACTTACTGAATATACATTGGAAAACGGGTAGCACATGATTGGTTCAGTTTATCCATTAAAAGGGCCGACCTTATGGCAGGTTGAGTGCGGAAGCAGCGTTTGTTTTGTTTGTTTAGTTTGACTCTGTTTTTATTTTCCTTTCATTTACTTAATGAGAGACTGGACCGTTCTCAATTGGCCTCCGCTTTGAAGTGCTTTGCATAACAAATTGGAAATAGCAACAACAAAGGAAAGAAGGATTAGAAGTGGCGTGTGGCGTGGATCTTTAAGATGTTTGCGTCCGTGTTGGACCTGCTATTGTCCTTGGCGTTATGCATTCCGTCAAGCAGGGACATATCATTAATGCTTAATCAACTCTCTGCTTTTGCTCGCGCCTTCTACTTGTTTCTGCTGAGGGAAGTACCTGACTTCGACACTACTTCTTCCAACTATAATTACAGTTATCGTCTACCAGTAATGTTTTAACAAATAGTATATGTGTTCATGATGTGTCCCAGGATTATATCAAATGCCGCCAAATTATGTAATTATAATAGAATTTGTGAAGTTGGGAGTGAAGTATTAGGGTTCCAAAGATTATATGAAATGTTGCCAAATACTGTAATTGTGTAATAGAATTTGCGAACTCGGGAGTGAAGTATAGGGTTCCATGTATTGAATGTATGTAATCAATTTTCACTCACAGATCTTAGATTGTATGCAGAAAAACTCTTCAGTGTGATTGTATTATTTGTATCACGATTTTTAATCTTCTCGTTATGAATTATGCAAATCAGATTACACTTTAAAATGCGGATGATAATCATTTTATTTTAGAGTGCCATGCTTTCATCCATATTAGGTATGAGTTTCATAGTATTTGCTACAATACAAACTTCGCTAATTTCCTAACTTGTAAAAACTATACTGAACTTATTACCCAGCTTTTTGAGCATAGGAATAAAAGTTTAAAGCAAATCAAGTAATAACCTTAGTGTCAATAGACTTAATAATCATCAACATCATCATCAGAGAATTGGTTGTAAAACTGACCAAATTTATAATTAACCTGTCAGCGTTGACTTTATCTGTAACCTCCAGATCCAATGTTGAAGTTCAGATATGAGTACGTTCCACCAGAGGACAGGATTTTTTTCAGGATTTTTTTCGTTAATTAAGTTGCACACACAAATTGTAAGATTGTTAAATTCCTATAATGAAAAAGTAGATCTCTACGGCAAAATGAAACAAAGGTATTTAATTTGTGGTTGAAAAGCGAAAAAATAAGCAAAGGTGGGTGCCTTTACCTCCGGCCCTGCGACTGGTTGATCTGGGACTATTGGTATATCCAATCGGGCCGACCCATCAACGTGAAAGCATTAGCCAATCTGGTACATCGATACATGTTCCTATGCTACAAATTACCCTGGCTACCATTTTGATTAAAATTCCTCATTTTCCATGCTAACCCCTGGTTAACATGACTTCCAGTCACATTGTGCATTTTGAATTCTAAAATGTCAATGCTAACCCCCTGGTTAACATGACTTTCACTCCCATTGTGCATTTTAAATTCTAAAATGTCAATGTTCCGTAAAACTGTAGCTCACTCGAAAATTATTAAAAACAGAGGTTGCCATTTTCTTGGAAGTAGACGTTTTATTAAAATCGAAGACCTTTATTAAAAACGCTCAAAGAATTGCCTTGGATAAACACCGACAAATATTAAAATTGCATAAATGCAGCTTTAAACGTTCAAAGATTGCCTTGGATAAACACCGACAAAATCGAAGACCTTTTTTCTCCTGGAAAAAAATAAACACCGACAAATATTAAAATTGCATAAATGCAGCTTGCCCCGAGTCACCTGCATGGAGTAGCCCAAAGTTTAGTGCCAGAATAACGATTTTTCACGTGTGTTTATTTTACACTTCTCCCTCTGGCTGTAAAAAGCGCAATAAACACAACCCTATTTATAACAATGGGAAGACACTCAACTAATAACTATAATAACTATGTAGATAAAAATTAATTTAGGTAACTTACAAATATGGCAATTTATCTTAAAAAAGAGAAACTAGAAACTCAACTTGAAATGGATATGAACATATCCTAAATTTCCTAGATACATAGATTTGATATATAATTTTTTTAGTAAACACAAAGTATCTTAATCATATTAAATAACTCATAACAAAGTTTAAGAATAAATTCTTAAATAACTCATAACAAGGTTTATATAATTCGAGTTAAAAGTTTACATGGTATATTAAAATAGCAAAAATAGCAAAGGTAAGATATTGATTCAAATATTTTTTATTCTTTTTTCAGCATTAAAAAACTATACTTTTGTTATTCAAAAAATTTGAATAAAAAAGTACATCAACATGATTGTTCATCATTGTTATGGTAAGAAAAGACTATAACTTATACATGCCGCAAAACAAAAAAGGGGTACAATAGCATAGTGCATCCCTAACTTAATTGCTGCCATGGCTAAGATCCCAAAAGATTGATAATATCCAAGAGACCACCATGAGAGACAAGGCAAGAAGTTACATTAAGAAAATATTGAAAGACCCATTGTAAATCAATGTAGATTTTTCAAACTCTTTCCTCCACATGATTCCTTCTTTCTCCAAAAGGGCTTCTTTAGAGAGTACATTTGCATCCCTATTTAAATCCCTCTAGATATGCTCTAATGCAAATGTAGAAAAACATGAAAGGAGAGACTTTGTACATTTACACCAGTTGATCAATGACAAGCACTATAGATTGTAATTTCCTAGAGCCCATTGAACTATTACTTGTGAATCCCCAAATATTTTTATAGAATCAATCCTGGAGATTGTAGCCACCTTACAAAGACACCATAAGGCTAACAATTCAGCCTTAGTGTTTGATCCTAGACCACAATTCATTTTGATCTTGAAGGCGTGTTCATAATTTAATTTGAGTATTACACTTACAACACAAAATCCATTCAATATGATTTAATTTTTTGGAGTTGGGTTTCTTACCAATTCATTTATTATATAAACCCACTATCCATCTACAAGTGTAATTTAGATTTAATTTTTTATCTTCAAATATAAGAGCATTCAAATAAATGATTATTATATCCTTTGTGCATATTTCACATTAAATATATGTAATTAGATATTAAATTATATGAAATATAAATCATCTATATATATTTGGTTTCAAAATCAATAATAGAGAATAGTTTTATTCCTTTTGGATTATCTTCAAAATTTATGTAGGAAAGAATGTGAAAAAGCTAAATGTGCTAGGTGATTCAAAAATGATAAACTTTATTTATTTGAACAAAAAATCTATGTGGAAAAAGTTACCATTGTGCATAAGAGTAGTAATCCATATGTTTTGGTTTCTATATATATATATATATATATGGCAAAGGGTTAACCATTTTTCTTATTTTTAGAATAATATATTCATTATGAGATCTAATTAAAATTAAAATCTTAGTGGAGATTATAACACTCCATCCCTCAATCATTTAGAGTAAACTCAATTGAAATAGATAGACACACAATTAAACAAGTGGAATTGATTTCAAGGAGTGATTTAAAGTTGAAAGTGAAAGCTAGATCAACCTTGATGATTTCATTTAGATGATTAAATGCTCAAGCTTCAACAAGGCATGTACGAGAGGAAAAGACAATGGGTTATGGGTATATAATGAGTGATCTTGTGGAATAAGTCTAGGCGTGCACACACACAAAACTTTTATTGATGGAAAATGGGTATAATTGAGAAAAATTCGTTTTTTTGTAACATTACTATTTTTGTTCTAAGATGTTAATTGTGGTTTAGTATCAAAATTGCACACTTATACATAATAGTGGGTTGTTGTGTGCCGCTATTTTTCCATATTTTTTTATGTTGATTTTATATTAATTTAAAATTAATAAAGTCAATGAAGCTCTAAAATAATGAGGTCAACAATAAGGATGGGTTTGAGGGTCTTAAATTTTAACTTAACTAATTAATTTTATTTTTTATAGTGTGTAGGTCTCCATTTGTACTTCTTCACCATAATTTTTTTTTTCCAAATAGGAAAGAGAATAAAAAGTTACACAAAAAATAAAAGATCGATGTATTTTAGAAATATGATATATATATAAATAAAAAATACAAAGCAATATTTCGTTTGTTAACGAAATATATATATATATATATATATATACACAAAGCTCTATAACTGTGTGCAATTGCAATTTCATAAACAATTAAAATATGGTTCAAATTTAAAAGCGTAGTTGAAAATGGCCTCAAGAATAGGGAGCTGAGGAAATGGATTTGTTTTTGTTTATGCAGGCCAAACCAATAGGTTTTCCATTCCAAATCTAAGACCAAAGCAGACAAGTCATCCAACACATAGATGAATAGAGGAAATCCCGACATTTTTTTTGGAATTCAAAGGAATGCTTGCACATTGTTAACACACATGCATTTCTTTCCTTACATTTTACCATCCAAAATCTTGTGTGGTGGTCTTAAAACATGTGTTATTGGTTCTTGATCCTATGGAGCTTTATTTAGGGAGCCTTAAATATGTTGTATCTCTCCACCAACCAATGTCAAGGGGCTTAGGATGTTGTTTTCCTACCATGACTATGGTTAAGGCCTCAATATCCATCCATCGTGCATGAAATAAATTAATGACACCAATATCTAGCTTGATAAACTCTATTTATGGATTTATGATAATGCTTCCCTTCCCTAAGAAAAATACCCTACCACAACAATGGTTAAAGCCTCAAGACCCATCAACAGTGCTTGAAAAAATATTAATGGAACCCATATTTAGTGCTTAGGGAAAATACCCCCTATCAAGGGATCATATTCTAGTGTGTAGGGTTTTTTCATGGAAATTGAGATCCAAAAGGTTCAATTAGGGATTAAATCTCTTAGTTACCCCATTGACCATGTGGCACAATCCAAACCTATTTCCTGTAGATGAAGCCTACTCATGACACGTGTATCCCAGTCGAAGTCCTACATATAACCTATACATAGGACTGTTGTGGTGATGCAAGGAATCATTCAAGTCTCTTGATTTTTAAAATATTCAACAATATCCATGTGGTGCTTGTTATCCTTCCTCATCCATGTTTAAGGTCTTGAGATCCATTCTCGATGTGCGAAATATCTCAATGGAATCTATATCCAACCTTGATGCCAAAGACCCTCAAGAGAGGGTTTGTACTATACTTTTAAAGTGTTGCTCATAGTGATTGAGCATGAGAATTGGTATTAGGGAACAAGGCCCATTATTGTCCTGTTATGACATTAGACAGGTCTCTAGACACATTCCTGGTGCACAACTAACATATTGTTTTCATGCATAGAACCCTTGGAAGTAAATTTTAAGAAATAGAGGTTATCCTTTTAGTGGGAATATTGATGACATTTTGAGGTTTGATCACTAGGCATTGTTCTCGAGGCCTTGAACCACCACACCTAACCTATTGTGAGTATCACTTGCCTTGAAATTTTTATATGGAGACCATTAGGACGTTTCCAATGCTAGGTATGAGTCTTAGTGCCTTCACCAACTTTAGGGGAGGATACTTCAACATTACCCCTAAGCATAGCTTCTAATTCTTATTGTACATGAACGAGACCTCGAACCAACACACATTACCTATTTTGGAATATTTATCTTTTGGAAGGGGATATGGACCACATTAGAAGGTTTTTTATCACTAGCGATATGTCATTTGGGGGAAGACATGGTTGTGTGAGGAATCTTAGGCCCCTTAGAAACTAAATAAATATTTTAGGCATCCTAGGCCAAAAAAATCACCTTTAACGACCACACATGAAATTCTAAGGGTATTATGGGCCTCCAAGTGGGGATATCATATAGAATTTAGGAATTAGGCTCCAAAGGCATATTTTAGGGTGCAAGGTTCATGAATGAATCCCTGAATCACTACAAATGACGCATCAAATTGATCGTTGGACATAAAGTCATGATACAACTGCCATTAAGAAATTTTGAGCACTAGATGTGGCTCTTTAGGCTTTGGACATTGTTATAGGAGGTAATATATGTGTTAGGCCCTAGAGGAGATTCTAAGCATCTAAGGCTAATAACAATGCATCACATCTCCCCAAAGGACCTTTCTAGGGTATTGTTGGCATTTGAGTGGGGATATCAGTGCCATTAGTAGGTTTTCAACATTAAGCATGGGTATTAGGGCCCTAAACATGGTGAAGGGAATCGATTAGGGATTTAATAACTAAAGGAATCTTTTAATAATCTATAGCCAATAAAGGGGTGAAATCATCGCACGATCTTGATTCTACAGTAATTCTTCCTAAATGACACATGTAGGCCAACATATCACTTTACAACAATTATGTCATAATATTGGACCTTAATCATGTTCCATGAACCATAAATATATCTTTCATGCCTTCATACAATGGTACTCCTGCTCAAATCATGTCTACGGATTCTAGGCCCATCCATAAATCACAAATCCTACTAATGGTGTCCATATTGGAACTCAAATATTTAAGATATACTAGACGAATATTATGTGGTTGATTAAGCCTTGTTCATTTTCCCTATCCTTAGAAAGTTCCTTTAGAGCCTAATTCCAAGGTTTCATCATCTTACCATGTCTAGTTCCATAAACCCATTATCACCTATTGCTAAGATGCTCATAGTTGTACCCATATCCCTTCTTGGTGTTTAAATATCCCCTAGAGAGGTTCAATGTTGTGGTTTTGGGTCTCTTTCATCACTTTGAAACCATAAAATACACCTTTTAAGGCCTAAGGCTCATGTTTCCTTTCCTAACTATGCCTAAGCGGTTTTGACCCATACTTGGTTCTCCAAGCATCATAATGGTGTCCATATTCCTAATCGAAGGCCTAAGAACATCTAGTTCAATCTTATGTGGTTGTCAAAAACATGATACATGCCCATCAAGTAATAGGAGATTGCTTTATGGCCCGATTCCAATGTTTCTTCCTTGTTAAAATATTAAGGTTTGGAAACCCATCTAAGTTGTTACTAATATCATCCTATAGGGTTCTTATGTTGATGTACATGATGTTTTCCGAAGGCCTTGATCCCTATAAGCTACATTCAGGTCCTAAGTCTAAATTTTTCTCCCATATCCATTTCCAAGGTCATGAGTACTATACTTGGTTCTTAAAACATATTAATGGCTCTAATATTTCCTCTAAGAGCCATACTTAGTTCTCAAAACCTATTTATCAGGGAGAATTTTAAGGATCCATAATTTTCTTAAAGTGTAGAAACCTTGGTGAATCCTACTAATTCTTAAATTTCCAACCATAAAATGTTGCATGATATTTTCTGAAAAGACTCAAATTTCTAAGGGTTTTATATAGTTTCTAGACAATTTTGGCATTTTTTAGAGTAAAAAGTTTTTATCCCATGGAATTTGGGCGAATCAATTTAGAAAAAAATGTAAATTGGCGAATTTTTGGGAAAAAGGTAAAAAATTAGCCCATGGGCTAAATTTCTCCCCTAAAATTTTCCATGCATTAATGGATCTCATATTTCCACTTAGAGGCTATAGATCCCTAGATAGGTCATGTGTGATAATTTGAGGCAATATTCATTTCCCTTGAACCGTAGAAGCTTAATTTTTTTTATTTAGGCCTTGGGTCCTCCCCCAACCATGTACATGACCCTAATATCAATAAATGGTTCTCAAAACCACCCAATGGATTATCTATCCACACTTAGAATCCAATGAACCCATATGCATGTCCTATGTGGTAGTTTGTAGCCTCCTTCCTAGAGCTTGATCCTTAAGTGTGTATATTTAGAGAACAAGTCCCAGGTTCCTTACATTTAACATGAATAGTTTCATAAGCTATATATGGGACTCAAAAATTGCTAATTGTGATCCTAGCTCCATGTGGAGGAAAAATACACCTAACAGAGGCCAAGAGTTGTGGTCTAAGAAAATTTTCATGGTCTTGAAGCCCTAAAAGATTCCCTTAGAACCTATGGCCTAGGTTTTAACCTTTGATAACTTCCATCTAATAAGAACAAATTTTGGTGCTCAAAAAATTTAAACATTGTCCATATGCTCACCTATAAGCTAAACATTCCCTAGACAAATTTTTCTAGTGGTCTAAGAAGTCATTCATAGCTTTGAGTCCCAAAAATTACAGTTAGGGCCCAAGGACTGGTTTTATTCTCCCAACCATATCTAGGTCCTCAACACCCATACTTAGTGCTCATAACCTGCTAATTGTATTTGAATATTCTCATATGGATTCCAAATATCCCTTAGTACTAGATGTGGTATGGTTTGAGACATCGTTCTCGATCCTAAATGCGTAGAAGCTTTGTTTAGGGAATTAGGCCTAGGTTTCCTCCATTGGCCATGACCATGGTGCCAAGACCCATGCCTAATGCTCAAAAACTAATTATGGCATAAAAATCCAAAATCAAAGGAAAAGGATATTACCCTCAAGAGCTAAAGCTTGCTTCTCTAAGGCACTATAATTCATGTCCTAGGATGCTTATAATATTTTCTTACAAGCTAATGATCAAATTTTCTACCTTGCCCATGTATAAAGTCCCTACATCTACACATAATGCTTAAAAAATCCTAATGGAACACATTTCTCTACTTAAAAATAAATATAACCTAGGGAGGTCATGTTGTAGTAAGATTTTAACCTACCACAAAAAACCACTTAATGCCATATCTGTTGTCATAGGAACACACATGCATTAATAATGCATCCATGTTATTAACCCATATGCTTAAACAATGCACACACATTATTTCTTTTATAAAAAAATAAAAGTAGACAACCAACCTTATTTTATGTGAACCAAGACTGACTTGTTTTCTAGTCAAGGATCTCCCGAGAAACACTGTAACTCCAATATATTTTTTATATGTTTTTTATGATTTGATATTCAAGTTTTTTAGAGTTCTTGTTGCATTCACCCCTTTTTGAGATGGGTAATTTATGCAACGAAGAAAAAAATTATGATACGAAGGAGCAACCCCATCAAAAAATCAATGAACTACGAGAAAATGCAATGTTGGGTATGGAAAAACATAGGCATATAATAGTGGGAACCTCAATTCCTTGCACAATATATTCCTTGGTGATCTCTAATTCATGGCAGAAGGTGAATCATATGCATTTGATGGATGAAATTGGTATTCTAACATCAAGTCAATGTCCAACCAATTTTCTATCAACAGATGATGTTTTAGATGAATAAGACATGGAAATTTTTCAAGATGCTAAGTTTAAATAAGGATATATAGTTAGAGAGAGGATTTATTTTCCAGTATTCTAGTGAAGAGGACCACATGGTACAATCTCAAAATGAACTACTAGATCTTCATCATACCGACCACCATAATGTCCATTGCACTCCCAATATTGACCATCAAGTGAATGAAGTGCTACAATATCTTGGTGAATTTTTGCAATGTCATGGCTATGGGTGACAAGCTTAGGATGTTCCTTCCCTACATCTCCTATCTAGTGCATGGCAAAGAATTCCTAGATGTGTTCATGTGTATGAAAGTGTTTTAGTTACCCTTGAAGGTAAGTTACCTTAACAAACTATCAATTGGCATCACAACAAAATAATTAAATACTTTTTTGAATCTAAAAGTGAAGCATATAAATGTCAGTTATTTATGGCCTCATTAAAATCACACATTTTAGCTATTGTTAGGAAAATTCTTGCAATAAAAATATTTAGAAATTTAGAAACCACTAATCATGTTGTTAAAAATATCCATGATGCTTTTAATACAAATAGAATGAATACTCATTCAAAAGATATTAATGCATCCAGTCATGTATTGTCAGAATCGATTGTAAATAAAACCACAATGAAACATCGTTTGTTCACAAACAAATTTAAAATTTTTAAAGTAAGTGTCAAAACCCTTTGAAATTTTTATATTAGAAGAGATTCCTTTACAACCCAGGTTGATCGTATAATTGGACCTTCATTGGTAGGTTTCCTCATTTTGATATAAAGTTAATTGAAGTTATAAAGAAATTAAACTAAAATTTGCATGAAGATATCGAGCCTTGATCCAATCAAAAGGATGTTCTAAAGTTTATAAGAGACTCAAGTGACCATGATCCCCACATTAAACACTTTCTTGACATGCCACAAAAACAACTCTATGGGAGATTCAAGAATTAATATAAGGAGTTGAACCTAGGAGAAATATATTTTGAGAAATGCAAAACTTGGTATGTTATTGTTAGTTTTTCATACAATTATAGCATTATAATTCAATTGCATACGATCAATAGGATCACCAGAAGAAAGACAAAGCACAAAAACAAATAACATGAGAATTTATACTGGGAAACCTAATAGGGAGAAAACCTAGCAACCTTCGTATAGAGATGAACAATTATGAGAACAGAGTACAAAGATGAGAGAGAAAAGTGGAGGAACTTTCCAAGTAGAAACACCAAAACATCTTCTCCTAGTTGCAGATGCGAGCCTCTCCAAGTGGTGTGAACTTGGTTGGTTGAGTGAGTGTGTCAAATGAGGATTATGTTGAGATATTGTAACTTCTAAGAATATTATATTTATACTTTATTATTCCGGAGATGTTTCATTCCTCCGTAAAGACCTTATTGTATATCTAGAGATGTTTTATTCCTCCGTGGAGAATGTGATAACTTGGGTTATTAGACTTCCCTAGTGGGGGTCGGCCCTGTATGAGTCATGTGGGTTAAAGGGGTTATTAGACCACCCTAGTGGGTTCGGCTCTGCCACATTATGTTAAGTAATTAAGTTGGGGCCGACCTAGTCAATGTAAAATACAAGTCGGAGTTGTGTATAAATAGAGGAGGTGTGTTCCTCATTTAACACATTCACTCACTTGTGATTAGCGCATAGGTGAGGGAGAGATATGCTATGGAGGAGAAGAGCTCATGGTTGAGGATTACATCTTTGTATTTGCTGGTCATCTATATTGAGGAAGCTTTGCTGGGTTTTCTACCCCATGAGGGTTTCCCAGGATAAATCTGTGTCTCTTGTGTTTATGCTGTGCTTGTTGTTCTTTCAGTGATCTTGTATATGCTATTGTTGTGAAATGGAATGTAATGCTGATATTTTCTGTCTTAGCATATTGAATCTTAACATGGTATCATAGCTAACCTGAAGGAAGGCAATGTATGGCACTTACGACACTTGCTTCACTTGCGACAATTTGAAGGTTAGGGTTTTGTATAGCAAAAAACAATCATCGTGGAACTTTCGCTATCAATCCATTTTAGCGAAGGTTCAGGATATGAAACCTTTACAAGTCGTAGATTGCATCCCCCTGTACCTTGTATCCAAAGGAAAACCTCTAATTCGTTGTACTTTGTGATTTATGATCACTACAAGTTAGGGTTTCCGCCTCTTCTAGATCTCAGTCATAAACAAGTGACCTAGGAAAAAAGGTCACAACTTGGGCTAGGAAGCTCCAAATGAAATTTCGTAAAACGTGACAGGTAGAGAACTAACTGTAGTTTCTCAGGTAATTTTTTCAGATGCCGAAGTTGAACCAGTGACACGTGGAACGCCGTACAAGTTCTCTCTCTAGTTTTATCCCATAAATAGGTCACGTTGCGACACTTGGCATAACTCTCTATCAGAGAATCGAATTGAGGTTAGACCTGTGGGGTTGGAAAGATGATAGGTCAGGCTACCAGAGAACGAAGTTTTAGACCCTGTGGATTCATAATTTCAGAGATGCACCAGAAACAATCAGGTACATATTTCTGTCCAAACATAATTGTTTCTAAGCACCTCCATTTTTGAATCGCCACTACTATGGGAAATTAGGGTTTTGGAGAAAGTTGAAATTATTGGAATTGGAGACCACAGATGGATGCTACTCATCAAAATCAAAATTTAGAGACCAAGATCAAATTTTGTGGTTGGGTAGAAGGACGGGCTTGATCAAACCCTAGTTCGGGATTTTGATCGAAAAGATGGAAAATTAGGGCTTCTGTAAAAGTTGGAATTTTTGAAGTCTGTGACCACGGCTGGAAGCTCCTCAGAAAAATCGAAGCTTAGAGATTTGGATCGAACCTTTTGATTGGGCAGAAGGGTGGGCTTCACCAAACCCTAGTTCGCGATCCTGTCCAGAAGATCCAAAAGTTTGAATGGCAATTTTGAGGGCCAAATTTTGGAGATTTCAAAATTGAAGTATGCTAGCTTGATCAGCTCATCAAGGCACATCTTTCAATCCATTCAGGAGTTTGAAATTCAAAGTTTGAAATTTTAGGGTTTCTCTGACAAACCCTAATCCAGCTCCAGATCCAGTTTCAGCAAATCAAAGTGGACTGGGTTAAAAGCAATCCTAACAGGTATGACTTGAGGAGATACAGGTATGTGTTGAAATTTGTTCATGGTTAAGTTTATGATATGTTTGTCTTCATGTCATTGAGATTAGTACAATTATGATTGTTTGATAATGAATGCATGTGAATGATAGAAGGCATTCATTGATTAAGGTTATGGAACTTATGATTGTACTAATGCACTTGTGGTGTTGTATGAGGATGATGTTGTCTGCTAACAAGATACAGGTACATCAAGAAAGACAAATCAAGTTCTATGACCATGATGACATGAAGACAAAAGACACATCCATAATCACATAGAAGCTCTACTTACGAGGTATGTATGACTTTGTTCTACTATGCTTAACCTATGAGATATGCAGGTTCTAGCACAAGGTCTCTAAATCATTGAAGAGAACAAAGAAGATATTGTTTGGGTATGTTAAGACATAACCAAGCTTGATAATCCATGTATGTTTTCCTATATCAAGTTAGAATCCTACTTTGTTAGGATCTTAGGTAAGTATACCTATGTATGAAATGATCATGACCATACATACTTAAGATTATCATGTTTTGATAGTATACTAATGAATGTATGATTGTGTATGAGATCATGAGGAAGACACTAGTGCACAGTTGAGCATGCATAGTGGTCCAGGATGGATAAAAGGTTCAAAGACATATAGAGATCAAGCGGGAGGAAACCATAAAAGATAAGTATTTGAATTGACATGAAATAGTAAATGATATTGTTTGGAATAGTTGTATGCATATTTAGAATGTTTCATGCATAGTGTGAGCATTCATATAGCATTGAACAGTATACTACTAATATGCATATGATGGGTAAGTTGGACAAACATTCCATTGTTGTTTGTCTAGAATGAAACCTCTTTGCTGACATGCTGAGAGCTGTGCACGCTCTCGATAGTATGTTTTGGTAGAGATGGAAGGCATCTAGATAAACACTGTATGCATACAGGATATGGAAAAGTGTTGTGCCAAAGTATTGGTCAAGATAGTTGCATAACCATGTGAATCATATTTGTATGCATAATAAGGTTATCATGTCAACCTGATTTGATGATTATGAAGTATTTCTAATCATGTAATTAACTTTGATTTGTAGGTAAGATCATGAAGAATGATGAACACCAAACAAGAGATGGATGTTCAACAAGAAGACTTACAAATCAAACATACTATAGAAGGCTTGTGACTAGAATATTTTCTTAGAAAGAGGAAGAGGATCATGACGAGATGTTTGCTCCAAGTAAGACCATTCTCTTAATGGTGTAATTGAAGAAGAAGTGTGAATCAAGAAAACTCCCAGGATTCAATTGAAGAAGGCCTTGTACGGGTACCCAGGATCAATAGTCATTTGATGAGCTTAATGATCACCATGGGTGATGCGGATTTCAACCTTTGCTACAAGGTTGAAGATGGTTTCTATACATAGATGACATGGATGCAATAAGGAACTCACCACAGAGTTCGAATGATCTTGAGGCTCATATTAGTAGACCCATCTGATGGGAGATGGCACATATAGATATGCAGAAGATCACTCAATGCAGAGTGTGAATGATGTCCAGTTACAGAGGGAGAATTGATAGCTTCTTGGAAGTAAAGTTGATCCTAACCTTTATCTTAAGGTTATGGATGATACTATTATTTTATGTGGATGATCTCTTTCTGACAGGGAATGAGAAATAGATCATGGAAAGCAATAAGAAGCTAGCTACAGAATTTGAGATGAAAGATCTCAGATTGATGCATTACTTCCTAGGTCTGGAAGTATGGCAAGGCTCAGAAGGAATCTTTCTCAACCATGGAAAGTATGCTGTGGAAATCTTGATAAGATTTGATATGTTGGAATGTACAACCATGGCCACTTTCATGGGTTCCGACTTGAAGCTGTTAGTCGATGACTCATCAGAGTTAATGGATGTGACTTTGTGCAGACAGATTATTGGGTCATTGATGTATCTGACGAATACCATGCTAGATATATGCTTTGTTGTGAACACCTTGAGTTGGTATCTAGTGGAACTTAGGCATGTTCACCTGATAGCTGCAAAGCATGTGATGAGGTACCTAAAGGGTACGATAGACTTTGGTCTATGTTATCATGGAGATCATGACTTCAGATTGTATGGCTACACAGATGTTGATTGGGTAGGAAGTGTATAAGACAGGAAGAGCACATCCGGAGGATGTTATTGTCTGGGATATGACATGATCTCATTGTTCAACAAGAAGCAATCTAGTGTGGCTCTCAGCACAGCTGAAGCGGAATATATAGCTTCTTGCTATGCTAGTTGTGAAGTAGTATGGCTTCGAAAGTTGTTATCAGGATTGTTTGACTTAGAGATGGACTCCACTGTGATCCTGTGTGACAACCATAGTTGTATCAAGATGACAGAGAATCCAGTGTTCCATGATAAGTCAAAGCACATAGAGATCCGATATTTCTATATACGGGATATGGTGCAGAAAGGAGCTATCAAGCTCGAGTATGTGAGCACTGACGAACAAGTTGCTGATGTATTGAGCAAACCTCTATCTCGAGAAGAGTTTGAGTATTTTCGAGACAAGCTTGGTGTAGTTCAGAAGGACCCTCCTCGAAAGGGGGAGTTATGTGGTCGATGATGATATTTGGATACTAGTATCGATGTGGATACCTATATCAATGATAAGATTGCCTATATTGACAGTAAGGTCAATGATGAGGATACTTGTATCGATGATGAGGATACTTGTGTCGATGATATGGATGGTTGTATCAATAATGAGGATACTTGTGTCGATGATGTGGATACTGTATTGATGTGGATACTTGTATCGATGATGAGGCTACCTGTTCTGACGATGAGTTCATTGTATGGTCCCTAGTGGACGTAATAGGATTGCATCGTCCCTGAACGCTTGGTTCAAAATGTACGTGATGGGGATTGCATCATCCTGGAACCACTAGTTCAAAATGTACGTGATGGGGATTGCATCATCCCGGAACCACTAGTTCAAAATGTACATGATGGGGATTGCATCATCCCATAACCACTAGTTCAAAATGTACGTGATGGGGATTGCATCATCCCGGAACCACTAGTTCAAAATGTACGTGATGGGGATCGCATCATCCCGGAACCACTAGTTCAAAATGTACGTGATGGGGGTTGCATCATCCCGGAACCACTAGTTCAAAATGTTTGTGATGGGGATTGCATCATCCCGGAACCACTAGTTCAAAATGTACGTGATGGGGATTGCATCATCCTGGAACCACTAGTTCAAAATGTACGTGATGGGGATTGCATCATCCCGGAACCACTAGTTCAAAATGGACAAGAGAGGATTGTATCATCCCTGGACTTCAGTCCTAAACTGATACGCAAACAGATGTCTCCGAGAGTGAGAGGATTGTATCATCCCTGGACTTCAGTCCTAAACTGATCCACAGATAGATGTCTCCAAGAGTGAGGGGATTGTATCATCCCTGGACTTCAGTCCTAAACTGATCCGTAGATAGATGTATCCGAGAGTGAGGGGATTGTATCATCCCTGGACTTCATTCCTAAACTGATCCGCAGACAGATGTCTCTGAGAGTGAGGGGATTGTATCATCCCTGGACTTCAGTCCTAAACTAATCCATAGACAGATGTCTCTGAGAGTGAGAGGATTGTATCATCCTTAGAATTTAGTCCTAAACTGATCCGCAGACAGATGTCTCCAAGAGTGAGAGGATTGTATCATCCCTGGACTTCAGTCCTAAACTTATCAGCAGATAGATGTCTCCGAGAGTGGTCCTTAGACTTTGTCTAAGTTGACAAGTGGACTGCATTGTCCCTAGACATGATATGGTGTCTTAAATAGATCATGTGTGTTGCAAGGTATGCTGCTATTGTGCTGTTGATTGAGAGGATCCAGTTGATGCTATTGTGCTATTGATCGAGAGGATCCATTCAATGCTATTGTGATGATGATGATGTTGATCGTGTGATGACGATGATGCTGATCGTGTGATGATGATGATGATGATCGTGTGATGACGATGATGCTGATCGTGTGATGACAATGTTGTTGATCGTGATGGTCTAGATGACGATGCTGCTGATCGTGATCATCTAGATGACAATGTTGTTGATTGAGAGATCCAAATGATGATGTTGATCAGTAGATCCAGATGATGATGATGTTACTGTATATGTTCGAGTGCTGCAGAAGATGAAGATTCAGTACTGAAGATGTTGATGTTCCAGTAACTTCTTGAGTTACTGATGTTGTACAAAGAAAGCTTCCAATGATTTATGGATGTATCATGTATGATGTTGATGACTCCTTGCTCCTGCAGATGTTGTTATAATATCCTTCTCATTAAGGGGGAGTGTTGAGATATTGTAACTTCTAGGAATATTATATTTATACTTTATTATTCCGGAGATGTTTCATTCCTCCGTAAAGACCTTATTGTATATCCAGAGATGTTTTATTCCTCCGTGGAGAATGTGGTAAATTGGGTTATTAGACTTCCCTAGTGGGGGTCAGCCCTGTATGAGTCATGTGGGTTAAAGGGGTTATTAGACCACCCTAGTGGGGTCGGCCCTGCCACATTATTTTAAGTAATTAAGTTGGGGCAACCTAGTCAATGTAAAATACAAGTCGGAGTTGTGTATAAATAGAGGAGGTGTGTTCCTCATTTAACACATTCACTCACTTGTGATTAACGCATAGGTGAGGGAGAGATATGCTATGGAGGAGAAGGAGCTAATGGTTGAGGATTACATCTTTGTATTTTCTAGTCATCTATATTGAGGAAGCTTTGCTGGGTTTTCTACCCCATGAGGGTTTCCCAGGATAAATCTGTGTCTCTTTTTTTTATGTTGTGACTGTTGTTCTTTCAGTGATCCTGTATATGATATTGTTGTGAAATGGAATGTAATGCTGATATTTTCTGTCTTAGCATATTGAATCTTAACAGAATATAATCACTTTATTTATACACTTTCCAAATTAGCCTTTTCCCTAACTAGGCCTACTTGACCTAGGGACAAATAGATAATGTTTATTTTATTATTTTCTTTGGGTAATTTATCCCCGAGGTTTACATTGAATCTTTCAAGGGTTTACATAATTAATTACCTCAAGATCATCTCCTGTAGGAGGTACACATAATTACAATAAAATATGATAAGAATAACTTCCGAAGTTACACAAATTCTAACACTCCCTCTCAACAAGTAAGGTATTCTTTGGTCATCATCAACATCATAATCATATGGGTTTCATCTGTACATCTATCATTTCTCGATCATCTCTATACATATTGAAGGTTATTAACACAGTCTCAGTCCTTCAAGAAGTCTCATCATGCATCAAATCCACCATACCTTCAGTGAGTCTAAGAGTAGCCTCTCCATCCTACTTGGATGTCTAAGAGATAAGTTTTACCATCCACTTTACCATATGATACCTATCTGTCTCATCTGCCGATGGGATCCTCCCATACTTGGATGAGAACCTAGATGAGCATAGATGCTCGACCATCTACTACCTGTCTGTCTCATCTACCGATGGGATACTCCCATACATGGATGAGAACCTAAACGAGTAGAGGTACATGTGCAAGCATCATACGACCATCTACTACATGTTCATCTCATCTTCCGATGGGATTACTCCCATACCTAGATGAGACCCTGAACGAGTAGATGTACCTATGTGTAACCCGACCATCTACTACATGTCTGTCTCATATGCCAATGGGATCACTCCCATACCTGGATGAGAACCTAGACAGGTGGAGGTACTTAGGTGGAACCCTACCATCTACTACCTATCCGTATCATCTGTTGATGGGATCGCTCCCATACTTTCTTGAGAACTTGAACAAGTAAAGGTACCTGGGTGAAAGCAGGGTAAACATCTATACGTCATCTTTCCCTCTCAAGGAGGGACACATTCTCTTCTACTCCAAGTCTTCCATGAAAGTATTCAAACTTTATCTTAGGAAGAGGCTTGGTGAGAACATATGTAGTCTGGTCATCTATCGGAACATGTTGTAACTCAACCGCACCTTTCTGCACCATACCACAAATGAAGTGATACCGAATCTCTATATGATTCGACTTGTTATGAAATAAATGATCCAATCACATCTGCACACATCTCTAGTTATCACAGCGAATCACAGTTGGCTCTGGAATCTGGCCAAAGAATCTCATAAGGAGTTTCTGAATCCATACAGCTTCTCGAGCTGCTGTACTAGCAGCCATATACTCGGCCTCTGCAGTACTGAGTGGTATTGAGGTTTGCTTCCCGCTACAACACGAAATAACTGCAGAACCTAGACTAAAGAAACATCCATAAGTACTCTTCCTATATGCAACACATCCAACCCAATCTAAGTCTGAAAACCAGTGCAATATCAAGTACACTCTGAAGCATATCTCAGGCCATATCCCACAGTTCCACACAAGTATTTGAGCACATGTTTTGCAGCAACCCAATCAATATTCCTTGGTTAACACTTGAACTGAATGAGAGCATTCACAACAAAACACATATTTGGTCTGGTGTTCATCATATACATCAAGGATCCAACCAAATGGTGATACATAGTGGGATGAATCAAATTTGAATATGATGCAGAATCCCTCAAGTTCTTGAAATTTGCACCCATTGGAGTGGCCATGGACTTGCAGTCCAAAATTCCGAATCTCTTCAGAATATCTATGGTGTAGTTTCCTTGACCTAGGAAAATATCCTTTTGCCTCTGCCATAATTATAATCCTACGAAGTAATGCATCAATCTAAGGTCCTTCATTTTGAACTCAGAGGCAAGTTTCTTCTTACACCATATGATAAGTTTCTCATTTCCAGTTAGAAACAAGTCATCAACATAAAGGACCAAAATCAATGGCTCATCATCCACAACCTTGTAGTAAAGGTTGGGGTCTACATCACTCATGGTGAATCCTAGACTCACCAGGAATCTTTCTATCCGTCCATACCAAGCATGGGGTGCTTGCTTGAGTCCATACAAGGCCTTCTTCAACTTGCATATATGAGACTCCTTTCCATGGACAACAAACCCATCTGGTTGTTTAATATATAATTCCTCCTCAATAAAACCATTGTGAAAGGCTGTCTTGACATCCATCTGATGAAAATTCCATCCCATAGCTGAAGCAATAATAATGGTCGATATGATGGAAGTATATCAAGCCACAAGAGAAAATGTCTCATCATAATCGACTCCCTCTTTCAGAGAGAATCCTCTTGAAACAAATCTAGCCTTTTGTTTTTCAAGACTACCATATGCTCCATGCTTGATTTTGTATAACCACTTGGAAGTCACTACTGACTTCCCCTCATGTCTCGGCACAACCTCCCACACATCATTCTTCATGATGGATTGGTATTCTTCCACCATGGCATCCTTCCAAACTTGGTGTCTGGATGCTTCTTCATAAGTGGTAGGTTCTGAGTCAATGATGTGACTCATCAATGCTACATAAATGGATAACCTATGAGGTCTTTTAATTTCTTAGAAAGTACCATGTGGAGCTTCATGCCCCTCTCCATCCCGCAAAGTCTATTGTTCCCATCTAGGCATTTTCCGTCCTACTACAATATCTCTAGGAATATCAATTGGTTCAACTAGATCAATGGGATCGATGGGTTCATACTTCTCTGCTAACTCCCTCTGAACTAGAGGGGGTTATGATCCCATATCCTTTGGTTCTAGCATCTCATCATCATCAATCTCCATGTCTGATCCTTTTCCTTTCCTGAAAGCCATCTCTTCTCCAAAGGACACATCCCTGGTGACTTCGATCCCTCTGGATCCTCATATATAAATCCTGCATGCCTTTGAATATTCATTGTATCCCATGAAATTTCCCTTCTTTCATGAAGGTTATAACTTCATCCTCTTCTCCTTGGGAACATGTATTTAGACTGTACAACCAAAGATCTGGAGGTGGCCCACTTCTGGTTTCATTCTTGTGAAAGATCCTTCCGAGGTCATCCTTCTAGGTTAAGAGTCATAATCTGAACATTAACGGGATTCATGTGTCCACCACATGTTCATCGGAACAAGTCTCATCATCCTTCTCTTGTAGGACATATCATATGGTCTTTTCCCTACAAGCCAAATCCCGTTTGATGATTAGTGACATTGCATAATCAAATTTAACCAGTTTCTATTTCTATGCAATGACAATAGTTTACACTAGGCATCTTGGCTAATGCTTCAACACAAGAATCATAAACATGTCTCCCAAAAACATATGTTAACTATCTATATGTCTACTATCTCCACTAGAACATGCCATCAAGAGTGTGCACTACTCTAAGCATGTAAGAAGGAGATATCATCTAAACAAGCTCCATCAAGTGTTCATGGAATGTATAACAAATACAATAAGAGCATATGGTACATCAATAAGTAAACTATATCAAATGCTCAACACACCTCCTGATATATATGCATATAATTTGATATGTATAAGAAAAAACATAGCTATGTGAGCAATACAACCAAATACTTATCTTTTATTGTTTTTGTGGGTGGGCTCCCACTGCCTTCTTGTGGGAACAACCATGAGAGACCTCTGTTTGTTATTTTCTTGCTGGGAGCGCATCAAAGTCTAGATCTTCATATCATCACCTCAACATGGAGAGCATTAGAAGAAGAAATCCAAATGATCATCATTCCTTGAATTCTTGTGAGGGGTGTCTTCATCAACATCAACAGTTGAGGCTTCATTCTTTCTTTTGTTTGAACTTTGACTGTCACTGGCATAATGGCCATATGCCTTGCACCTGTAGCATTGTATCTGAGATAAATTCTTCTTCTTCTTCTTCTTCTGATATGGAGGAGGAATTGATATCCTACCTTGGCAATTATGATTGTAAAACTTTATTCCCCTTCCCTTTAATTTCTTGGCATGGGACAAGAATTATTGATTCTCCTCCGGCTGAGTACCATGGAGTCTCAGCCTTGCTGCTATCCCGGTCTCTTCTTGAGTGCAATCTTCCCATAACTTGTAAAATTTGAGTAGCTTGGTTCGACCACTTATGATTTGAATGAATGACTCCCAATATGGTGAGAGACCATTTAGAGTAGTAATGACAATCTCCTTATCATCAATGATATATCCACTGGTACTTAGATTGTCCCTTAGTTCTGCGATCCTCATGAAGTATTAGGCAATTGATTCTGACTTGGACATATTCATATTCGATAGTTGGTTCCTCAATGTGAGTGTCACATTGATACTACTATGTTAAAATAGATTCTTTAGGGTTTTGAACATCTTTCTAACAATATTCTTTCCTGAGATTTGAGAAACCAAGTGGTCTCTAACTGAGTCCACCAAAATCCTTCTTACCTTGGCATCATTCTTCCTCTAGCGAGATTTTTCTTCTTCAAATTTTGGTTCTGGGACCTTCCCATTAATAAACTGCAAGATATCATTTTATTCTAGTAAGAGAAGAGCCATAGAATTCCAAGAGATGAAGTTGGAAGCACCTTCTAGACGATCTTCAACCTTCATTCCAATCATCCTGACTACAGATCTGAAACAGAAACTCTAGCAAGAGCTAGGTCAAAATTGAAAGTTGGATTCTTGAAAAACTAACTCCACGGGAGGATGCTCCCTAGAAAGGCGAGTTTAGGAAAGGTAGATTCGAACCAATTCTGTGGAGGGATTAGTTCAAAACATGAAACCCTAATTTTTGTAGTAACTGCAGCTTGCGGAATTAGGTCAAAAATGAAAATTCTCATAATTGGATTCTTCCTTCACCAAAAGATGTGCCCTTCCTAGAGAGAAATTCACAAGGCACCTTTTCATCCAAAATGATGATTGAAGGCCTTTAAATATGAAACCCTAGTTCCAGAAATGGCTTCTTCTAGTACTACTCTGAAACCATGTTAGTTTTTCATACAATTATAGCATTAGAATTCAATTGCATAAGATCAATAGGATCACTAGAATAAAGAAAAAGCACATAAACAAAGAACACACGAATTTATCCTGGGAAACCCAATAGGGAGAAAACACAACAACCTTTTCATAGAGGTGAACAATTATGAGACAAAGTACAAAGATGAGAGAGAAAAGTGGAAGAAATTTCCAAGTAGAAACCCAAAATAGCTTCTCCTAGCTGCAGATGCGATCCTCTCTCCAAGTGGTCTGAACTTGCTTGGTTGAGTGAATGTGTCAAATGAGGAACATAATCACTTTATTTATACACTTGCCAAACTGGCCTTTTCCCTAACTCGTATGAGTCTTGTCTAACTTGACTGGGCCAACTTGACCTAGGGACAAATAAATAATGTTTATTTAATTCTTTTATTTGGGTAATTTATCCCCGAGGTTTACATTGACTTTTTCAAGAGTTTACATAATTAATTACATCAAGAACATCTCAAGTAGGAGGTACAGATAATTACAATAAAATATGATAAGAATAGGGAGGGTTGAATTTTACGACAAATTCCCCTATTCGAGATGCACATTGTATAGTACAGTGGTACTCTATATTAATGGAAGAGGCATCAAGAAGGAAAAAGGAATCAACAAAAAGAGGATAGGTGCAAATAAAGTTTTGGGAGGTGGTCAACGTAGATCAGTCACATGCATATCATTTCAACACAGTACATGGAAGTCATGGATTTCATTCAGTTCAAAGCACAAAAAATTTGGTGATTGATGATTGATGATGAATGCAATGATTTTTTAAGTTTCAAACTAAATGGACATTAAGACATGCATGCTTTTGTGGACCATGTAGTAGTGGTGAATGGGATTATTATGAATCAAAATATTGGGTTGATATGGGATTAAGTATCACTTGCGATAGATGCATGGGTAATTGTTACAAAATGACCCAGTTAGAGGCTGGTGAATAATTTATTTCACTATATTATGATCATATTTTCGATCTTGTACAACCAAGTACATTACGATTGTAATGACATCAAATATTGTAGTAAGAATCTATTACTCTTTGCGATTTAAATATCTTATCAAACCTATACACATATGTATTTGACCATGCATTACATTTTTGCAAGACGCATATATGTAGTGGTTGCCTCCAAAGGAAATGAATTGGGCATTGATTATTTCTTGTCACAATCTATCGATGGGAAGCAAACCCTCAATACATTGTTGATTGATGATGAATACAATGATTTTTGAGGGTGAATACCTGACATTGGACCAAAAATCAAGAATGACCAATCATTACTTATTCATGGATTAAATACTAGATATAATGGTTTATCACTTTAAAAACTTAGTCATCAGTACAAACATCCAACTACAAACAATGACTAGAAATAACTCGGTGAAGGTATGATATTTGCCACCTCATTGAAATCACGAGATATTTATGACACCAATAGTAACAAAGAGAAATTATACAAGAAAGATAAGTGGCATGTTTGAAAGGGAATGTTTTCTATTCAGGTACATAAATTTATGTTATTTTTTCAATGCATTTACATATGACGCTATCTATTTTAGTGCAAAATTTTAACAATATTTCTTCTTTGTGTGCATAGGTTATATGGAGAATCAAAACTAAAGTGATGAAGTACTCAACTAATACACCAAAGCTCCTTTCATATAATGTACTCATGCATTCAAAATTATGTATCTTTTTCATTCATAACATGTAGGGGGTTATAACATTCATCAAATTTATTAAAAACATAATTGTAGGTTAGTAACATTATACTCGACGGATTTATCTATACAAAGTGAACTTTGTAAGATATTTTCAAATATTTTTTATTTTACTATGAGATTATCAAAAGTGAGCATTGTCATAGAGAATAGTTGTAGTTGTCTAGAAGTGATATTTGAGATTTGTTAAATACTTTGGCTATTCTATAATATGAAATAATGCTATGTAGGAACAATGTAAGCATGTTCAAACTTGGCATTTGGTTTGTTTTCTTCATAGTCATTAGAAATATGTCAAGATAATGAGGCAAGGTTCGTATGTTCAATCAACGTATAAGCACATAATGTTTTCTTCTTAGAGAATTTACATCATATCCAAATGGCCATATTTAATGTTTTTGAATTCTTGTTATTTTAGAAAATTATATATTTTTAGATATAGTGAAATTGATCAAGAGTGCTTGAATGTTGTGCTAGAATTTTTAGTTTCCCCTTAAAAAAATCACTCCTTGCATTTTTAAAATATATTGTAGTTGGAAGGTTAAACAATTAAAAATTACAATTTTCAAATAGTTCCAATGCTTATTCTATTTGAAACTATAATGGTGACTTTACTATTTTCATGAAACACAATCATTTAGAGTTGAGATAAACATTTTATTATGTTTTCCCTTGAACTAGTTCATCGTAGTTGGTAGATTTGCTGCTATTATTTCATTTTGAGAAAAAAACATTATTGCTCATTTATTTAGAATTCAATAACTACACAAAACTAGATTTCATGCTCATTTATTCATTTCTTGAGTGCCTAACTACACTAAACTAAAAACATTGATTTGCATATGTAGGTGATTATTTATAATATGCCCATAAAAACGTATCATATAACAAATTATACAACTTGAATAAAAATGTATACTCAAAACAAGAATTATAGCCATAAAACTCATATTTTTGTGTCAAAAAAACCAAAAAAAAAACCCGAATGAAAAGTGTCACTATTGGTAGCAACCTTTTTCTTCGGGGCTAAAATTAGAACTTTCTTGAATGCTTGGCCATTTCCATTACAATCAAAAGTAATCAAAATTGTAAATCAACCCTCAAATCGAAAAGTGGTGCTATTGTAGCACGGCCTCTTTTTTCTGGGGTTGAAATTACATATTGTTTGAAATGCCAACTTTAACAACTCGCGTCACTGCAATCAAAACCCTCAATTAACCCCTAAATTGAAAAGTGGTGCTATCACAATACACCATTTTTTCCAAGTCTAAAATTACAACTTTTTTGAAACAATGGCTCCGTTGAACTGAAAATGTCAAAATCAATCCCTGAATCGAAAAGCGGTGCTACGAGTAGCAACCCTTTCTTCTACAGAGTCAAAATTGTGGGCATTTCAAAACCATAGGATAAAAAATATATTCAATTTATAAAAACACTTTAAAAACAATAAAAAATGAAACCATATGTTTTTAGAAAAATAATTTAAAATTTTAAAAAATAAAACAAAATTTAAATTAAAAAATTAAAAAAAGAAAAAAAAAACAGTAAAAATAGAACAAAATTCAAAATTTTAAAAACTTAAATAAAAATTAAAACAAAAAAATTCAAATGTTAAAAAGTTGAAAAAAATAATTTAAAAATAGAAAATTATAATAAAAATATTTAAAAAAAAAGATAAAATATTGGGCATATTAAACCCCCCTTACATGTGTCAATGGGGGGACGAGAGGGGGAGATAAAATGGGGATCGATTCCCTTTATCTCTCACTCCCCACCCTGCATTCACATGTAAGGAGGTAAAGTGCGATGGAAGCCACCTTGTGTACCCCCTTTACATATGAATGGGGGTGAAGTGGGGGTGATAAAGGGGATGCCCCGCTTTATCACCCCCCATTCACATGTAAGTGGGTTTTAATATGTCACCTTCCTTTATCCCCTTACATGTGAATGGGGGGGTGAGAGAGAGAGATAAATGGGAGGCTCGATTCCACATGGGGGGTGGGGAGGGAAAGATAAACAGGATCACCCTTACTTCACCCCCTTCACATGTAAGGGGGCTTTAATATGCCCAATATTTTTATAAATTTTCAAATTTTCATTTTTTAAAACTTTTAAACATTTTAATTTTTATTGAAGTTTTCAAACTTTTAATTTTTGATTTTTTTAAAAAAAAATTATATTAAAAATATTTGATTCTTTTTTTCTAAAAAAAATTGAATCTATTTTCTAAACAAATTTATGATTTTTGTTAAATTTGTCTTTTTTATTGTTGTTAAAGTGACTTAAAGAATTGAATATATTTTCTCAGGACTAGGTTTCGAAATGCCTACAATTTTGACCCCATAAAAGAAAGGATTACTTCTGGTAGCACCCCTTTTCAATTCATGGGTTGTTTTTGGCATTTTTGTTGCAACAATCCTAACTTTTAAGGCCACAGTTTAAAAAAAAGTTTTAATTTTAGCCTTGAAAAAAACTGGGGCACCATGGTAGCACCACTTTTCAATTTGGGGTTTGATTCAGGGTTTTGAATGAAACAATGATGATTGTTAAAGCTAGGGTTTTGAACAATATGTAATTTTATTCCTAGAAAAAAAGTGGTACTATTGGTAGCATCCTTTTTCGATTTGAGTGTCAATTTCTGGTTTTGATTTCAATGACACCAACCAAGCTTTCAAAAAAATTGTAATTTTAGACCTATAAAAAAAGGTTGCTAATAGTAGCAATATTACTTTTCAATTCAGGGTAAAAATAACCACCAAATGTAGCTTATAAAAAGTTAGAAATTTGGAGGGTTCTCGTCAAGTTGTATAATGTGTTTTAGATATGCATTAGTTTTCAAGTTATGAGGAATGATTATTATTGAAGTACTAACATTAAAAGAAAGCTACTAAAACATTAGAATAAAGCAAGTAGATGAGAGACAATTGAAAGTTTGTTGCTTGGGTGTTTGTGATCATATCCAAAGAGATAGGAAGAGTTTAACATTTGAATCAATGCTCATGTTATTAAATCCAAGCTTGTTTTACTTGTTGATTTGCAAAAATAAGGTTTTTCTCAATAAGAGGCAATGTGGATAGCTTAGTCAAATAGGCCTTTCCCAAACAAACTTGCAGCACTTATGGTAGTTGAAAATGCTACTGCGTTACATTTTTATAGCTTGGGACAAATTTTCCAAGAGTCCCTAATTGATTTTGGGATGCTACTTGCAACTCGAAATAAAAATAAAACTAAGACTTGGATTGACTAGTCGTCGATTTCATTGGATTCCTGGAAGTGGATTATAGCTGGGGTATCCCTCACCGATGAGTCAAATGGATCATATATTTTTTATTCATCCTTTTAAAAAACTAGGGTTTTCCTCAATAAC
The DNA here is from genome assembly GCA_027924585.1 of Larix kaempferi. Taxonomy (NCBI): domain Eukaryota; kingdom Viridiplantae; phylum Streptophyta; class Pinopsida; order Pinales; family Pinaceae; genus Larix; species Larix kaempferi. The sequence goes on from BSBM01000550.1 coordinate 6,760,825, forward strand.
ATGTAATGCACATTTTTTATTTATTTATGGGTACAATATTGGAAATCCTACCCCAAGAGCATGTAGATAGCATGTTCACATAGGTGTTTCCCACAAAAAATTGTAGCAACTTATGGTACTCGGAAATTCTTATTTGTTATGTTTTCATGCCTTATAACAAATTTTCCAAGAGTCCTTGAATGAGTTGGGGATGCAACTTGCAACTAGACATAACATGAAAATCAAGAATCAGATTGAAAAACCACCAATCCATTGGATTAATGGTACAATATTGTAGTTGATGTACCCCTCAGTTGTGGGTCACATGACTCAAATCTTGTTTTATTCGTTGATTTGCAAAACTAGCGTTTTGGCTTAGTAAGAGGCAATCACATTTTGAATTTATGAATCCAATATTAGAAATACTACTTTGAGAGGATCCAGAAAGCATGGTGACATAGGAATTTCCCAAATAAACTTGAATCAACTTATTGTACTAAAAAATGTTTCTCCATTATGTTTTTTATGCCTCGATAGAAATTTACCAAGAGTACCTGAATGAGTTGGGGATCCAACTTGCAACTAGAAATAAAATGAAATATGGGACTAAAATTAATGAACCATTGAATTTTTTGGATTCCTAGAAGCATATTAAAGTTGGGGTACCCATCACCTATGGCTATGGGTCACATGGCCCAAATTTTGTTTTATTCATCAATTTGCAAAACTAGGGTTTTGCTCTGTAAGAGGAAATGACAATTTTGGATTTATGGGTTCAATATTGCAAATATTTCCCCAAGAGCATGAAAATAGCATGGTCACATAGTCCTTACCTTAAAAAAATTGCAACACTTACAACACTTGAATATGCTGCTCCATTATGTTTTTATGCCCCAAGACAAATTTGTCGAGAATCCTTGAATGAGATTGAGACACAACTTGCAATTGGACATAAAATTAAAACCAAGACTTAAATAAAAAAATATTAGTCTCTGTTAGATACATAGTAGTTGATTATGGTTGGGGTAGCCCTCACCAGTGGGTGCCATGGCTCGAAGCTTATTTTATTCATTGATTTTGAAAACTAGGGTTTTGTTTAGTAAGAGGCAATGCACATTTTGCATTTATGTGTCCAATATTGCAAATCCCTCCCAAAGAATATTTGGATAGCTTGGTCACATAGGATTTCCCCCCAAAAAATTGCAACAACTTACAGTACTAAAAAATGATGCTTTGTTATTTTTTCTGCCATGCTCCATAACAAATTTGCCAAGAGTCCCTAAATGAGTTTGGGATGCAACTTCAAACTGTACATAAAATGAAAACCAAGAATCATATTGAAAAAAAATTGAATATGTTAGATTAATAGAATCATATTACAGTTGGTGTGCCCCTCTTCCATGGTCACATGGATCCAAGATTTTTTTATTTATTGATTTGTAAAGCTAGGGTTTTTCTCAATAAGAGGTAATGCACATTTTGGATTTATGGGTTCAATATTTGAAATCCTACCTTGAGAGTGTGTGGATAACATGTTCACATAGGTGCTAACAAAGAAAACTTGCAACAACTTATGTTACTAAAAAATGATGCTTCGTTATGTTTCTATTCCTTGAGAGAAATTTGCTAAGAGTCCATAAATGAGTTTGGGATACAAATTGCAACTAGATATAAAATGAAAATTGGGACTTAGATTGATGAATTGTTGACTCCATTAGATTCATGGAAATTGATTATAGTTGGGGTATGATTCATCCTGTAGGAATTATTAATAGGTTCAATACCATGATAGAATTCTAATAAGCCCGGATCTAGAATCAAAGAAGTCCTCACAAGAATTTATTAAGAGATATGCAAAAATAATAAGAAATATCGAAGCAGAACCATGAGAGATTGAACTCAATTGACATGAATATCAACTACGTATTATTAAATAATATGAAGACAATATATAATACATATTAGGAGATAAAATAGAATTCCTTGAAGGAAATTTGTACAGAACAAAAAAGGAAGGCTTACTAAAAGATAGAAAACCCCCTAGGTGTCAAAAGCACTTTCCAAATGAGTCTAAAGGTTCATGAATTGGATTAATATGTTATGGAAGCTCATGAGTGTTGAAAATGGAATTTGATGATGAATTTTGTAGAGAAGAAAGAGGTGGAGGTCGAATTGGCCAAGTGGAGATAGTTTCCTAGTCAACTAGATTTACCTTATCCACTAGAAAGCAGAAAAAGCAGGATAAAGCTGTCTAAATCAGGAAGGCACCTTTCTAATCTAGGAATAGATTAAAATAAGACATAATATCAGGAAATATTATCCATAACCTATCCAAATTCGTTTTAGTGACTTAGGATGGCTTATGGAGGCATGAAAGACAAAACTAGGCCAACTACATAGTCTACACCTAGGAAAATTAATCTAGATGACTAATAAAATATATACTAAGTATGGAATGGATTTTTAAATGTTCCAACACATCCATGGGTTCCATGGATCGAATATTTTTTTATTCATGAATTTCGAAAACTAGTGTTTTGCTCAGTAAGAGGAAATGCACATGTTGGAATATTAATGGCTCCAATATTGGAAATATTTTCCTAAGATCATGCAGATAGCATGGTCATATAGGCCTTCTCTAAACAAACTTGTAGCAACTTATGATACTAATTTTTTTTTCTTTGTTAATGTTTTATGCCATGGGACAAATTTGTCAAGAGTCCCCAAATGAGTTCAGGATGAAATTTTCAATTGGACAGAAAATGAAAATTGAGACTTGGATCATCATGTTTCTAGTCCACACAAGGATTCTTTCTTATAGAAACATATTATATTCCTTTGTGTATTTTGTTATTAATATTATGATTTGTATATGAATTATGAATCAATGTTGAATAATGGTGTGTGCATAGTAGAGTTACCTTTTATATTTTCTATTTGGATTGACTCCTTTACTACTAGAGAAATATATCTTTTTTTTGGCATATGATTGTTTAATTAAATGTTTGGTCTCGCCTTGAATATTTATTGTGGGTACCATCATCAAAAGAGAGGAAGTACCTAGGTGTTTTCCTCAGAAGTCATAACATGGAAAATAAAACTATATAAAAAATTTAAGTTTATAAATGGAAAGAGATATTATTGATTTGATGCTTGAATATTTTGATGTGAAATAAGGCGTGTAATTATTAGTGGAAATCATTGAATGTATGCAAGTGATTCGAAATTGTTGGTATTCTTATTGTAGTTTTAATGTGTGACAAAGTTAATGAGAATAACACATATTCAAATCAAATAAACAATATAATAGCATGATACATGAAAAACAAAAACCCTACAATAATATATAAACAATTTTATCTATATTCATTTTTTTCAAAATGTACATATTTTCCAAAATGGCATATCATGCCTAATATGCATAAGGGTACCACATGCCCAAACATGAAATTAGAGAACCTCATGCCCTAGAAATAAAATGGCACCTAATTCCCAAAACTATAATATCATGGCTAATATACACAATGGATGTTCATCGACCCTCATCGATCCCACTGCTACCAGGTGCATCCCCAAATATGATATTCATCCTCTTAGAGATAGAGGCAACTCAAGTATTCTTATGTCTTGGAGTTATTCATATTTCTAGATACTAGAAAATGAAAAAAATATTCAAGTGAGTTTTTTGCCATAGTTCTATCAATTAAAACTTAGAAAATGATACTCGGGGGTACAAGTTCCGAGCGAGTTTCCCTCCTCCATGTCCCTAATTTATATATAGTGGCTCCCTATGATAGTTCCCAAAATCAATGAATTAATTTTAATCAAAATTCCTAAAATCAACTCAATTCTTGATGGATACAAATTTCATCAATTAATGATCTCAACATGAATATATTAGGAAATGGTGAAGATTGTCTAGGAGGTGGAGCACTAAAAGGGGAAACCAGCTCCAAGGAAGCCACTAGTGAAGGAAAAATAGGTGTTGGAAAAATTTATATAACATTGTGGGATACCATACGGAAGGCATGGGAATGATGGGTGGGTGTAGTTGTAGTGGATGCAATATGAGAGAATGAACAAGGGTAGGAGATTGCACCCACAATGCATGTAATAGATGGGGATGCAACAAGGAAAATGAGCGCACACACTATGTATGAAACATGTGGGTATGCAGTAGGGGATATGGATGAAGGCCAACACAGAGTGGGGGTGAGTGGAAAGACATTCAATAACCATCCCTTCCATTTTGGTTGTTCACTCCATTTGCATGTTGCTAAATTGTTGATGAAATTATCCATTGTCACTTGTGTTTTTATTCGCTATCCTCTACATAAAAATCAATTATTTGATTAGCTTTTGATGTTTCTCCCTACAATGATAAGGAAGTATTTTCTTCTTGCATTTTGGGAAAATTATCGAACTTGAACATTGTCAAGATGGGCGTAGCTCATATGGATCTTGTTGATAGTCTAGTGGATAATTTTGATGAGATCTTCAAGTTTCTATAGATGGATATTCCTGTCTCTTCATGTATTATTGAATTTATGGGATACTTTCATCCCACATCTCAAGATGATTCTAGTTGTAGAGGAAAAGTTCTTGTACCAATGTATGGTTAACCACTTAGGTGTTTTCATATCTTTGTCGGTGAAATGCAAAAAATCCTATTGAACTTTTCTAAATTGAATAATTTTTTATTTGGGGTTTCTGAGGTTTCTTCCTGATCTTTATTTTCACTTGAAAATGGGTTTGAAAGATACTATTTATTCCGTAACAATTCTGTGAGGAAACTACAATATATTGCAAGATAATATTCATTGCTTTGAAAAGTATACCAAGGTATCCAACCAATATTCCCTCCATCAACCGTTGAACAAAAATAGGATTGTAGATATGTCTTCAACTGATCCTCTTTAAAATTATTTTCCTCTAGATCTATTTGATAGCTTCCAAAAATAGACTTTTCAATATGTGAGATGTGATGCATAGTTTCAAAACCAACTTTTTCTAGCTTGAAGCTTCTACCCACTTCCTAGGAAAAATCTAGAATACCACTTTTTGGCATTCTAATACTTTATCTCATTAATGAGCGCTCCTAATTCCATAATGAAATAACCCATGGAAATTTTCCTATTCTAACACCCCATTAGCAACCAATACTTGAAAATTTGTCACTAGATACACAAAACAATTGAGGTTCTCTACTCATTTTCTATAAATGAAATTATGTGTACTTCCTAAATCGATTAGTACTATGACCCTTTGATTCTTAATTTAACCTGCGATTTTGAGGGTTTTGGGTGCTAATAGAACTGAAAAAGAATGAATTGATTGTTTACATCGATATAGATCTATGTTGTGCATAATTATATTGGGGATTCTAACTATCTTTCCACGACACTTAAATAGCACTCACATTAATTATGAAATTATGGGTTATTTTCTATTTCAAGGCTATTTGCAAAGTCTATGCAGACTACAATTTCCTTTATAGTGATGAGAAATCTAATATGATTGTGCAGTACATAAATGAAAATTCAATTGATCCAATCTTCTTTGAAAAGAAACACTCTTTAAATTATCTTGAGTGAAATCAATCAATACTAATTATGTAAAGAAAGGAAACCAAACTCAATCAAAGCCACACTTTTAGTAAAATAACCATATCCAATTCTCACAATATTCTATTGGAAAGAAAATAAAATGCAATCTACACAAATTTGTAGGTACAAAGTAAATCACATAACTCTAAGCTGAAAAGGAATTTACACAACTCTTGCTAGAAAGGAAATCACACCTTCTAAATTGAATCTATGTAACTGGTAAGTAACCTCACTTTGATTAATCTTAGACTACCAATGTTTCTCAAGAGTATGTAACTACTAGAGTAAAGGAAAGAGACCATCTATTGCAAGGAAATACAATCAAATGCAAAACAATAATGAAACTGTAATCTATGGAAGTAACATCGGTAATAGGAACCAAAATCTACAAGTAATAGTTCGTGTAAACAACCATCAAAGAACAAGCATCAATTTGTTAATGACTATAGTATTCATAATTATACCAAAATATAATAAATTGGTCTAATCAAACAAATAAGGTGGAAATTATTGATCAATGAAGGGGGTCCTAGCTTCTCTAATCAAGGATGTGAAAACAACTCACAAATTAATGCTTTAGAACACACGAACTAACATATATTCTATTATGAAAAATGAATTATACAATTATTAACTCTCGAAGTCTACTACTATGCCTCCTATTCTCTCTATACAACCCTTTGAAACCGAGAGGGATGAACCTCATTATACATCCTTTTGAAAAATACTATTCTAAAAAATAGAATATATGAACACCTTGAGAATAAGAGATTCTCAAGGCCATTCCCAACAATTCATAGCATGAGATCTATTTTGTATTTATGTTTATAACTAATGTATAAAATAAAAAAATTCATTACATAATCACAACCACACGTAGTTGTAGTGGCTGATACTCCTGCATCCTCTTACTAAATTAGTATTACCATCATAGTGTTTGTCTACTCCTATACTTGAAAATCGGTCAAAGGCCAAATGGTCAAGTATAACAGGGTCTTGGTAATATTGAAGCTTCAAGAAGTAAGAACACTATGAGCAATCAACATATCAAAAGGGGTAGTGTGATCCTTACACACATACAAGAGAAAACACATCTAATTATTCAAGAAAACGATCACCTTAGTTTCATCTTTCCAGTACATACCTCAATTCACTTAATCAGTAACCCATAATCAAGCACAAAATCACTGTAGCAACCTATATTATTACTCAAAATAATTCAATACATGAAAAGGATGTACCTCAGGTTAGGACGTGAATTTTTATGCAAGATAGTATAAAAAAGTATAAAAGATACCTCAAAGTGGCTTTTAAATAGGATGAATGAGTGGCGAAAAGGAGTCAAATTATGAACTCAACATATCCCCCAAACTTTCTATGATGCATGCCCTCATGTATTTCCTCTGATATCCAAGTTGGATTAGGAGTAGGTTTCATGTAGGGTATTGAGATTCAAGACAATATGCATATTATGTATCTTCCCCAGATTCCCTAACTCATGCTAAAATCATAACTTTAAGTGCCTAGTGTTGTTCCGATGATGCCAAGTCATATGAGGGTCTATATTTTTCTATAGGAATCCATATGAGAGGAAAATGAAATTTCATACCAATCCATATGGGACCCCTTTGTTCGATACACTATATGTACTTATTCAACTATCCCATAGCTATTCTAAAGTTTTTTTATCCAAAAGGTTCCCTTGTTCTAATTTCAATAGAAGATAATTCCCATCTTTTTGTGCTACTCTACAAGGCTTCGGATGAAATATCATTGCTACAATTCACACACTGAGAAAGGACCTGAGATTGGATGTGAACAAGCAATCTTCATAGATTAGGGGACCAATATATTGGAGTTTGATCCCTAATAAAGCCAATTTCTTTAGCAGGCTCTTCCCTAACCCTCAAATCGTACATATATTGATTTCTCTCTAGAGTATTTTGGGCCATTTTCCATCTAATATGATTCATCATATATGACACAAAACATTGCAATTGAAGATCACATATGTATGGTGTAGGATTGAATTCTTGTTCAAAAGGAAAAATGAAATCATGAAAATAGAAATCACACAAAGAGTGGTGTGTAATCACATCAAATTCATAACATATATTCCAAAATATTGTTGGGTTGTTATGCTTGTTCTTGTACTGACCCGATTTCTGCGTAGTTCAAAAACCAAACTATACCCCCTTCTCACCGGCCCTTTCGGAAACAGTCTACGAACAGATTGAGGTCTCACCAAAGGAGAAGCTATGGGGTGGCTATAGAAGCAATTTTCTATAACTCGGTGATGCACGGCTAGAGATCAAGACCACTAAGTGGAGTTATACTTCCTCCACATCCACTTCCAATACCATAGCCCACTTCGAGACTGCACACTAGTGGTATTTACCCACACTACATTGCAAGAACGTGCTTTGGACTGTGCTTCCAGACAGTCACACTCACTACAGGCTACGCTGAGTAGTGTTACTTCTCATTTAATTAAGGCTAAGTGGTTTACCACATTATAACAATGTGACTAAGTAACTGCGTACTTCATTATTCTAACAATACAGACTCCGATGGATTACTGTTAGTTCTTCAACTACGCAACTACTATTCTAACTAGACGTCTACGCATTTAGCATGTTCAACACAACTTCAAAATGTTCATGTATGTTCTTACACTCAACATATTCAGTTACATAGGTCCAACACTTAACATATTATTCTCATCATCCATACAAGTGAAAATACATATAAAAGCATGAACATACATAACATGAAATAATCACACAACTCAGGTATTTACGTGGTTCACCCCTCGGATGGGAGCTACGTCCATGAGAACTGTTATTTCTATTAATGGGAAGGGTTAACAGTTCCAGTATGTGCACTCAGCTGTAGACTCTTCTCTACAATAGGTCTCTGCGCACTCAGCTGCAGATCCTTCCTCTCATAGATATCTTCGCACATATCTTACAATATTGAGTTCATCAATGTCTATTCTTTACTAACAAGATCTAACCCTTCCCTTTGCAAAATTTCCCCTTTTATAGACTGTTCCCGAAGGTCACATCTTTACAATAACTATAGGCCGAAACCCCATAGTGCCCTTAACCCAAAATGACACGGTTCTCCTATTGACCATGCTCTTCCTTTACTTCACAGCTACTTCTCTTGTCCTTGGTCGTCCTCTGCGCCGCTTCCTGGCTCTGACATTATTCTAACAACCGCTTTCTCTAACTATGCAGTGCTGACTGTACCCTGGTGCATCCTTTTCAATTCTCGTCTCATCAACGTTGTTCCTGTAGCTGTTAGGCCACCGCTTCTTCCTTAACTGCACCAACTACCCTTGTCATCCTTTGTCCTTCTGCCTTTACTATGGAAGCAGGCCCCTTTCCACCATCTTCGCATTGCTCCATATCCTGTTCCCGGGAATTGCGGAGTCACTTCTCCCAAAAATAGGCCAGTACCAGGCCTCACCGAGTTCATATTTCCGCCTCAAAACTGCTACGCTTGAGCTGCGCTATGAAAAAACTGCGCCAATATTGGACTTTGCTTTACCAAACAACGCTTACTTGAACTTCTCTTCACCAAAACTATGTCAACTTGGGCCTTTCCCAACAAATACCTTGGAATAAGTAAACAAATAAGGATTACCCTCGATCATATCCATTAACTAGAGCAGGAGGAATCGGTCCTTTAGAAATAGAGCATATGTAGGAGAAGGTTCCCTACTTCCTAACAATTCTCATGATTAGCCTTTCCCTTGTTTTTAATAAGTTCTTGTTCACCTTTCAACTTCTTCCTATCGACCTCCCATTTCTCCTTTTCCAGCCTATAGAGGGTAAATTATTATTCGCCTTTCCTTTGCATAAACTATACAGTTTTTTGATGTTTTGAGAGGGGAACCATCCATTCTTGATAAGATTCTACCACCACTTTCCATTTATCTAGTTGATCCTATAAAAATATAGGAGAAGGAAATTTAGAGGTAAAAACTACAATTTACCTCGTCTCAACTTCTATCTGATTAGATACTATATCTTGCTCATTTTTTATAGACTTATATCTAGCATCTTTCAAAATTAATCCCAGTATGAATGACATTCCTCCTTTACCTTCACAATATCCTTTTTCCTAGGAGAGGTATTCTTACTAAAAGTTTAAGCTGCTTTGGCAAGGGTGTCTAACCATAAGGTGTTAGATAATTCTTGAAATAACTTCTTCAAATCCCTAATTCTCTTTCTTAATTTCTGATTAGTCATTTTTAGTCTCACGACCCATTTAATCAGAGAGGGTTTATTTTTCTTACCTTTCTCATCTCCTAGCATACTTGCCTCTCCTTCTTCCTTTTTCACCTTGACTATAGTTAGTGTAACAAATTCTGTGCCAACAAGTGTTCCGACAATTGGCTTCTATGCAGTAGCTTCCCCATCCCTCATTGCATTCATTATTGGTTCTTATGTGTCAAGCACAGGGTCCTCCATAATTGCTTCTCATGGAGAAGTTGTGGGTGTTTCTCGTGAGCCAAGTACAGTCTCAACATTGCTTGTTATTTCAACGACTGGTTCTGAAGTAATAGCCATGTGATTAGCTGCGGCTAGTTCAACGGTAACATCAGGAGGTTTTTCTTCATCACACCTATTTGAAAAAAATTCCACATTACCACTTTCCACTCTAGATGGTTCTTGTGGGGAAGCTAAGGGGTTAATAATGGGTGGTTCCAATCTCATTGGTTTGAGACCCATTGATCTTGTTCTCCTCCTTGGAAAAAATGCCACAAATTATCTAGTTGACCTTTTTTCAGCATTGTGGTGTAGAAGGTGTTGGAGGTTTTTCTTCTTCGACCATACAAGGTTGCTAGTATTCCTTTGGGGGTTTCTTCTCAATGATTTCTACATCACTTTTTGCAATTGATGGCATAATATAGTCAACCCCTTGTTCATCCTAGCCATTTCGAGGGCCATCATTCTAGTCGACTTCACCTGAGACTCATGCTACTTTGGACATTTCCCTTGTTTCAATTTCAACTTGTTGTTCCTCCTGATTAGATTCTCCTTCTTCTTCTTGCCTATTTTCTTCAGGATATTCCTCATCACTTGTTTTGCCTTAGTCTACTTCCTAAAACTCTGCTTCACCTTGTGCTACTTCTTCCCATTGCTCTTCTTATAAACCTTCAGGTAATTCCAACAATTGCCTCTAGGACATTTGTCCATTTTCGAGGGCATTGAGGACCAAAAGTTTAACAAGGTTGTAGTTTGTTAATGCTTCTAAGGGGTGTTTCTCACCTCCCGTGGAGCACACCATGAGTTGCAGGGATTCCAATATAAAGTACGAAACATTCAAGCAAATATTGTGCCTTACATGTGATAATATATTAAGATGCTAAGCACATATCGCCTAATAACGGCCCTCGCATGTAAGATACCGCTGGATGAATAGGGATACTTCCTTTCATATGATAAGTAGAGTCTCATGTGTGTATTCCTTTCCTATATATTGCAAGGGTTCACCTTCCCCAATGAATTCCTTCACTACTTACGCTAATGGTGTTCTCCTTCTGAACCACTATTCTCCTTCTTGAGGGAGCCCCATCACCCTAGCTATGCTCTACTGTATTGTTGGAAGGCGGTTTGGTAAGGGAGAATCACAGCATCGCCAATCCTGCAACATGTTAGATGAGGTTGCGGAAGGAAGAAGACTCTATTATTTTATGTATTATTTGAGTCGTTTGTACAGCAATAGGCGGGTTTTAGGGTCATTGGACCATATGAGATGTAATTTTGAGCCAAGTATACCGCAATAGGCGGGGTTTTGGGTCATTTGGACCGTGTCAGTTAGATTTTGGGTCTTTTGTCCAAGATCTAGTTAGGAAGTTGTTAGTAAGTGGACAAGCATTGTAAATGCGGAAGCCTATATATAGACAGAAAGTTGTAGGTCATGATATAGATTACAGAGAGCTTTGATATGTGATTTTGTGCGTATGTTTTGAGATCAAGAGATATTGTTGAAGTCTGTGATCTGTAGAGGCATTGTATTGGGTTTTTGCAGTAATAATATGATGTGATGAAACTATTCCGTGCAATCCTGGTGTGTCTTCTGTATTTTGATGGTAATGCAATGTTTCTTTGATGCAATAGTCGCTTTACTGTTATAATCTGCTGCAACAATGAATGTTTCCATTAAATGATACTATGAGTACAATAATGTCAAAGTGAATGCATAGATTTATCATTGAATGTTGCAATAAGATTAAGTAGCTGATGCCACACACATCCTCCTTCATTCGGAGGAAACATGGTTCCGTCCACTCTCCCTTGATCACCTCAAGTGAGACCTCATCTTCTTTGCAGGTGTTGCTGGGTAGGGTAAAACCTGTCTGGGCCGGTGCTCAGGGAGATCACGGTGGGTTGGTGTTGACAATGATGGGAACCCCTCTCGACTGGGTTTGAGTCAAAAAATGGTTCCGTTGTCGGGACCGTGTGCGAAGTGAAAGGAGGATATGTTGTGGTACCCGACGAAACCCGAGATCCAGGAATGGTTTGATCAAAAGCTACAAGAATTTGATGAAGAAGAAAGCCGAAACACTCGACTGACAGCAGATCAGTGGGTGGATAGATATATTCATGACGGACCACATGAATGGTTTTTCTGTGAATTCCCAGTCATTTTGTATGAGTGGTTAGCGAAGTTGACCTTCCAGAAGAGGAACTTCCAAGGTGGCGAATCGATGACCTGGACGCCCGAGTTGATTCAGGAGCTGCAGGAGGTTGATAATAAAGCATCGCGGGCTATCGAAGTGTGGTTCGATAGCATCCTAGAGCGATATATCACAGAATTCACAAGTGATACTCATAAATCCTATAGTGAAGCTGAAAGATATTTTTTCTGCGAACCTCGGGGCAGGTTTCTGCTATCACTTCAACTGTCGATTAAGATGCTTATTTGCGAAAAGGGTATATTGAAGATGCATAGTGATCAGTAGACAGCCTAATGGGCGGAGGCCATGGGTACTGCGACAGTTGGGGGGTGGCACATGGAATGATAAGGGGTAGATGGGTGCAGGTCATGATGAGATTGTGAGTGAAGCCGAGGAAGAAAGTGGTCTTACGAGGGGAGGAGCGAGGCTTTGACAGGAAAAGAGGCAGAGGATAGGAGAAGGTCCTGCTGCAGTCGAACCACAAGGCCGTGAAGGAAGAACACACGGGATGAAGCGACCTCACAGTCCTGACAAGGAAAACCAGGCTACACCCAGGATAGAGGCAGGACCAAACCCCAGCACCAACGTACCCACACCTCCGCTCACTATCTCTCAGATAGCAAGAAATACCACTTCGACACCGCCAAGTTCGTTAACACCACAGAAGTTAATCGGTAGTATTACAGCGAAAGGAGGAAGGAAGCCCAGAATGGCGGGCGATGATGCTAAGTTACCATTGTTCCACGGGAGTGGGACAGACAACCCATAATAGTATTGGTTTTTGTGTGAAGCGGTCTGAACCGTAAAACAGATCACTGATGTTGCCTCTAAGAAAGGACAGTTAGTGACAAATCTGCGAGGTCATGCATTAGATTGGTTTATGAAGTTTGTTCTAGTCCCTATAGTAGCCCCAGAGAATTCACTAGATGAGATCCAGGATGGGATGATTGCAGAATTCATAAAGCCTAAGTCCGAGGCTCAATATATTATGGAATTGAAAGAAATTAAGCAGTATCCCAATGAGATGGTGTGGGATTTCGACTAGCGATTCAAGACGTTGATGGCAAGGGTTAGTTTTGATATGAGCGCCGTCCAACATAAAGAGTGGTTCATCGCAGCGTTGCTACCACATATTCAGCTACCATTGATGCAACAAAACATCTCGACGCCCAGTGAAGCTCTGGAGATTGCAATGCGATTGGAGGCGTCGCTTATTGGAGAAAATGTAGCTGGGATGTCGCAGATACAGACACAACTCGCTAAATTGACTATACAACTACAAGATTTGAAGAAGGGCAAGGAGCAGCACAAAGAAGTATGGTGTACGCGATGTCTAGGAGAAGGGCATACGAAGGACAATTTCCCATATTTCCGTAATTATTTGGTTTCAGGAATGCCAAATCCATCGAATGGTGGTAGCATGCCGTGGTGTCGCGTCTGCCATGTATACGGGCACAACCATGACAATTTCCCATATATGCGGAAAATGGTCACAACCCTGAGGAATCTTTATTGTACATTTTGAAAATTGGTGGGTCACGATGACAAGGATTTCCGTGCATATGGGTTGATATAAGAGAGAATGTATGATGTGTTCTATGTAAAGGACGACTAGCATGCTGTACAATAGTCACAACCTCAGCCGCAGGTATCCTAGCCTCTACCTCAACCACAGATGCAATTTGTACTACAGCAGCAGCAACCGCTGCAGTTCATGCCGCAATATGCTCCGATGCAGATGAATCCAAAGCAGCCACAATATGTACAACAACCGCAGTATCCACAGCAAGGGCAAGGAATGCAACCAACACGAATGCAGCAACAGTTCAACCAACCACCGTACCAGTAATAGAAAGGATTTCGGGGAGGATAACGGGGAGGATGTGGTGGAGGAGGACGAGGTGGTCACAGACTTGTTCAATGCTATCACTGTGCGGTATGGGGACACTACCAGCGGTACTGTCCATTGCTGTAGAACCAGTGTACGTTCTGTTTTGTTAATGATCACACAGTTGAGAATTGTCCACAGTTGATTGCGTGATGGCAAGCAGGGAATACTCCCCAGTTGTAGAACCAACCCCAGGCACAGCAGCCTGCCCAGAATCAAGTGTAGTAACTAGTGTAGAACTAGAATATGCGACCAAATTTGAATCAGAATGTGAATCCATCCAGGAATCTGCCACTGAACCAGACCCAGGGTGCAAACATCAAGACAATTTCTGCAGAGCCACGACCACAAGATGCTTTCGTTGCTGTGGTCACTCATGGAGGAAAAACAACTGGAGAGGACATCTCAATGATCTAGCTAGCCGGACAAAATAAGGTATCATTTGACATTGACGCGGGGCGGGAGGCATTTCTTCAAGCACATCGTGCACTAGAAAAAGACCGAGGTAAAGCTGTTGTGTATGACATGCCCTCTAATTTTGATACTACTTCAGAGGCTGTCCCGTCGTGACAGTCCAACACCCTTCACACATTTTTGGAACATTGTTTATCCCTGGAAAGAGATCTCGATGCTCTTGTTGCGATTGAAGCTCTGTTGCGACGACAGGCCTAGGATCGACAAGAGTTTGCGGTTAATTCCTTACAACGACGGAAGACGGGTAAGGAGATGCGGATGAATATTCAAATTGGTGACTATGATGTTGATTCAGTTATTCTGGATCTTGGTTCGAATGTCAACATATTGACCAAGCAGGCTTTGCAGAAGATGGGGAGTCCCCCATTGAGTTGGTCTCCTGTACAGCTCCGGTTAGCTAATAACGCTAAAGTGACACCGATTGGGAGAGTTCCACGAATGGTGGTGGACATTGAGGGAATGAAAGCATATGTCGACTTTGATGTAATAGAAGTAGTTGAAGGAGGAAGCTGTTATCCTGCATTACTGGGGATTGGATGGGATAATGATAGTGGAGCTGTAATCAACTTCAACGGATGGATGATGACTTTTGAAAATCGTGATCTCAGAGTTATTGCCCCATTGGATCCGGATGAAGGACACCGCTACATAGAACTAGTGAAGGATGACGATCCCAGTGGATGGGACCATGCATTCAATATCTCTGAATATTATATCCATCCGATTGCCAACGGTGAGCTGGGATGGCACAGTGACAGCTCTGCGTCGTCCGACTCTGATGATGCACTAGAATATTGGCAGAACCACTTGCATGAGGTGTCGCTCCGTAAGTGTGGGTTGATCACATAGTCATTATGTCATGTTGGAACTGAAACAGTCACACTACCAGTATATGAAGGACTTCCTGGCTTATCTGACTTTCTGATGGAGTTCGAGGAAAGAGTTTCTGAACCATAGCGATTGCTGGCGTTGAATGAAGCACTGAAGGATTCCCTAACACGTTGGTGGGAGACACACAGGGCATCAATTGATGGCTGGTTGAAATGCATAAGATTGATGATGGTATGCTTTCGTGATACTGAGGTTTACCACACTGGAAAGTATGATGGTCGGAACGATCCTGGTGGTAACTTGATGGATTGTCAGTAGTTATGGGTATCGTGACCAAGAGATGAGTGGGTCCATACTTTTATCCATACTTTGGATGAGATGCCACGATCATGGTATACTGCAGTTGAGTTGCGAGGAGAAATCTCTACTTGGCCGGAGCTCACAGTGTGTTTTACCCATACATTCAGTTTTGCGGATGTCGATCCAGAGGTCAATAATGCATTACAGCTCATCCGTGATGTAATTCTGCAGGTTGTCCCGGTGGCATATTCTACGGATCCGCACACGCACTGCCAGATGCAGTCTCTCATGGAATGCTTCAATATCGGTGGTGGGCCAGAATATGGTGATGATCCGCGGAATGTGAATATCCTGAAATCACAAGGAAGTCGTGCTGTGGCACCACCTGATGCGCCAAGCGATCCGATCAGTTAGCCGTTGAATATTCGCAAGATTAACATTGGGACAGAGGACACTCCAAATTTCGCAAATGTCAGGGATTACTGGGATGATGAGCTGATAAGCAAGGTCACTGATTTTCTCCATCAGTTTCAGGACATATTTCCTACAAAGTTGTCTGACATGAAGGGGATTCTGGGTGACTTAGGAGAGATGAAGATTCCATTAAAACCAGATGCTAAGCTGATCCGGCAGCGACCCTACCGATTGAATCCGCGACATAAGGAGAGGGTCAAGATAGAACTGGATCGCATGTTGGACGCCGGTATCATTGAACCAGTTGAGGAGTTGGAATGGATTAGTCCTATGGAGGTGTAGGATAAGAAGACTGGCAAAGTGCGCATTTGCGTCGACCTCAGGAAGCTAAATGATGGATGTTTGCATGATCCGTTCCCAACCTCGTTTACTGATGAAGTACTCGAAGGTGTGGGTAGCCAGGAGATGTACTCTTTCACAAACGGCTTCTCTGGCTACCATTAGATCCGCATTGCAAAAGAAGATCGCCATAAGACAACTTTCGTTACCGAATGGGGCTGCTTTCAGTACACAGTAATGCCGTTCAGCTTGAAGAATGCACCTGCGATATTTTCGCGGGTTGTCGTTGCTACATTCAAAGATTTCATTTAGAAGTTTTTACATGTCTACATGGACGACTGGATGGTCTATGGTTTGGTCCGCAATCATCTGACGAATCTGCGGTTGATGTTGGAGCAATGTTGGTAGCACCAGATCTCGTTGAACCTAAAGAAATGTATCTTCTGTGCACCGTTTGGCAGATTGTTGGGTCATATCATGTGTAAGCAAGGATTGTTGGTCGACCCAGCAAAGATTGTGCTCATTATGAATTTGACACCACCGCCTACTATTAAGCAGTTACGGGTAATGCTGAGACACACGGGGTATTATCGCAAGTTCATAAGGGGTTATGCTGTGATTACCGCCTCTATGGAGAAGTTGATGAAGAAGGATGCGGTATTCCAGTGGAGCCCTGAATGTTAGGATAGCTTTGAGACACTAAAGATGAAGATGGTTTCAGCACCGATATTGGTATTTCCTGACTGGAGTAAGAAATTCCATGTTCATGTTAATGCCTCATCGATCGCACTGGGAGTGGTATTGGCCCAGCCTGAAGAGGGGGATCTTGATCACCCCATTGATTTTTCCAGCCGAAAGTTGTCATCTGCAGAAATAAACTACATTACTATGGAGAGGGAAGGTCTGGAAATGGTTTATGTGTTACAGAAGTTTCCCCACTAGTTATTGGGAGGCCATTTCAAGATGTTCACAAATCATTCTGCATTGAAATACCTAGTCAATAATCCTGTGTTGGGCGGGAAGATATGTCAATGGCTACTTCTTTTTCAGGAGTTCGATTTTGAAGTAATTGTGAAGCCAGGGTTGTTAAATGCTGGCCCGGATCATCTCTCCCAGATTGAAATAGGAGAGGAGCCAACTAATATTGAAGATGGGTTGCCTGATGCACAATTATTTAAAGTTGAAGTCGCTGATGGATATTTTGAACAAATCATTCAGTATCTGGTGACAGGTACCGCAAAAAAGAAATTCACCACTAATCAGAAGAAGCAGTTGGTAGTTAAGGCTGTAGACTTCCAACTAATCACAGGAGCGCTATACAAAATGGGTGCCGACGTGATATTGCGATGGTGTGTCTTGCCACATGAGCAAGAGAAGATCCTTTCCGAAGCACATGAAGGAGTTGTTGGAGGGCACTATGGTGGATGTGCGACGACAAGGAAGGTGCTTCGAGTGGGGGTCTGGTGGCCTATGTTGCATAGTGATGTGATAGATTATGCACGGTCCTGCGACGTTTGTCAGAGAACTGGGAAGCCATCCAGAAGGGATGAGATGTCGTTGATGCCTTAGTTGACATTGCACCCATTTGAAAAATGGGAAGTAGACTTTGTGGGACTCATCAATCCACCTGGTAAGCGCACTGGTGCTAGGTATATCATCACGGTGACAGATTACTTGACACGATGGGCAGAAGCTGCACCATTATTTGATTGCTTCACGGCCACAACCGTGCGGTTTCTCTTTAACCACATTGTCACTCACTTCGGCTGCCCCAAGATATTGTTGAGCGATTAAGGCAGACACTTTCTTAATCGCACCATCAACGCATTGACGGAGGAGTTGCAGATACAACATAAGAAGAGTACACCCTATCATGCGCAGGTGAATGGCACGGTGGAAGATTTCAATAAGATATTGGAGCATGCACTGACAAAGGTGTGCAATGTGAACTGCGATGACTGGGAGCTAAGAATCCCAGCAGTATTGTGGGACTATCGCACCACATGTAAATGGCTGACAGGGAAGGCACCATTCAAGCTGGTGTATGGGAAAGAGGCGGTTATGCCTATGGAGTATATCATTCAGAGTCTGCGCATAGCGGCAGCAACTGGTATGGATGCTGCAGCAGCATTAGAGGAACATATCACACGGTTAATCCAGCTGGAGGAAGATCTCTTTATTGTCGGTTTTCATCAGGGTGTGGAGAAGGATCGCCAGAAGGCTTGGCATGATCGCCACATCAAGAACAAACAGTTTCAACAAGGTGATTTGGTGTTGTTGTACGACAGCAAGTTTATGAAACATCCGGGAAAATTGCAGATGCATTGGCTTGGTCCGTATCACATTAGTGGCATTACTTCAGCAGGAGCGGTACAGTTGTAGCAGTTGGATGGGGCGATGCTCCCCAAATTGATTAATGGTAGCAGGTTGAATCCCTATCGATCGAGCTTGGAACAACGCAATGCTTGATTCTCATCAGGAGAAAAAAAAAACAAGTGTAGATTGATTGGTGGTAGGATGGCGCACCAACAAGTATGGAATACGGAAACAGGGAGGATTCTGCAGATGGGACTTTTTCCTTTTGGACGGATATAATCGTTAGTCAATTTAGATTGTGCCAAAATAACGCACATTTGGAATCAGGAATACACCGAGGCAACATAGCCGATGGCATCTAGAGGAATGGTTTGCATGGTTGGCACGAGGTATCCACCACGGCAGCATGGCCAAAGGGATGCTTCGTACATTTTTTCATGTAGGGAAACAGGCGGAAGTACAATTGATCCAAAGTCAGGCTAATACTCACACAGAGCAGCGGAATATTATGATTACCCAGGAGCGTGAGCAGGTGGTGCAAAGCATTGCCGAAGTAGATGAACGACTGAATGCGATGTATAAATATAGGACTTGAGGATAGTAAGAGCATAGAGGTTGTTTCAGTTAAGAGGGGTTATGTTATGAAAGGCTCAGGCATCTAGCTAAGTTAGGAATTCCAAGGAGGTTGTGGAAATGATCCATTTTATTTCATGTGGTAGCACACCTGGTGCGTTGAGGGCTCAAACCACGAGTGTACATGAGCGGTTGGAGCAAGCTGTGCCTCGGACACTCCGGGGTTACAAGCATGAAGTATCGTCTGAGATGTCTAGGCAGTTGGTGATGGTTCGAAGTCTCGTGGTCCCTACGACCACACAAAAGGGGGGGTCGTCGCCCCCGAGTCCTTGTAACATGTGCTTACTGGTGCGAAACAGATGTGCCAGAACCAATGGCCTGTTTTACACCCTGGCATTGCTTGAAAAATTCCTCTCCATCTACAATTGGTCTCTCGAGACTGGAGGATGAGTTTGCAAGGTCTGCGACAGTAAGCCGGGAAGAGTCCACTTTTGGGAAAGAAGTACATGATAATGAGTAGATGATCAGTATAGCAAGGAGTAGGACAACACCGCGCGATACATACAACAAGAATAGTTGTAGAACTATAGTTCCGCCCTAGTAGAGTGAAGACCACATAATACACCATGTCCAGTTGACGTGGCTCGAGGGCGAGCCACAAGATTGTGTTGGGGGCCTGTTGGCAGGTGGTTTGGTAAGGGAAATCGTAGCATTGTCGATGCTGCGACACGTCAGACGAGGTCACAGAAGGAAGAATACTCTATTATTTTATGTATTATTTGAGTCGTTTGTACTGCAATAGGCGGGTTTTTGGGTCATTGGATCATATGAGATGTAATTTTGAGCTAAGTATACCACAATAGGTGGGGTTTTGGGTCATTTGGACCATCTCAGTTAGATTTTGGGTCTTTTGTCCAAGAGTCGGTTAGGAAGTTGTTAGTAAGTGGACAAGCATTGTAAAGGCGGAAGCCTATATATAGACAGAAAGTTGTAGGTTGTGATGTAGATTACAGAGAGCTTTGGTATGCTGTTTTGGGCGTATGTTCTGAGATCAAGAGATATTGCTGAAGTCTGTGATTTGCAGAGGCATTGTATTGGGTTTTTGCAGTAATAATATAATGTGATTAAACTATTCTGTGCAATCCTGGTGTGTCTTCTGTCTTTTGATGGTAATGCAATGTTTTTTTGATGCAATAGTCGCTTTACTGTTATAATCTACTGCAACAATGAATGTTTCCATTAAATGATGCTATGAGTACAATAATGTCGAAGTGAATGCATATATTTATTGTTGAATGTTGCAATAAGATTAAGTAGCTGATGCCACACACATCCTCCTTCATTCGACGGAAACATGGTTCCATCCACTCTCCCTTGATTGCCTCGAGTGAGACCTCACTGCTCTGCAAGCGTTACTGGGTAGGGTAAAACTTTTCTGGGCCGGTGCTCAGGTAGATCGCGGTGGGTTGGTGTCGACAGTGATGGGAACCCCTCTCGACTAGGTTTGAGTCAACATCTATTACCACAATCTATATGCCCTTTACTGTATATTTTTCAGCAATCATGTTTTGGGTGAACTTTAGTGTTACCTCTGTGTCAACCCCCTACAATTTTTCAAAGTATACCATCCATCCTACACCTCAAAACAATTGGTAGGATTCTTTGTATTATTGCAATTGTTTTTCATTTTCATGTTCGTATCACACTACAGAGCCTCCCATTTCTATGGACTATAATTGGCTTAGTTGGTAGCTTTAAGTAATCTCATTATAGTGCTCAGTTTTAGCTTGTGCATGCAGAAATCCAAAGGTGCCATGTGCTTTTGTTTAAATTAGGCAAGTTTCCAGTTTGGATTTTATAATTCCATTCATCATAAAAAAATTTCCAATCTCCCAACTGGAACAACTTCCTTTTGATGAGCTTGTCATGCCACTTTACATGTTGTTGTTGGATGATATCAGTGTGTTGCAATGCATAAAAATAAATCTACTCTAGTTCATTGATCTGTTCTAGTTTATGCTTCTATGCTGCTATCAAATCTAGATCGACCTCTACAATGGTTCTAAGTGTGTTAATTTCAAATTCGATTGTAAATATCAGGGACTTACCATAAACTAGTTCAAATGGGGAGAATTCCATTTTATTTTACCAAGTAGTTCTATTATAGAATCTATTGTCACATTTGTCCCAGAGATGCTGTTATACCTCAATATTACACATTACGTATTAGTGTCGCATCCTTGCATTACCGACCTAAATGACAATTTCCCTTAAAGATCATCTGAACATTCAGAGTGAAAACCATTGACTGAACACTAAAAGCAAAACCTTTTTCTGCCATCTGCCAACCAAACTTAGCCCGGTTTGTGAGCACTACCGCTCCCTGCATATCTACAGGGGCGTGGTAGTCATCACTACCACGCTTTGCTCCTTCTCTGGGGTGCGGTACTACTGTGTTATGCTCAGTGTTAGGGGCGTGGTAGTCTAAAATTAGCCTTTTGCCTTGGATTTTGGGATTTTGACCTTCGAGCAGATTTTGTTGGGATTACCACCTTTGGTTCGATCCTAACTCCTTCTTTGTTTAGCTGGCTTGATCCACTAAACCCTCCATATATCCACACTTCTCTCTTATTGGTTAACCTTCCCATGTGCTATAAGAGAGAGGCCTTCCATGAGCCAAAGGGAGGACTTTTGGGGCATCAAACCTATGATCTTCAGACTTCTGCAGAGATAGCTAGAGGAAGCACTTGGAGCTGGAGGATTGGCTTGGATATCAAGCAACCTTTGTAAGCACTCTTCAAGTTTGTAATATAAGATAACTTGTCTTATTTTTCCCATTTCATGTGTATTGTATAAATCTTTGATATGAAATGTATCTATTTTAGATTTGAACTTAACCTTTGCTTCAAGGTATTTGGAAGATCACATGCTTGCCCTTTGTTTGATTTCAACAGGTTCTACATTGGAGCTTCGGGATCAAGAGCTAGAAGCGGGACAAACGTCGAATTGGAAGGTGAGTTACGTCTTTCATCTCTTCTGAATGCATTTAATCTTGTTGTGAAGATTAGTTCAGGAACTCAAGGTAGCATTTGTTTCCTTTTTGTCTTAGCATAGAGTCAGTGCATCCTGATTTATCCTAAGAGAGTTTCTACCTATCCGTAGGGAGAAATATCTACAACAGATGCTTTACATGGGCCCCCGATCTAATCCATTTCCTATTTTTGTAGAGTCCCATGATCGCTTATGATCTATGAACAAGCACTTTACCTAAGAACCTTCTAAAATACCAAGTTTTTAGTGATGTACGTGAACCTTACACTAGGTAGGCGTGTATATGCAAATTTCCCTTGTTAGGCCTGTGATGTACGCGACGCTTACCCTTACAATGAGTAGTCGCGTATACGCAAGTTTCCCTTTTCAATCTCGTGTACATGTCTGTTTGAGGGAAAACAATAAAAATAATATAATTTTACAATAAAAGTTATGGTTTCAACCATTCCCACTTTTCCCAATATCATAAGTAACGGTCTCCAACTTTCTGAACTGCCTCCCCATCAATATAAAAGAGGAATAGGAGAAGGAAAATGAACACCAAGTACTGGAGAGAGTAACCTGATGCTGCTCATTTGAGATGTGATCAAGAACCTTGGTTGTCCCAGTTTTCAAAACTCCCGTTCCCATATTTGGAACTCAGTTTTTCTTGAGAGTCTCTATTATGCTAAAGAATGCTTGGGATTCTTTTGATCATATTTCATAAGGAAGAAATCCGGATTGAATTTTGAGTGTGTGAAGAACAAGGTGGAGGAAATCAAGCTTTAGTTTTAGAATGGTGCCTATATGAGTATTAGGTTGTATACTTCACATTCTGTACTTTGTTGTTATATTTAATAAAATATATCTCTTTTCCATCCATTTCATGTGTTAAGTTTCAGTCTTTTAATTGATACAATTTGGCCATATCTTTCTGTAGTTTAAGTTATATTATTAATATTTATAGAAGTAATATTTTTGTTGAATATTTATTGATTTGCAGTTTTCCATTGGAGAATTGAAGAGAAGATCACAACATCAACACTCAAAGGGATTCTCCATCAACTATTTGGATTTGTTGAGTTAGTTTTCTAACTTATTTTTTCCTCTGAAATGTTGCTTGTAAAGATTGTTGATTGATTTTTTGCTTGAAATTTTGAGTTATCTTTTGTTGTGAATTGCTATGTGGTGGCTACACTCAAATGCCACTAGGGTTGTCAATATATCCAAAAAAGAAATGGTGACTCCAGTAGGGATATCTCCATTTTTGGGCTAGTATAGGGTTTTGGGGTTTCTTTATGTTTTCTTCTCTTACTGTAGTTTTTTGTAGTAGTTTAGTTTTTTTTCTTGAAACACATAGGGAAATTTTGATGGGATTTTCTTTGGATACCTGAAGTTTAGTTCTTTCCCTTTTCCTCATAGATTCATGATTTATAGTCTTAACAGTTGTGTATCAATCCCGTTGGTTGCAAAAAAATTTAAATGCAATGTTTTCCTCCATACACACAAATTTTGTTAAGGATAGTTACATTCACATGGTTTTCAATGGGTGACAGTTGCCTACACATGGTTTTTCTTTAGTAAATTTGCATATATACCTAGTATGTGTGTGTTTCCTTAAGGAAAGTCATGTACATGTCCTAGAGGGCCCAGAAATAGGGTAAAATTGTTCAAAATATCAAAATTTTGTTTTATTAGGGTTTTAGGTTTTTTAGATCTATTGGGGACATGGGTCTTTCTTATATTTCCCAAATTTAGGTTTTTAATCTTTCAAATCATGATTTTGTGTGATTTTTTATTAGGCCCTAAAAGGAAAGGAAATTGAATTTTGCAAAAAATCATAGTTTGTTTTTGGTTCATTTAGGAATTTTTTGGGTAGTCTAATGTTTTTGGAAGTGTTTTCATAAAATAAAATATTATATTGATTTTATTTCCATTATCTCATGAAAATCATAAAGAATTGCTTGCTTTGGTTATATTAATCTCCTTAAAATGTTACATCTTGCTTAAATTTTGAAAATTTATGCTTGTTTTTTCTTTCTGTTTCAATGTTCTTCATAGTCAAGTAAAGTTTTAAAATATTAAGTGGTGTTTTCCATTTGCAAGTAATTTCATTTCTTATTTTTCAGTTAAGAACTCCACTAGTTTCACTTTCATTACCCTTAGTAAAAACAACCACTTAAAACTAATGCTTAATCTAAAATCAATTAGAACTCTTTTTTTTGATAGGGTTCACCAATTTATCTTAAGCTTAAGATCTTAGGAAAGGTTGGAAGTTAACAACATAATATTATTTTAAAATTTTAAACTCAGTGGTATTTTCAGAAGGATAGGAAGAAATACAATATGATATAGGCATGGCTAGGATTCTCCACTAACACCATTGTTAAGCACGAGGTCGTGTGAGGTAGGGTTGAAGAGATTACCCCCCTGATATCCAAATTGAGCATTGGAGGGATATTGCGTGTACATGGATTTATTCAGTACCAAACTTTGGGCACCATGAGGTGTTGATATTGTTGATATTTCAGGCTTAGCTACCCTGCCTATACGTAGAATCACGACCATTTCCAGTTCCCCTAGACACTAAATGTGAGTTGGTGGCCATAATATCTTATCTTAGGTAGCACATGGGTGAAGGCAGGAGGATTCCTGCCAACCTTGAACAAATGTTCAGCCAAACTAATAATATGTTGGACGGTGTCTCTTTCCTTGTGGGGAGACTTGCACCAAGAAGGACTATCAACGGAGGTCTTGGTAACTATGCTCGAACATTTTTTGTTTGTATCTGGGACTTAATCAACCCACTCTTAACTTTTAAAGGCCCTTTGATTTCCTAGTTGATATCTTTAGGATTTTTCTAGTTGTTTGGTCTTTGTGCTATTTGTTCTTAGTTGGACTTAGATATTTGTTTCTTCTTGAATAAAAAACTATGGCTATTATTCTTGTGGACACCAACAAAGGGACCCTTATTCAAGGGGCTCCTTGTGATTTTCCATTTGTTGGGAATGTTGGTACTCCATTGATGGCCACTTTGAATATGCCTGGATTCACCTTGGGGCTATAGGTTCGGTAGTTTTCCACTACAAATGTATTGAATGCTGATGATGCTTATCAAGAGAGAACTTTATATCTACGACATCAAAACCTTGCACCTTCTTCTCCAGTAACATCTTGTTTTCTTACTTCTACCTCATGTGGTGAAAGTTTTGATACTAGTAACCAACAATATAGAAGGAATAGATGGAGAAAGAATATGAAGAAGATGCAAAAAATATTGGGGTGTTGACACCTATAAAATTCCTTGCATCGATAGTAAGGGTTCTCCCCAATTAAAAGTCCCAATTAGACTCTTCACTGTTTGGAAAAGGGAACCCATTTGGTTTACGGTCTAGCTACCGTATGATGTGCTCTTGCAATAGGTTTATCGGATATGGCCCGATACACCATTTAATATTTTATTATTTGTATGAAATGTAGAATACTAATTCTAAATACACATGACTATACATATGCTTGTTTGATAGATGGAAAGAGGCTTCACTTAGTGATGCGCAAGTTCTTAACTCTCGTCTTATCACCCCTTTACTATCATTCAACCAAGAAATGTCCTAATTAAATGAAAGAATTTTAATCTAAGTAACCTATCCTTGCAAGGAGAAAATTCTAAAAGGGAGCAATGAATGTAAACTGCTTTATACAATTCTAGAAGTTAATTGTTGAAGGTAATGTATTTAACAGTCACAAGATAAACGCAACATAGAGATAGCTTGAGTATTGATATTTATTTCATTCGTTGCTCACAAATACAAAGAGAGTTGCATTTTTCATTCATAAACTATGAGATAATTGAAAACCATTAGAATAATCCAACATAAAAGGAAAGATCTTACTGTATATTCATGAACTAAAAGAAGAAATAAGTTCTGCACATTATCCCATTTGCTTCAATACAACATTCCATGTACGCCTTCACCCAGAAAAAATCTCCTTCTCATTAGCAGAAAATAGTTTCTTACATATGAGTCTAGTACAATACTTCACAAGCCAAAATCCCTTTCATTTTCTAGTTTCTCCTATTTATCTTTACAAACTCAACCTTGAGGTGACTTATCACTTCATATTCCTTAAAAAAAATTATTTTCAAAATTTTATCCTTTTGTGATTAGAAAATAAATGATAAAAATATTAAAACATAATATAATATTATGCTAAGTTGATGGAGCGTTCCATTTAATTCAGATATAATCATTCCAAAGACCAATATCACAAGATATTACATTAAGTTGTTATGTTTCTAATAATTTTAAAGCCACTTCATGAAATGGCAAATCTTTGACCATGGCATTCATCCCCTTAGTTCCTGTATTGTGGCCATTTACTAAGTAATGAGTCTCCATTATAGATTATCCAATGCTCTCCTGGAGATATTATGAAGTGAGAGTATCCAGACTCTTGATAGCGTTGATGTCTTCTTCCTTGATAGTGCTTCATTCCTCCAGGTGTTGCTCTTTCGGTACTAACTCTTCAAATGAGCCGAGAGGAGGTAGATGACATTTTTCGAATGCTCTATAAATACTTTGGTAAGTATCTTCACATTTGATGATGGAATCTCTCACTTCATTATGCAAATTATTCTCTTCTTTCTGGAAACTGTCCAAGAGTGCAAAATCTAACTTGAGTTTAGCAGTGGACCTCTTGGGAAGATGTGGAGGAATTTCCTTGGCTATTTTCCTCCAAGCAGTTAACTTCTTCATTCTGTCATAAATTCCTATGAGATTTTTCTTTGTAGTAGTGGTTTCCTCAAAAAAATTCTTAATCCTAGTTACCATCCCTTTCAATTCATACATTTTATTAGTGAACAAATCTTGGGAATGGAACAATTGTTCTTGTAATGCAAAAGCACATTCATAAAAGGGTGTCAAAAATTGCTTATGTTCTTGAGAATAATTTATTATATCTACTAGGGACTCCTTTTCTCTATTCATCTCTACCACTTGAGCTTTCAAAGCTCCTTTCTCTATAGTGACCGATTCCACCTGCTGATCCAACTAGGTTTCTTTCTCCTGTAATCCGCTTAATTGAGATTGAAGGTTTACGTTTTCTCCTTCTAATATTACCACATGTACATTCAGTGAGTCCTTTTCATCCTTCAGACTCTGATTAGTCTGCATGGATTGTTATTTTTCCAACTCTAGGGAATCTCACTGGTGCCTCATTTCAATTCCTTCACTTCGAGCCTATAGTAAATTATCTTCCAGCCTAACCACTTTTTCTTTGCTCTTTTCTATGTCTTCGATCAACTTATTAGTGTTATATTAATTAGCTAATGAAGTGGCCACATTTACAGATGTTGTAACTTTCGTATCCTTATTTGTGTCTCCAACCACTGGGACTTACTATATGGTGACAATATATGGATGTGAATCAACCTTTAATAAGTTTTCAGTTCTCCTCATGATAGTCTTTATTTTAGTATCAAAGTCTATCATTTCCATCTTAGAAAACGAATGTTGCTTAGAAGGTGTGAACGTTGTAAGTCCTAGATCGACCAAAAGACGATGTCCTCAGTTGAGAGGGACTTCATTGTTGATAATTATCAATTTCCATGTCCTGTTGGCCATTACCTTCTTGCAAGTCCTGATATTCCATATCTTTCTTGATATGTTCTTCTTCTTCTTCATTCCTTTTCTATAATTCTTCTTCATGTAATATTTTTTCTTCCTATTCCGCAGCTATCTTTTCATCCATTTCTTGTTCTTCTTTCTTTTGGGATTCTTGGGATTCTTCTTTCTCTTGTCTCTCCTTTTCTATTTTCTTGGTGAGTTCTTCTTCCTGAATTATTTTCGCATTTTCATCCAAAAGAGATTATTCCATTGTCTTTTTCATTTCCTCTTCCTCCGAGTCTTCTTTGGTTGATGTATCATATGGCTAGATGGAACTTGGCCCTTTCCTTTTTCCGAATCTTTTGTTCAATTCTATAAGATTATTTATTCCTCTATACACTTCCTCCTCTCGCAAAAAATGATCTTTATATTCATAATTAATCCTACATGATTGGCGATACAAAGCAACTTTCTCAAGGCTGTCATTTCTAGCAAAACTATTTTCACCTAAATGATAAGAATCTAGTTCTTTCACATATTCTTCAGCTTCTTTGAATTTATTGAATTTATTCGCCCTGAGTACGAGTGGGAGTGTTGGCCATGAATATTTCTTGTTTTCATGTAAGAAGTTCCCAACATCATTGATGAATACTTGTCTCACTAGTTCCTTTAATATGTTGTAATCAGTGACATATTTAGGCATCAATGATGGACTCTTTGAATCTCCATACACACGTAGATAAGTACCCTCATGAGTGAAGTAATAGTCTCCCAATTTTGTGGCCAGCGTAAGTGCTTCATCCGACATACATTTAGGTTCTTTGTCAAAAATCAATTTATAAAATGGTATCAAGAATTATTCACAAATTTGGTTCTAAAAAATTGCATGCTTATGTACCCATAGAAATTGATAGGCCATGTATACTGGAGTTTCTCTAGGATTCCACTTACATCCAAGATTTGTAAAAGGATTCATGACCAGAATACAATCAATAAGGTAAGATGCCATATAAAATTGAGCCTTCTTTTTCTCAAGTCCCTCCTGTGCATATGTTATGGCCTGCAACTGGTTCTTTGAAATAATGTCATCCAAGTTGAACACCGTACCATGCATTTTGATATGATATAACAATTGTATCCAACTAAGTTTGTAATTGCTCGAATTGGTCCTTCCATACATTCCACACAAAAGAGTAGCAACAACCTTGAATGGAATATTTAGATTCTTAGTCTTGTATTCTGTGATATTTTACAGGATAGATCACACAGCTAGAGTAAACCTCACAATTCTCACTCAAGAATTGCAGAGAAGAGGAAGAATTGAATCAATATTAAGTCATAAACTCATAAATGGTGAAATCTGTAGTATAATCATACATCAGTTGTAAGCTAGCACCGTGAAATTGAATACAAACTCAATACTGTCAAATGAATTCGAATTAGCCTAAGGTCATTCGAATTCTCCTCAATGTGTGGCTTGGATAGCATTGGAGACATCACCCAATCAGTGGTAGTAGTCACAAATAGTCAAATGAGTCTAACTGAGCCATGTGAGCACAAATCAAGGGAAGGAGATTCCAAGGAGGGCGCATGAGGCTGTCAGTAGTTCAAGTGGCTCTCCAATACAGACAACTGGAAGCTATAGGAAGTTAAACTGAGCAATAAATGCATGAACTGGGCAATCAATGCTGCAACTGACTGTTGGAATCCAAGTAGGTGTAGTACGCTGCATTTGTCATCCAGGTGAGGAAAACAGGGCATACTAGGTAGGTAGGAGGGCTACTGACGGATAAAAACAGGCTCTAGGGGGATGAAAATAGGCTCCAGGTGCTGGGGAGACTACCATACTGATGACTGGATGCATGCAGTATGCATGCATGCAAATATAAATAATGATGGTGAGAATATTCCAACACCCCCTGCAAGCCAAACTATGAGGAAGTAACTGAAAACTAGTAGTAGGGACTTGGTAACTGAGACCATATGTCACCCCGTACAACAATCTAAATAAATAAAGGGAGGAAAGAGGGAAAACCCAATGGGAAGAAAGGCCCCCCCAAAATAGACTGTAAGATGCTAATGTAGCATGGAATCACTCACCCTAAGAAGGGACCGAAGGTAAGTGAATCTCTTCACCGCGAAGGACTTAGTGAAGTTATCTGCAATCTTCTCTTCTGTAGGAGAGTAGAGCAGTGTGATGGTACCGTCATGCACCAATACTTGGATGTAATGCATGTGTATCTCAATATGTTTGGTTCTCTGTCTCAGAACCGAATCTGTATAAATCCTGATGGCACTCTGACTATCACAATAAATGACTGGTGGAGTACTGAATCGAATCCCAAACTCTGACAAGATGCCCCACAAACAGATGCACTGTGTGGATGCATTCACTGCACCTCTATACTCGGCCTCAGCTAAAGAAAGAGATAAAGAAGTCTGCTTTTTGCTCGACCAACAGATAGGTCCAGATCCAATCATGAAAACAAAACCAGATGTAGACTTTTGATATGATTTATCTCCAACTCAATTAGAGTCCGTATCCCCAACTAGGTTCAGAGGAGACCCAACTGCATAGTGAAGACCATGTGTCTTCGTCCCTTGCACATAATGCAAGATCCTCTTTGATTCCTTCTAGTGAAGCTCATGAGGCTCCTGCATGTATCTGGAGAAAGCACTGACTGCATAGGATAGATTAGGTCGAGTATGCGTAAGAAACAAAAGACTCCCAATCAACTACCGATACAAAGTACTATCCACCAAAGGTGTAGAAGAACCATCCTCAAGGATGATCCATGAAAAAAAAGGAAATGATGTTGGCTTGCATTCACTCATATGAAACCAGTCAAGTAGATCTGATGCATATTTGGACTCTGCAACTCTGATTCCTGAATCACTTTGAGTGAATTCAAGACCAAGAAACCGCTTTAGTAGTCCCAAACCTGACAGAAAGAAGGAGTTGTGCAAAGCTGTTTTAATAGATCTAATGCATGAATAACTGCTCCCAGTAATCCACAAATAATCAACATAAAGAAAAATAATGATTAGGGATTTACCATCATGTCTCATGTAGACATTCAAATTTGATTTGCACCTCTGAAAATCTTGTGACAGTAAGAAGGAATCCATCTTTGCATACGAAGCTCGGGGAGCTTGCTTGAGTCCATATAAGGACTTCCTCAATCTACACACAAGTGAAGGATCATCAATATACCCCTCAAGTTGCTTCATGTAGATCTTCTCCTCTAGATATCAATGAAGGAAAGCACTCTTGACATCCATGTGATGCACTTCCCAGTGCTTGGATGCAGCAAGAGAAAGAACAAGATGAATGTAATCCATCTTAGCAATAGGATTGAATGTCTCAGAATAGTCAATCCCATGAACTTGGGAGAAACCCCTTGAAACCAATCGATCCTTATACTTTCTTGTGGCTCCATCTGAGTCCATCTTTGCTCTGTATATCTACTTGCATTAAACAAGATTCCTCCCAGGAGGGAGAGAAACAAGCTCCCAAGTCTCATTTCTTTGAAGAGATTAATACTCTTCATACATAGATTATACCCATCTTAGATCTTGGGAGGCCTCAAAGAATGTTTTCGGATCAGATGCAATCATAAGAAAGCATCTCTCATCTAGAAATGGATTAGTGGGAGAGAGTGCAACTCTTTTATTTTGGAAATCAGATCTATCTCCAACAAGATCAATGGTGGAAACAGGAGTAGTGGTGGCCCATCTTGCAATAGGAGTTGGAACATTAGTGCTAGATCTTCAGGTTCTTGTGGATCTGGATCTAGCATTCGCTCTTCTCTATGAATTTTCTTTTTCTCAACCTTCTTTGTTGGATCTTTTCCATTCAAGCAAGCTTTACAGGTGCCTTGGGAAAACTTGATATTGGGTAGACCTTCAACCACCTTTTGAGTTTGCATGTCTTGCAAGTGCTTGTGGTTGAGATGCCCAAATATTTCATTCCATAGCCTACTCTCTTCATTTGCATGTGTGTGAAGAGAAGAATGTTTGGAGAGAGGTAGAAAGTGGGAGAACTCATAGAGTTTCGATTGGTGGTTTGCAACACCTTTTGCAATGATATTTCCTGATACCATATCTTGTATTTCGACCTCATTTGGAGAGAAGGTCACCCTCTTGGGCTCTCCAGTATGGGTCATCTGGTATACTGAAAGTAGATTGGAAGTAAGTGTAGGAACATAGATCACATCTGAGAAGTACCCATGATCAATATTGATCCTTCCAATCCTCTCAGAGGAGACCTCAGAATCTTTCCCCAACATGATTGAAGGGCCAACAGTGCATTCGAAACCAGAAAAGAGATATTTAGAGGAAGACATGTGTCTTGATGCTCCTGAATCAATGATGAAGGAGGACTCTTGATGTACCTTCCATGAGAGCATGGCATCTCTCCTTGTCCTCAGATCTTGAAGGTTCAACTTCTTTCTTCCTAGCACATGCAGGTACTGGTTCAAGTAACTGAGCCATCAAATCTATAGTCTTCTTCATACAGGCACTCTGAGGATGAAATACTCTATTGCAATAGGTGAATTTGGATTTATCCTTGTGAGATTGCTTTCCCTTCTTGGAATTCGAATCCCCTTCTGACTGATAGGGAGCCTCCTTCTGCTTCTGCTCATTCGACTTTCTGTCAATTTTTTTTTGCTTTCCTTTTCCATTCTCTCTCTTCACTTCAGTAGCTGCAAGTACTGAATCCATCTTGGGTCTGATCATTCCCATATGAATCAACTTATCCTCCTCTTGTGTGAGAGACTATATGAAGTCATCAAGAGTGGAAAACTTCCATTTTGGGATGGATAGCTTTGCTGTATGAAAGGTAAAGACAAATACTGAGTAGTTAGGGCCCAATTTTTATAGTATGGAAACGATTAGCTGCTTCTCTTCTTTCTCTATTCCATATCTCTTCAATTGTGAAATCAGATTTTGAACTTGATAAGGAACTCATTGATTGAGTTGAAACTGCAAGGGCTCGGTGAGATAAGCTCATTTTCCAACTTGTGACCTTTCAAGTCATCTTTCTTTCCAAGGAGAGATTAGAGCTTGTTCCAAACATATTTTGGAGTGTCAAGATCAATGGCATGAAAATGGAGGTCTTCGAAAATGCTGAGGAGTAGTAGTCCTACTGCTTCATCAAGTTTATCCAGGTACTTTGATTTCTCTACTGCACCAGTGGGCTCAACTGCAGTCTCATTCAATACTCTAGAAAGACTTTTGGACTTCATGAAGATGTCCATCTTGGATTTCCATTAGACATAATTGAAGGAGTTTAGTTTTAGATCCATGGTAGCTGTTGAAGTCGAATTGAAGATGGATTCGAATGATGGAATAAACATGCAAAACAAATAAAATTGTTGATGGATATTTGCTGCAAATCGATAGAACCCTGCCTTAGGACAATGAGCACATGCGACTGGATCCTTCACACCTGACTAGAACTCACTGGATTTCTCCATTGAATTCAAGACAATTGCACCAGGAATTTCTGTGGAAATCCAGAGGCTTCTAGTGCTCAATGAAAGACGACTGCTCAATGAATTGCTGCAATTGCTGTAATTCGAATAGATGAATCCATCTATGATACCATGTGATATCTTACAGGATAGATCACATAGCTATATTAAACCTCACAAATCTTACTCAAGAATTGCAGAGAAGAAGAAGAATAAGAAGAAGAAGAAGAAGAAGAAGAAGAATTGAATCAATATTCACTCATAAACTCAGAAATGGTGAAATCTGCAGTATAATCATACATTAGCTAGAGGATGGCACTGTGAAACTGAATACAAACACAATACTCTCAAATGATTTCGAATTAGCCTAAGGTCATTCGAATTCTCCTCAATGTGTGGCTTGGATAGCATTGGATACATCACCCAATCAGTGGTAGAAGTCACAAATAGTCAAATGTCAGTCAAATGAGTCTAACTGAGCCATGTTAGCACAAATCAAGGGAAGGAGACTCCAAGGAGGGCGCATGAGGCTGTCAGTAGGTCAAGTGGAACTCTGATACAAACAACTAGAAGCTACAGGCAGTTAAACTGAACAATAAATGAATGAACTGGGAAATCAGTGCTGCAACTCACTATTGGAATCCAAGTAGGTGTAGTAGGGTACATTTGTCATCAAGGTGAGGAAAACAATGCGTACTAGGTAGCTAGGAGGGATAATGAGGGATAAAAACAGGCTCTAGGGGGATGAAAATAGGCCCCAGGTGCTGGGGAGACTACCATACTGATGACTGGATGCATGCATGCAAATATAAATATTGATAGTGAGAATATTCCAACATATTCTCCACTAGTTCTTTAATGCAATTGCTTGCCAGGGATCAAGATATTTTTTTCACACTTTGCATAATCTATCTTCAAACTTTTAACCCAATATTATGTTAAGAGGACTTTAGGTGCTAGGAGCTTGTAGGATTTTCCTATGTGGGTAGGTTGGAAGGAAGCAAATCCTGTTCCGGTAGCAGTTGAAATGATTCGAGATTTGCATCCACATAGGGGAGAATCCACCCTATCACTTCGACACATGGAAATAACTCTGGGCATGTAGTAGCCTTATGAATACTTGATTTGTTGATATTTTGATATACCAATTCTTCTTCCATTGTAGATTCTAGTATGTTATTATCCCTACTCATATAGTAAATTTCACCCCACTTGAACTTAGGGGCTACTCCTGTAGTGGATTTAGTATCACCAAATTGGACTTCTGAGGCCATTTCTGGAGAAAATTCTTTATATGAGTCTGATACCACCTTGATATTATGCTTAGGATTTCTTCTAGCCATTTCTAGATCCTGTGAAACAAATGCAATATCACTTGTTTGCAAAAATTCCATTGAAACTACAAACTGGATAAATTTACTCATGTAAGAATATTTGTGACAAGAGTTTAATTAAACAACTACTAAAAGAATGAATATAAGATCTTTTATCAGTAAAACACTATAAAATCCCTCCTCAAGATAGTCATAATATTGTATCCCAAAAATAAAAAAATATACGTGCATCCAAAAAACTAGGGCTTAATGTCCTTCTAAGCAAAATCACGTTTGAAAAAGATGTGAAAACTAGGGTTTAACACCCTTTCAATAAGCACACATTTGAGAAAAGATCCAAAAAATGGGGTGTGACATTATTTTGGGTAAAATTACGTTTGAGAATAGACACAAGAGCTAGGGTTTAACGCCACTTCCCTCAATTGAGTGAGCATTCAGGCTTAGGTAAATAGTAGGCCAGGATTCCTGGGATTTAATAGATTTAACCATCCAATGGAATATAAAAGAAGAAAATAGTTTATAGTAGCAACCAATTGCACCTTAACTCCTACCATGCCAAGCCCCAAATTCCAAGTGGAAAGAAGCAATTGTGATCAAAGAAAAACACATACCTAGCTAGACTACAACCATAACGATGAGTGCTCAGTCAATCTGACAGAGATTTTTATCCAGGTGGCATGAGGGACACATGGCATTGAGAAAAGAGTACTTGAATCACAAATGGGGTTCTAGCTCTTCATACATACTTCTCCAGAAGCTTGAGTTTGTTTAATACAACTGAATGTGGTTCATTACAAAACCCTAGTTTGTTTCGATCAACGGAGTTGTAATGATATGAATATTTCTTCATTACAAACGCTTTTCAAATGACTTTGAACAATTAAAAAACCATGTTTAAAAAACAGATTACTCGGTGATAAACCTAACCTCACCCCGACACTTCTTGGAGGAAGTTCACAATTGTTTGCGAAAGTGGATGGGTGTTACAATTATATGGTCACCGACTCATTTCAACGTTAATATTCATTTTTTGCTTATCAAGATCAACAAAGGACCTAGTCATACCTTTGAAGAACACAACTATAGAATTTTCAGCGGAAAAAATCAAACGTCGTGTGACACAATTGGGGAAGAATTATTTTCTAAGCCAATAGTTTCAGAGAGAAATAGACAATGACACCGATACGTTTTGAAGTTCATAACCAATAAGTATGGTAAACACGACTTTTCCTTCTCCAAATAAATTCTAAGTCAAAATTTTGGCGATAATCGAGGGGTGGGAGACATTCAAAATTATTCCTTAAAATTGGCAAGAACTCCTATAACTCGCTTTGGGGAGATTTTCCAATGTCCCTAGCATTTCACAGTATATGAGCAAACTGGACTGGTG
Organism: Larix kaempferi; assembly: GCA_027924585.1. NCBI lineage: Eukaryota > Viridiplantae > Streptophyta > Pinopsida > Pinales > Pinaceae > Larix > Larix kaempferi. The sequence continues at coordinate 6,797,076 of BSBM01000550.1, forward strand.
GATCGGCGAGAAAATGGAAAATTCCGCCGAATTTATGGGGAAAAATTGGAAACTCCCTCAACCTATTTCGGAGCAGTTCACACAAGCTACCCGATGTTTCGCTGCAAAACACAAGTTGTCGCTGATGTTTTTATAAGCTTTCAATAAATTGCTGAAACATTTAAAAGGGGTAAAAATTGAAATTTTTTCTAAGTGTCACTCTTCCCAGGGAACAACCAGCTTCAAGCAATACTTATTTTATGAAAAAGTAAACTGAGAAAGAAGTGAATCAAGATAAAAGTTGAATTCAACAAGAAAGGGAGGGGCCGCAACTTTGCAAACAAAACTGGGGAGGGTGATTGCAGTTACCACATTTGGTGACCAACTGGCAGAACTTTGATCTTTGAAAATATAAAATACTCTTTAGTGAATTATTATTTTAGGTAGGGTGAGAACTTATTTCTAATTATCTGCAACTTCCAATTGCAGGAGTCATACATCATTGGTCTCCCTTGTGTTGAGAATAGTTCTGTTTTAAATTGAGATAAGTATCACATTGATCCAACATTACCATTAGTGTTTTGAGGGATAGGAAAGCTTAGTTAGGACTTCACAACCATTCCATTGAGGCCAATTTATGAATTTTATTTACCAAACTTGTCTTTGTGAAGTAACTAGGTAAGATACCACAGGGTAAGTAACAAACCCTAGCAGATGTAAATGTTTGTTCCTCATTCCTATACCAAATGCATTTCTTTGAAGCATTAGCATTCTTTGTTGCTTTGAGCTGCTTTGATATATAGTTCCCTTTTATATTCAGAGGTGAATCCTAGGCTCTTCCATCCATAGTGTCCTTTTTTGTTGGTGATGAGTATTTTATTTGGCTTATCATACCCACATATGGAGAAGATCCTTCATCGTATGTTATGAGAAGTATCCTCTTGGTCTGCTTTGAACATTTGACTTTGAATCTTTAAGTATTTGTTTGATTCTTCAAATATCAACCTTTAACTTTTGTGGATGTTTGCACTGGGGATAAGCTAACTCTGTTTGGGCCTATTTGTAATTAATATTTTGGTATAGGATCATTTTTATTTTCCATACATCTGCATGATTCCACTTCCTTTCCATGGGTCGGTCATAATATACAACTTCAAGACAAGGTTATTTATATGTTTATGTGAGTGGAACCCCAAGATAGTAACTTAGAAGTCTTTGTCGTAGCAAAATATACAAGATTTAGTTCATTATAGTTTGAATTGGATCACGTGATAAGTTCCCCAATGAACGGAATAATAAGGTAAGACATATAGGTTGAAATCCTTAGAATGATAGTGCTTGAAATTGCACCACTGACTCTTTTCATAAGAAGACTTTTAATCTTCAAAATATTCTCACACTTCCTAAGAGTCAAAATATCTTTTCACTAAAGAGTTATTTCATGAATAATATTTAGATCAGATCTTCCCATTCATCACTCTGACTATTGGAATGACTTTATTCAGGAGTTCAAAAACAAAGAAACAACATTTAGTTTAAAAAAATAGCTAGGCTAAAACAAGCAATAAAACAACAAAAGGAAATTTTATTTAGGTACAAAAGGTTTTCCTAGAACTAAGAAAAGCACTTCTTGAGAGCTTGGTTGTTTATAGGAACATTTTCCACTTCCCCTTCTAAATTTTGTAATCTATATGTCGTAGGGCCAATTTTCTCAGCAATATTGTAAGGGCCAAGCCATAAGTGTTGGAATTTGGTTTTCTTACCGTTTTCTTCATGGGGTTTATCCCACTTTTGGACTAGGTCACCTAACTCAAAATATTTCTTTCCTTCCTTTTGGGTGCCAAACCATCTCTTGATATTAGATTGATGTAAATTAAACTTGTTTCTATCATTTTCTCTTTCTTCTTCAAGTTTAAGCATGGTATTAATTCTTGCTTTCATAACATGGCTATTGGATCCTATAGATGCTTGGCCTAATTGTAGTGATGGTAAAGGAATGTTAGGTGAAAAAAAAACATATTTTCCATACACTAAACTATATGGGGAGATTCCTAAATCATTCATCGGAGTGACCCTATTATCCCATAAAGAGTTTGGAAGAGCAGCATGCCAATTTCTTTGGTTTTCAATTACATTTTCTTGAGAATCCTAATTAAATTATTGTTTGTGGACTCTACTAACCCATTCTATAATAATTGGAAGAGTAATGCAATTTGATTAATTTTTCTATAGAGAATTCACTTAATTTAAGAGAAGAGAAATATGAGGCATTATAAAAAACTAAATAAATTGGAACCCCAAACCTGGTTATGATATTCTCTTGCAGAAATTTGATAAAAACATCTTCATTGAACTTTCGCATAGGAACAAGTTCAGTCCAACGTGTGAAATAATGTGTACATGTGAGAATGTATCGATGTTGTAATGAGGATTTGGGATTAATATTGCCAATGATGTCCAAGCCCCACTTCTTGAATGGTTTGGAAATTATCACTGGATGTAATGGTGTCGATTGTTTCACTAGTATTACAACACTCTTTTGGCACACAACATATTTTTGGGCATACGCATGAGTGTCTTTGAAAATGGCGGCGCAATAGTACCCTACTCTTAGGATCTTATGAGCAATAGTATCTCTAGAATAATGGCCTTTAACAGGATCGCCATGCAATTCTTTTAGCACCTTCTCTCCATCTTCTCTTTCCAAGCATCTAATAAATACTCCATCATAATTTATTTGGAATAGAAATCCATTGGTTATCTGATATGATGCTAAATTCAAATGAAGAACCCTTCTTTGCTTTGAATTACAATGTTCTGGAGTATACCCATGTTGTAAATAATGTGCCAAATCTCGGTACCAAGAATCGAGTGTAGTATGAATGGAACCAACTTCAAGTAAATTTAACTCAACTTCATCATCCCATCCATTAAATTCTTCAGTTGGATTCTTATTGATCAATATACATAATCATTGGCCTTTGACGATGTTAGCAGGATTGAATTCCAAGTCATATTCTTGTAATGGAGTGACCCAATTCCCACGTATTTCTCCTAATTCCTTTTGTACAAATAGTGACCTGATAGTCGGATGAGGTACTATGACCTTGGACCTATTTTTAAGAATATAGGGTATGAATTGTTTTATAGCTTTAAACACCATGTAAGCTTTCTTATATACATTTGGATAGTTTTTTTCAACTCCTTGTAACCTAGTGCTCATAAAATATATTGGATATTCATCCCCTTGTTCTCATTTTTGAGTGAGAACTGATGCAAGGGAATGATCATATGCGAATGTATAAATGATAAAATATTTCTCAAAACATGGGCTACTTAATGATGGTGCATGAGCAATTGTGGTTTTAATATCTTTAAAAGCATTCTTTTCTACTTCAGTCCATTTAAACTACATGTCCTATTTAACCATTTGTTGCAAAGGTTTTACAATTTGTTCAAAATCTGACACAAACCTTCGAACAAAGTTTATTTTTCCCATAAATTATTGCATGGATTTCATATTGTGGGGCATGGGAATCTTAAGTATAGCTTGTATTCTTTCAGGGTCAACTGCGATTCCATTTTATGAAATGATGTGTCCTAGTAATATCCATTCCAAGACAACAAATTCACTTTTATCAGGCTTAAGCGAAATGCCATATTTTCTGCATCGATAAAAAATTTGTTTTAAATGGTAAACATATTCTTCCCTCTTCTTGGAGAAAACAATGACATCATCCAAACATACAACTACACTGTAGCCAATTAATCCTCGAAAATTAATTTCCATGACCCTTCAGAATGTGGCTCTAACATTCATAAGGAAAAATGACATTCTTCTAGAAGCAAATGTTCCCCATTTTGTGCGGAATCTTGTCTTGAGACAATTTTTTTCGGCCACTAGCACTTGATTGTATTCAGAAAATACATCTAATAAGGAGAAAATTTATGAACTTGATATGAGCTGTAATATTTATTCCATGGGTAGGACAGGATCATTTTCTTTATCGGGTGGTCTATTCAAGTTTCAAAAATCCACACACAATTTTATCCCTCCTGATTTATTACGTACGGGAACAATATTTGCTACCCATTCAGAATGCCTGACTTTGAAAATGATTTCGGCATCTAGCAACTTCTTTAATTATTTATGAATAACGGGTTCCAAAGTGGGATGCACTTTTTGATGTTTCGGATGAAATGGTTTAGCCCCTTGTTTGATAGGAATAACATGTTGTATGATGATAGTATCATATGTCTTCAAGTCATCATAAGTCCAAGCAAACACATTTTTATATTGTTGAAGTAATTTAATGAACTTGTTCCTTTCACCAGGTGAACAACATGTTCCAAGATTGACATATTTTGGTTTGTTTTCCATTCCCAAATTCACTAATTCATACTCCATCGAAGAGCTGTTAGTTTTGACATTTCCTAGTTTTCTGAACTTATGTTGTAAATTGAATAACTTCTCCTGAGTGTGTACTCCTTTTGGCATAAATGTTTCCTTGGATTGGTTTTCATCCGTCTTTTCCATATTTAACTAATGTTCTATTTCATCGATAATTGACCATTTGAATGTATATTCATTAGCTAAGAAGTCAATAATTTTCTTATCATCGTCAAATACTCTCCAATTTGTAACATTGTCCGGGACATATGGTCTGAAAAGTAATTCGATAGAGTATTTGACATAATTTGCTTATCATCGTCAAAAATCTTCAACTCTTCTACCGCAAATCTCCTATTTCATAAATATTTATACCTGTGGAAACAAATGAATAAAGAGAATTTTTTATTAAAAGAAACTAGATGAGAAGCAGTGGTAGCTAATAAGTTAAGGACATAATTCTTAGATCTAGGAATGGAATCAATATTAAATTCATCAAAATTTGAAATTAAATTCCATACCTCCACCTGGTATCCTCTTAAGTGTGAAGATAAACATTAATGAATAGTGTTCCTAACTTTCCTGACAATTATCTCAAAGTCACCAAAAACCTTTAAATTTTTAACATTCAATAGCCTTTTTGAGTCCCTAAGTCAAGGCCTCATATGTAGCAGTGTTATTGGTGCACTCAAATTCTAATATACAAGAGAAAAATATTATTTTCCCACGAGGATATACAAGAATACAAACAACCCGTGCTCCCTCCTGTGTCTTGGTGCCATCAAAATATAAAGTCCAAAATTTAAATCCTACTCTATCAAAGTTTGTATTTACATAAGAATTAGTAACTAATTATACTATGTTACATTCATTATCATCAGCCAATGAAAATTGAAGGAGATTGGACTGTGTATCTGAGTTAGGACAAAGTAGTTTCAGTCTAATAACATCCAGGTTCGATCTCTAAGAAATAATTTCCCAATACAAAATACGTAAAATTAATCAGTTTGTTCCTTCCTTCCAATTCAGTCACATTGAACTTCATATGTGGTTCCCTGAGTAGCTTAATATGATTTTTGCTTGTTCTGGTAAGGAAACCACAAGTGAGACCAATCAGTAGCAAAGTATCCATTGATTTTACTGGACAAATCCCTACTTAGCAACAAACCATAAGCCTCTGGTATATCCACCATAACTATATAAATAAATTGGCAAACCCTTTGATCAGTAGCCAATATTATTAGGCCATTATTAATTTCTCCCACTACTTTGATATCTGATCTATCAGGTTGAATAATCCTAGAGGGAGAAGGGATTGGCTATCCATTAATATTTTTACAGATCGACAATGGCATAACATTAGATGAAGCTCCCGAGTCCACCAAAGAATTGTGTACATTATAATTAATTTTTTTGAAAGTAAGCAGAAAAGGTGGAGTTTGAGATTTAGATTTACCACCAATACTAGCTTCGTTAATCTCAATGTTTGGATCAATGATGAATTGATGCTTATTTTTACTAGCAGAGTGATTTTTCGTTGTATTGAGGTCAAATGCTTTCAGTAATATTTTCCTCTGCTGTGGAATATTGCACATTTCAAATAAAGATATATTAGCTTTAGTCTTTTTAATATCTTCAAAGATATCATACCCCATATTATGATTTCCTCCAATGTTTCCACCTACAACATAATTGCTTGATAAAGGGGTCACTTCTTTATGAGGAACATATGATAATCCTCTTAAAACTTCTGCAGGAATAATCGTTCTTTTCTATGCCATCTTTTGGGGTGGTTGAGTTACAACTTTTGTTTTATTTTGAGCCTTGTGAGCAACATCCATTGCTTTACCTTTTGGGAGTTATATAGTTGGATCTTCTACTGGTCCTTTACTTCTAGTTTAATAATCAATAGATGAGACTTGCACATTATGTATTTATGCTATTTATTCTTCATCTTCCAAATCTAGGCTCGGTGCCCAATCCCATAATACAAGGGCGGTTTCTTCATTCTCTTACCCTATTTCATTTGATTGTGATTTATCATTTCTATCTTCTTCATCTAGGATTTGTTTGTCCAAAAGTTGATTCATCACCAAAGTCATAGAATTAATCCATCGTGGACAAGTTTTTTCTGAATGATGTTCCTGGTGGAAAGTACAAAAGTGCTCCATGCCTACTTCATTTAAGTTGAGAACATATGCTTCATTTGCTGGAGGCTTTGGACTTTATTCTCTTTTCTTATAAAAAAGTTTAAAATATTTTCTTGTGGATGAACTAGATCCCTTTTATTTCTCTAAATACACTATCTTATTAGACAATTTTTTAACCAATTTGACCACACTTACTAGATCATTTGATTTCTCTTCAATAGGATTTGTCAACAATAATGGTTTCTTGGAAGCAAGAGGCTTAGGTTCCATTTCCACTGCGTGTTTTACAATACTATTGATCTATGTTTCTACCTTCTCAGCTTCTTCAAAGTTTTATGTCAAAGCATTTTTACATGAACTCTTAACAAACGTGGCTAGAGATGGATGTAATGTTTCAATATAATATTCAACTAAAGACTCTTATGTAGGTTTTGAAGTAGCACTAAATTTATTCAAAACAATTGTAAATCTTTGATTAAAATCCTGCACTTTCTCTCTTTTATCCATCTTGAGAGATAATAATTATTTCATAAGTGATAGTAATGTTTGTTGTTTACCAAATTTTCTTAAGAAACCTTTTTCAAAACTATCCCAATCAGTTATTAAACCAATCTATAAACTAAAAAACCATGATGAAGCTTTAGTTTCAAAAGTATAAGGGAATAAGCGACATACCACATCTTCATGTTCTACATTAAGAAAATTTAAATCCAAATAAAAACTCTTTAAATGATCATTTGCATAAATTCCTTTTCCATGATCAAATTTAGGTAACACTCACTCCAGATGTTTAGGAAAATCATGTAAAGGAGATGGTAAATTTAAAGGACCTCTATCTCTCCAAGCCAGTGGTTGATTCACATTGTGAGCCATATGACCAATATGTGCAGGATACTGTGCCAGTAAGAGTGGAGGTGACTATGTGTGTTGAGAAGAGATTGATTCGGAAGAAGATGTTCTTAATTGATCGATAGGTTCTGGCATGTCTTGCAGAGACAAGTCAACCGAATCTTCGAATGATTCAACCAGGACATAATCTCTATTTTGTTTAGCTCTTCTTAGGGGAGCACGTCTTCTAGGTAGTGAGGAAATTATGGGAAATCCTCCAAGTTTTCTAACGTAATATTTGGTGTATCTCCTGAAATTATTTACTTCTTGGTCAGTAACTGTTGGGATATTTCAATACTCCATCCTTCTCCTACCTAACATTATTTATTTTTCCTAGTTGTTGATGATGTCATTTTTCCCCTAGTGGTGTGCAGATGTCATCCATGATCCATATACCACCTTCTGAGCCCTACATGAATCATTTTAGGACCACTTCAGTCAGTTCCCTATTTTATAGGAACCTACTGAGTGTTCTGGTGCAGTCCACCTAATTTATTTGACTATTGTGGGGTGTTATAGCTTCATATGCCATTGATTGTGGCCTCATGCACCCTTCTCTGACTGGCATGCATGACAGAATCACTATTTTTACCTCCTTAGTTATTTGACTGATTGTGACTTCATTTAACTGAGTTTAGGTTCAGTTCAGTTGACTTTGAGTCTTTCGGAGCACTTGAGTGGTGATAATCCCTATGCTAGACCAACTGAGGTTCGAATTCTCCTACATGATTCAAATTCTATCCATTGTAACATCATTGTTTATTATAATAATTATTGGAACATGTGACATTATTCTACTCCTATCTAAGTTTTGCTGCATTATTATTCTTCTGCTCCTTTTTACTGCAGTTTTCACTCTTATTCTAATTTTCTGCTCATTGTTTCTTTGTGAGGTGTCCATCAACTCATAGATCTGCTGTGACATGTAATTGCACATGGTATCAGATCCATTAGAGTGAATAGGTTGAGCATATGCTTTCAGTAGTGCACCAGAGGCCTATGGATTTCCACAGCAAATCCCGATGGCATTGCATGGAATTCATTAGAGAAATCCAATGAGGTCTATCCAGGTGTGAAGGATCCGGATAAAAGCTCCTACTATACTAAAGCAGTGGTCAGAAGTAGTCTACCTCCTTATTGATAGTTTATTTCAGGTTATTCAATTTTTTGAGTGCGTCAATAGTTATAGCATTTTTATGCAGTTGCAGCAATTACAACAGTTTTCTACAGTTGCAGTAGTTTTCTGCAGTTGCAACAGTTTTCTGCAGTTGCAGCAATTTTTTCTATAGTAGTAGCAGTTTCACCTTGTATTCGCTCCAATAGTTGTAAAGGAAAATTTGGACTCTCCTCTCTCTCCTAGAATCCTGACACCCTTCAATTATCTTGATTGGAGGGCTGATATGCAGATGGTATTGCAAAACAAATCACTATATAGGGTGACAATGGGGAAGGATCCCAAACCAACATCAACTATGGAGAAAACCAAGTATCTGAATAGATTGGATGAAGAATTTGGTTTCATGTGTATTCATATTTCCAGAGATCTACTCTTCCACATCGAAGGATTGAATACTACAAGAGATTTATGGTTGAAGTTAGAGACCCTCTTCGACAAACAAGATGAGCTAAGAGGCCATATTCTATAAAATGAGTTGATTGTTCTACAACCGAGCAGTTTTGAGACCATTCAGCAGTTATTTTAAAAATTCAAATCTCTGGTTATGCAATGAAAGCAATGTGGAATTGAGAAGAAGGATGAGCAGCTGGTGCTATCCATTCTGAGTAAGCTAGGTCCCGAGTTCTCCATATTTGTCTCTACCTTCCATTCTGGGTGAATGTCAATCCCTAGTTGGAAAATTCCCTCTTGAATCTCTCATACAAAAAAAAGACAAGTTGATCCAAATGGGTGCCTTGAAGGCCTCCAAAGATCAAGCTCTTATGGCTAGAGAAGCAAAAAGTGCGAATGGGAAAGGGAGGCACAAAGGCAAGGACAAGAGGCCATCTGAACCCAATCTGAATGCTAAGACAATTCCATCAGAAGGAGCCTCCATCTCTAAGAAGGAAAAAAATGGGATTTGAGAAATCCAAGTGTTCCTATTGCAATAAAGGAAACCACGCAGAGATATATTGCATGTAGAAGAATATAGATCAGTTGACCAAGCTTCTTGAACAACACAACATTTACCTTCCAAAAGGTGCAAGAGAGACTGATTATGGAAGTGAGTCTGATTGTCATGAGAGATGCCATGCACTAAAGGTTGGAGTTTCAAAATCACAATCCCTCCTCATAGATTCAGGAGCCTCCAACCACATGGTTTCCTCCAGAGAATCATTTTCTTCTTTAGATCTCAAAGATGGTTCGATTATTCACATGGGGGACAACTCTCAAATCTCTGCTGAAGGGAAGGGCACATCACATATGGAGCATGGCAATTTCAATAATGTTCTATTTGTGCCTTATTTGTCGGTAAATGTGTGGTCAGTATACCGGTTGACTCACACAGGTTCACTGAAGAAAGTGGTGTTTGGTGCTGACACAGTTGAGATTGGAGAGATCTCCACTGGGAAGATTATAGCGAAAGGGTTTTCAAACCATGCCTCCAAGGAATATGAATTCTCATATTTTTTGCCATACTCTCTTCCTACCCCATAGGAATTTGATGAAGATCATATCAGTGATACCTCTTTTAATGAAGATGAGGATCAAGATCTTGATGTTGAGAATAAAGTTCAAGGATATCCAAATTCAGATCTAGATCCAACACATGCTCCCAATTGATGGCCAAAGCCAATATGTGCTCACAAAGTCCTTGTAGCTTTTGGGAACACAGTTGGGGATCGATCTGAACATAGAAGCACTAGATCTGAGTATCATGCACAACTTGCACTATGTCATGTAGATCCACTTCTCTCAGAGAGGTGCTGCATGATGGTGGGGTTTGATCCACAATCTCTTAGAGAGACTTGCCATGGGGGATCTACAACAATGAAAAAATATAGGTTGTCTGACAAAAGGTACTCAAAGGTTCATGATTTGGACCACAATGACCCATTCGCTTTAGTAGCAAGAAGGGTTCCTGAAATACTTGTTTTGGAAAATACAAATTCTACACAGTGAGAGGCACATCAGAGGAGCAAATTGATATCTAGCACTTGCATTGCTATCCTACAAAAAAGCATCGTGCCAATATTTTTGCAAAGGATTTCAATGAGGAAATTTTTTTCCTTCTCTGCTTAGCATGAAGGTTCTTTGAGTTTCCTACTACTATTCTTTTTTAAGGGGGGTATTTTTCCCATGAGGTTTTTCCCCATTTCGTTGGTTGATGGATAGTTCTTTTTATCATTTATTTGATTATCTGGGTGACCTTTCGTCTTAGTAATCGGGTCCCAGGATGCAAAATTATGGATTAAGGGGGGGTGTTAGGATATTTCAATACTCCATCCTTGTCCTACCTAGCATTATCTATTTTTCCTAGTTGTTGATGATGTCATTTTCCCCCTAGTGGTGTGCAGATGTCATCTATGATCCATATACCACCTTCTGAGCCCTGCATGCATCATTTTAGGACCACTTCAGTCAGTTCCCTATTTTATAGGAACCTACTAAGTGTTCCATGTTAAATTTTCAGAATTTACTTCAATCTGATCTAGGATCTTAACTAAGAGAACAACATGTATAGCAAATCTACAGCATATCATTCATGGACACAATAATGCAAGCACATAAGAGACACCGAGTTTACTTGGGGAAAACCATAAAGGTGAAAAAACCCAATAACTTCCTCAGAGATAGATAGAGCAATGATACAACCAGAATACAAGAGATAGTCTTCTCCTAGCAGCAGAGCCTTCTCCTTCACAAGTGCGCCACTCTCCATAGTGTGAGTGAGAGAATAGAATGTGTAAAATGAGAGAGACACACTCCCTATTTATACACTAACTTGACTTGACTTTTACTCAACTAGGTCGGCCTCAACTTAACCACTTAACATAATGCTGACTGGGCCGACCCCCACTAGGGTGGTCTAATAACCCTTTGACCCACATGACTTATACAGGGCCGACCCCAACAAGGTGGTCTAATAACCCATCAAGTATAAGTTATGACACTTACAATATAAATGACGACACTTCCGTATAGAGGAATAATAACATCTCTATAGGAATACAATATACATATATGTGAAATACATTCCGAAGTTACATATACATCAACACTCCCTCTTAAATAGGAAGATATTTCTCGACACAGGTCTTCTAGCACAAGTCATCTTCTCTGGATCATCATCACTGGATAATCATCATCGAGTCATCATCATCGTCACTGCTGCTGCTATCTCAATAAATCTCTGAATCTACTCGTCATAGGAAGTTCTACAGAGCTAGTCCTTTTTCATACTGGATGTAGTCCCACCAACTTCAGGTCTTCGTCATCACTAGCCATGCTATGGAATTCTCAAGACTTATTATGTGCGTCAGAAAACCTGGCTGCAGCATCCCAGGATATTACGAGCACACAGCTCTACCTGTAGGATCTCCCAGGAGCACATTACATGTGACCCATCACAAAACCTGGCTGAAGCATCCCAGGCTGTTACAAGCACACAACTCTACTTGTCATATCTCCCAGGAGCACATTACATGTGATCTCACCACAAAACCTGGCTGAAGCATCCCAGGCTGTTATGAGCACACAGCTCTACCTGTCGGATCTCCCAAGAGCACATTACATGTGGTCCACCACAAAACCTAGCTGAAGCATCTGAGGCCTTTTTCATCCTGTCCAGATCTCCCAGGAGCAAATTACATGTGGTCATGGAAAAACCTGGCTGAAGCATCTGAGGCCTTTTTCATCCTGTCCAGATCTCCCAGGAGCAAATTACATGCCATAGGACAAAACCTCTCAAGAGCATCTCAGGATGTTACGGGTACACAACTCTGACCTGAAGATCTCCCAGGGCACAAATTACATGTCCTCCCAGAGCAATGTCTTGAAAGAGCATCCCAGGCTGTTATGGGTATGCAACTCCGACCTATAGGATCTCCCAGACATGCTCATATGCACAACCTAATCCACGACCACAAAGTATCATTTGATACTCATCATACATCATCCTGATGTACACATGATCATCTTGATCATCATCACTGCAACATCCTGCTGCATGTCATCTGGATAAGCTTGTCATCCACAATCACCCTGATCATGCAATGCATCCATCTGATGCACACCAAGTATCTACCTGATACATATCATCATACATAGTGTATCCACCTGATACATAGATACATGATCCACACAATGTATCCATCAACATACATGATCTACCTGATCATACCTGATACATATCAATATACATGATCTACCTGATCATACAATGTATCCACCTAATACATATACAAATACATGGTCCAAGCATCCAACATGATGCATATACACAATACATACAAATGATCCAACCGGTCATATCCAGCATCCAACATGATGCGTACATACATATAAATGATCCAACTGATCATATCTAGCATCCAACATGATGCACACATACATATACATATAAATTATCCAACTGATCATATCCAACATCCAACATGATGCACACATACATATAAATGATCCAACTGGTCATACAAAGCATAAACTAGAACATCATCCTAATGCTCATCATCTAGTGCTTACATCCACAACCATGTGAAGAATTCTCCTTCCAACATGCTTGGAATGGCTTCAGCAAATGTGTCCATCACTTCTTCCTCGAAGTGTCATCAATTTGAAGAACACCAAGCCTGTCCCTGAAGTACTCGAACTTCACCCTGGCTAGTGGCTTCGTCAGCACATCTGCAATCTGCTCGTCCGTCGCAATGTACAGGAGCTTCACAGCTCCTCTTTGTACCATATCCCTGATATAGTGATATTTGATCTCTATGTGTTTCGACCTGTCATGAAACATTGGGTTCTCGGACAGCTTCACACAACTCTAGTTATCACAGAAGATACCAGTAGCATCCAACGGGAGATCAAATAACTCAGACAGTAGCTTTCGTAGCCATACTGCCTCACAACTAGCTGAACAGGCTGCAACATACTCTGCCTCAACTGTACTCAGTGCTACGCAGGACTGCTTCCTGCTAAACCAAGAGATCACACCTGATCCCATACTGAAGCAGCACCCAGATGTGCTCTTCCTATCTGCAGCACTGCCAGCCCAATCTGAATCAACATAACCCTGCAGGTTAAACTTTTGATTCACTTCATACTTGAGCCCATAATCCACTGTACCCTTCAGGTACCTCAGAACATGCTTTACAGCAACCAGGTGAACACTCCTCGGATTCATCAGGAACTAGCTCAATTTGTTCACCGCAAAGCAAATATCTGGTCTCGTAATCGTCAGGTACATCAAGGACCCAATCATCTGACGATACATAGTGATATCAACTATCTCAGATGAAACATCACAAAGAAGCTTCAGATTCGATGCCATAGGTGTGGCCATGGCCTTGCAATCCATCATCCCGAACCTCTTCAGGATCTCTACTGCATACTTCCCTTGTCCAAGGAAGATTCCATTTGCACTCTGCCACACCTCCATGCCAAAAACAAATAATGCATCATCCCCAAGTTCTTCATCTCGAACTCGGTAGCAACCTTCCGCTGCATGTCGGCAGTCAATCTATCTTCACCTATAACAAACAGGTTATCCGCATACAAAAGTAGTATCACTGGATTGCCTTCCTCAACCTTGTAGTAAAGGTTGGAACCCGCTTTACTCTTGGTAAAGACCAAACTGGATAGAAAGCTTCCTATCCTACCATACCAAGTTCTGCACATCTATGATTTCCTGTCATGTGTCTTAGAACCAAGTGGATGCTCCACATACACTTCTTCTTCAACTACACCATTCAAGAAAGTTGTCTTGAAATCCATCTGGTGTATCTTCTATTTCATCACTTTTATATTTCTCTATGCTGCCATCTGCAACATGCTTGATCTTGATAGATCCATATGGAAGTCATAACAAACTTCCCTTCAGGTCTCGGGACTACATCCCAAACATCGTTCTTCATGATCGATGGATCATGGCATTCTTCCCGTATCCTGGGAACTTCAATATCTTCAATAGATAATTTTGTTGCTGAACAAATGTTGTAGTTCTTCTTTTGTAGGTGATGGCATACGATCTTTCCTACACAACAAGTTAAATTGCATGATTAGAAAACATCTCATAGTTTTCAGAACAAATTCTTACACATAAAGAAATATGTCATACAGTCATGCAATTATCTTAGCCAATGCTTCAATACAACATTTATCCATATCCCGTAACTTTCTAGATGCCTTCCAATCTCTACCAGAACATTGTTAAGAGTGTGCACAACTCCCAACATGTCAGCAAAGAGGTTTCATTCTAGATAAGTAGCAATGGAATGTTGTACAGTGACATAGGCCACTTACCCATGCATATTAGTAGTATATTGTTCATCAATGTAACTATTCTAATATGCATAATACACAACCTAATTCTAGGAACATCAGTATATACATTATTGAACAGTATTATTTAAACAATAAAATATGCAAGTAATGACAATTCAAATACTTATCTTTGTTTGTTTGTTGGGTTGACTCCCTCTCAGTCTTTGCTTCTTTTCTGCAACTCCATTCTTATGTGGATTGTGAGAAGTGGTCAACTCCCTCTGAATATCTGCATCCTTGCAGAAACTACTGAAGTGTGCTCCTTTGCTTTCTTGCAGGAACAACTAGAGTGTGCTCCCTCTTGATCTTTGCTTCCTGGATTACCTGTCCTTGAACTTACATACATCCTTAATCACCATGCATGCTTATTAGTATCATCATTGTGTTATCCTTGAGGTCTCATACATAATCACACATTTATTAGTATAATCTTAATACTATCAAAACACAATAATATTAAACATGTATATTGATGATCATTCACAGATAATAAAAATTAGTATTCAAGGTTTCAAGGAAGTCTTATTTTACTCATACATATTCTTATTTGATCATAGGACTCTTCTGGTTAGTTGAATCATAAATCAAGATAAGAGATATAATATGCATAAAACCTATGATTATTCAAACCTATACCTTCATGATTCTTCTGGTTAGTCATATCATCAATTATGGTAAGAAACATAATATGCATACAACCATGATTATTCAAACCTATGACTTCATGAATAATCATTATCAACAACACAACAGTATAAGATCCTAACACAAGGTAGGATTCTAGCTTGATATAGGAAAAACATACCTAGATTAGCATGCTAGCTAGTTATGTCTAACATACCCGCATAATGTCTTCTGGTTCTCTTCAGTGACTTGTGCTAGTAACCTGCATGTCTCATAAGTTAACCATTGTAGAACCAAGTTATACATACCTTGAAAGTAGATCTTCTATGTGATCCATGGCAATGGATGAATCTTTGTCTTCATGTCACCATGAGCATATGTTCTTGAAGTAGAACATGATTTGACTTTCTTGGTGTACCTTTTGTGTTAGCAAACAATCATAAACCTCATACAACATCACAATGCATTAGTACAATCATAAGTGGCAAAACCTTAATCAATGAATATCTTCTATTAAGGTGATACGACAAGTCCAGTAATTAATCAAGATTGTACTGTAATGATATGAAGACAAACATATGATAAACTTAACCATGAAACATACCTATAAGCCATACCTGTCAAGATTGCTTGTAATCTTCTTATGGAAGGCCTTAGCCTCATCTCCCTCTGAGACAGGAACTTTTTCACTTATGCAGGTGACCAATCCATCTTCTTCTAGGATTAATCCAATCCACTTGATTTGCAAGAACTGGACCTGGAGTTGGACTAGGGTTTGTCAAAGAAACCCCAAAAATTCAAACTTTGAGTTTTAAACTTCTGAAAGGATAGAAATATGCGCCTTGATGAGCTGATTAAGTTGGTATATTCAGAATTTGAAAATTGCAAAGTTTCACCTCTCAAAATTGCCTTTTAGATTTCCGGATTCACTAGGGAGGACCCTGAATTAGGGTTTGAGTTTCCCGGAGCTTCACCCAACCAAAATATTTGATTCAAAACTCTAATCTTCGATTTTTCTCAGGAGCTTCCAGCCGTGGTCACAGATTTCCAAAATTCCAATTTTTGCAAAAGCCCTAATTTTCCATCTTTCCGATCAAAGTCCCGAACTGGGGTTTGATCAAGCCCGGCCTTCTACCCAACCAAAAAATCTGATATTGCTCTCTAAATTTCTATTTTGATGAGTAGCATCCAGCCGTGGTCTCCGATTACAAAAATTCCAACTTTCTTCGAAGCCGTAAATTCCGGAAGCCATGAATGAAGGTACTCAAAAATAATTCTGTTTTGACAGAAATATGTACCTGATTGTTTCTGGTGTAACTCTAAAATTTTGATCCACAGGGTCTGAAAAATGTTCCTGCGATATCCCGACCTATTATCTTTCCATCCTGACAGGTCTGACCTCAATTGGATTTTCCGAGAGAGAGGTATTCCAAGTGTCGCAACGTGACCTGTTTATGGGATAATACATGAGAGCGAAGTTGTATGGCGTGCCACGTGTCACTGGTTCAACTTCAGCCTCTGAACAATTTTCCTGAGATAGTACATTCTATGTACTACCTGTCACTTTTTATGAAATTTCATTTGGAGCTTCCTATCCCAAGTTATGACCTTTTTCTCAAGGTCACCTGGTTTTGACTCAAATCTGGAAGAGGCAGAAACCCTATATTGTACAGATCATAAATCCCAAAGTACAACGAAGTAGAGGTTATCCTTTTGACACAAGGTACATGGGGATCGGATATTCGATCTGTAAATGTTTCAGATCCGAAAACTTTTCCAAAACAGATTTATAGCGAAAGTGCTACGATGACTAGTTTTTGCTATATCAAGCCCTAGCATCGTAAGTGCAACAAGTGTCATACATGCCATATCATGCCTTCTTTCAGGCTAGCTCTAATACCATGTTAAATTTTTAGAATTTACTTCAATCTGATATAGGATCTTAACTGAGAGAACAACATGTACAGCAAATCTATAGCATATCATTCATGGACACAATAATGCAAGCACAGAAGAGACACCGAGTTTACTTGGGGAAAACCATAAAGGTGAAAAACCCCAATAACCTCCTCAGAGATAGATAGAGCAATGATACAACCAGAATACAAGAGATAGTCTTCTCCTAGCAGCAGATCATCCTCCTTCACAAGTGCGCCAGTCTCCATAGTGTGAGTGAGAGAATAGAATGTGTAAAATGAGAGAGACACACTCTCTATTTATACACTAACTTGACTTGACTTTTACTCAACTAGGTCGGCCTCAACTTAACCACTTAACATAATGCTGACTGGGCCGACCACCACTAGGGTGGTCTAATAACCCTTTGACCCACATGGCCAACCCCCAATAGGGTGGTCTAATAACCCTTTGACCCACATGACTTATACAGGGCCGACCCCAACAAGGTGGTCTAATAACCCATCAAGTATAAGTTACGACACTTACAATATAAATGACGACACTTCCGTATAGAGGAATAAGAACATCTCTATAGGAATACAATATACATATATGTGAAATACATTTCGAAGTTACATATACATCAACATTCCGGTGCAGTCCACCTGAGTTATCTGACTCTTCTGGGGGGTTAGAGCTATGGATGCCAGTGATTGTGGCCTCATGCGACCTTTTCTGACTAGCATGCATGAAAAAATCACTATTGCACCCTCCTTATTTAGTTAACTGATTGTGACTTCAGTTAACTGAGTTTAGGTTCAGTTCAGTTGACTTTAAGTATTCTGAAGCACTCCAGTGGTGATAATCCTTATGCTAGATCAACTAAGGTTCAAATTATCCTGCATGATTCGAATTCTCTCCATTGTAAAATCATTATTTATTATGCTAATTATTGTAACATGCGACATTATTCTGCTCCTATCTAAGTTCTATTGCATTACTATTCTTCTGCTCCTTTTTACTGCAGTTTTCACTCTTATTCTAATTTTTCGCTCATTCTTTCTTTGTGAGGTATCCATCATCTCTTAGATCTATTGTGACATAGAATTTCACAGTAATGGCATACAAATTTTCAATGTGTTTAGTCTCGGAATTAGTATTTTCATGAAAATTAGTTTCTTGTTCACCTTTAGGTATCGAATCTTTATGTTTAGATGCTTCAAGTGGAGAACTAGATAAAATTCCTCAAGGGAATAGAGTTTTTGTACCATCCATACAATGGTGACCCTCCTTTTAGTGCCAAATCTGTTGCTTCCTGGAAAATTCCTTATGTCAACAGTAGGGGTTCTCCCCAATGAAAAGTACCAATTAGAATCTTCACTGTTTGGAATAGGGAATCCATCCGGTTTACAATACTGCTACCATATGATGTGCACTTGTGATGGGCTTATCTGATACGACTTGATCCATTGTTTAAGTTTTTATTATTTGTATGAAATGTTGAATACCAATTCTAAATGCACATGACTATACGTATGCTTGTTTTATGGATGTAAAGAGGCCTCACTTAGTGATGCGTAGGTTGTTACCTCTCGTCTTATAACCCCTTTACTATCAGTCAACCAAGATATGTCATAATTAAATGCAAGAATTTTAATCTACATAACCTATTCTTGCAAGGAGCAAAATTTAAAAGAGAGCAATGAATGTAAACTGCTTTATACAATTCCAGAAGTTAACCACTAAAGGTAATGTATTTAACAGTCACAAGATAAACTCAACATAGAGATAGCTTGAGTATCGATATTTATTTCATTCATTACTCACAAATACACAAAGAGTTTAATTTTTCATTCATAAACTATGAGATAATTCACAAACCATTATAATAATCCGATAGAAATGGAAAGATCTTACTGCATATTCATGAAATAAAAGAATAAATAAGTTCTACACATTATCCCATTTGCTTCAATACAACATTCCAGGTATGCCTTCACCCAGAAAAGCTGACCTTCTCATTAGTAGAAAATAGTTTCTTACATATGACTCTAGTACAATCCTTCACAAGCTAAAATCACTTTCATCTTCTAGTTTCTCCTATTTATATTTACAAACTCATCCTTGAGGTGACTTATCACTTCATATTCCTTAAAAGAAATTCTTTTCAAAATTTTGTCGTTTTGTGATTGCAAAATAAATGATAAAAATATTAAAACATAATATAATATTACACTAAATTGATGGAGAATTCCCTTGAATTTGGATATAATCATTCCAAAGACCACTCTCCTAATATATTACATTCATTTGTTGTGGTTCTAATAATTTTAAAGCCACTTCATGAAATGGCAAATCTTTGACCATGGAATTCAACCCCTTAGTTGTTGTATTGTGGCCATTTGCTAAGTAATGAGTCTTCATTGTATCTTTTCCAATGCGCTCATGGATATATTATAAAGTGAGAGTATCTAGAATCTTGATAGAAATGATATATTCTTCCTTGATAATCCTTAATTCCAGCAAGCATTTCTCTTTTGGTACTAACTCTTCAAATGAGCTGGGAGGAGGTAGATGACATTTTTCGAATGCTCTATAAATACTCTAGTGAATATCTTCACATTTGGTGATGGATTCTCTCACTTCATTTTGCAATTTATTCTCTACTTCTAGAAACTGTTGTTGGGCGTGGCGCAAGTAGGCACAATTTTGATAAGGATACAATTTTGACAAGCTGCGCAGCTTTTGGGTTGCGACGTCAGAAGACACGATTTTGAGAAATGCGTAGCTCAGAGTACATATGCAGTTTTGACGCAGCTGTGCAGGTGCGTAGGGCCTGTGAAAAAACTACTTTTAGTAAAGAAGTATAGAAGAAGGTCGAGCTGAGTAAGCGACCTATTTTGGGTAAGAAGTAGAAGAAAGAATGAGGAAAGCGACCTGTCTAAGAGATTGGCGGAAAGCAGTTGAGAAGCTAGGCCACTAAGTCGACGACGACCAGTAGGCTTAAGGAGTAGAAAGTGATAGGCCACGATGCAATTGTAACCATTTTGCTGATGACTGCTGCTATCAGGAGAGCATCAGAGCCACGATTGGTATAGTAAGGAGGCCAAAGCGAGTGGAGAAAGCTGTCGACGGCGATAGGCAGGGTGGCGGGTATCCACACCAATTTTGGAAACCTTAGGGTTAATTGCCATGCATTGTAAAGACATGACCTATAGGCATGGTCTATAAGTAAGGCATATTTTGTAAGGGAAAGGGTTTTTGATTCTCCATTGTCGAATGTTATTGATAAATATTTTGTAAGAGACAATTTTGTAAAGGCTCTGCAAGCTGTGTGTGCAGAGACCCATTGAGAGAGAAGAGAATCTGCAGCTGAGTGCACAGACAAAGAACTGTTGTACCCTTCTCAAAAACTAATATAACAACAGTTCTTGTGGACGTAGATCCCATCTTGGGGGTGAACCACGTTAAATCCTGCGTAGTGTGATTGATTATGTGTTTGCATTTTCTTATTTGCTTACTATGAATGCCTGGATAATCATTTATCAGTTGTTATGTTAATGATTTTATATGTATTCACCATAGGAGAAAGATGGGAATAATATGTTAAGTATTACATGTATGGATGAATGTTGAATGTTCAGTATTCTAAGTCTGCATAAGTATCAGTTTATTGGACAATCACAAGTGTATGTAGAGTAGGGTCATGTAACTCTTCTTGACACACCGCACTAGAAGTGCACAGCAATGTACTTCTCGCCTGCTTGCAGTTGTTATAAAGCTAAATAATCTAAGGTAGTAGATGAATGATTAAGCGTTAAAGTAAAGTCTTCATAATGGCTGAGTTTGGAAGAGGAAGCGCACAAGTCAATTGTGTTTTCCTATTATTTGCATATTGCCTGAACCGTGCAGTCTGTGGATGCGCTGGTTGTGCAAGCATCTTAGCTTGTAGAAGTGAGGACCGCGATGCAGCCTATTGTTGTGTAGCCTTCAGTCCATAGCGCAGGCTCTACGTTGCGTTGTTTATTGAATCTGTGTTAAGCAACTCATCACATAGCTGTGGAAAATTGATTCCACAGCTCCCCATATCTTCACCTCGGGTGAGACTTTAGTCCGCTTGCAGATTGTTGCCAAAAGGGCCGGTGAAAATGGTTTTTGTTGGTTCCTCAAACCGCCAAGGACCTGGGTCTACATTGGAAACCTTTGGATCAGTACCTTAAGCCAACAAATGGTTCTGTTTCCTCCCTAAGAATCCGTGATGAGTTGAAGTCGGGATGTGTGAAGTAGAATAAGTTGAGCTGGGTGTTGACTTTTGGTATCCAGACAAGAAAGAAATCCGGGCTTGGTGTGACAAGACAGAAAGAGACTTCGCAAGAAAGGAAAAAGACACCCACATCTCTCTGACATTCAGTGGTTGAATAAGTAATTGTGGAAAGATGTGCACGAATTTTTCTGGGCGTGTTTTGGAAACGAGCTACACGATTGGTTGTCCAGACTCGTAGAACACATAAATTGTATACCACGAAACGTACCGACCGAGTGGACACCAGATCTTATTGAAAGGCTCAAAGCACTAGATAGTCCATTCTTACGAGCAGTCGACTTCTAGGTCAACAGTACATTACAAATTTTTGTGATGTAGTTCGCTGTGGACATGCAAAAGTCCTACAGCACAACCGAAAGAGAGTTTTTCAAGGGATTCAGAGGTAAGTACTTGAACAACCTCAGTTTATACATTAAAATTCTTTTGGCAGAAAAAGGTGTTTTTAGAATGTAGTGAAGTTTTGTTTAAATCTGTCATGGTAGATAGTACATATAGTGGGTCTTACGAAGAAACCCATAACGTGAGAAGTGGAAAAAGATACAAGTTTGTTGCTGAGACAAATCCTAGACCACATGGACTCCGCATAGATACCCAAATACCATGTGATCCTGATAACCAAACCACACCTCTGTCAGCCACGTATCAGTCCATTACGCCACAGAACACGCTGGTTGCAGAAACCACGCCTCCCCTATCTCAGAACCCATCAGTTCAGAACCCGTCGGTTGCGAGCACCGCTTAACCCACACCGCAGAACATCAATACTGGAAACACCACATGAGCGGGTGCCCAGGCTATTCCGACCCAGCCTACCCCATCTTAGGCTGTCCCACTTCAGAATGTTCAACCTCATATCATTCCTTAGAGTATTATCCCTAACACTACTCAGACAACTGTACCACCTAGAAGGAAGATGGATGATGATATCAAACTACCGATATTCAAAGGAACGAGTCTAGAAGACCGTGAGCAACATTGGTTTCTATGTGAATCCGTGTGGAGTGTAAAGCAAGTACAGGATGACACTTTGAAGCAAGCACAGCTTGTCACCACTTTTAGAGACAGAGCCTTGCATTGGTTCATGAAATACTTGCAGGGACATAATAGAACACTCATAGAAATCAAGGCTGCGCTCTTTGCAGAATTTAAGAAGTCGAAATCAGAGTCACAATGTATAAAAAAATTGAAAGAGATCAAACAAAAGCCTAATGAAACAGTTTGGGAGTTTGATCAGAAATTTAAGACACTGTTGGACCAAGTAAGCTTCATCATAACACCGCAACAACACAAGGAATGGTTTATAGCTGCGCTGTTGCCCCATATCAGACAACCTTTGATGCGGCAGAAGGTGGCTTCGTAGGAAGAATCCTTGGAAATAACGATGAAGTTGGAAGCTTCATCGATTGGAGAAAGTAGCACTGGGATGTCCCAGATATAGAACCAGTTGGCTACCCTGACACTACAATTACAAGATATCAAGAAAGGAAAGAAAGAAAGACAAGAAGTCTGGTGTACAGGCTGTAAGGGTGAAGGACACACTAAGGATCATTGTCCTTTATTCCAAGATTTCCTTAACATGGGTGGATCAAACCCATTAAATCCGAACCTAGGGCCATGGTGCAAAATTTGCAGAACTAGAGGACACCGACCAGAAGACTGCCACATGATACAGAAATACGTAAGAACACCTAAAAACCTATACTGTAATTTCTGTAAGTCAGTTGGGCATGATGAATCCAATTGTCGTGCATATGAGATCATGCTAGAAAGAAAGAAATATATTGAGCATATGTATGGAGGAATGTACGGAGTCCAAGGAGAGACTCCGTAGAAACAAGAAAATGCTCAACATGATCAGGGAGTATACAGAGGCCGCGGATGACACCGCGGGAGAGGAAGGAATAATGGCCCGACACAAAAAAGTGTCTGAGTTCAAGTAATCTATTATAACTGTGGCCAAGCAGGCCATGTGTCTAGGGACTGTACCAACCCATGCACTATGTGTAATTATTGTAAATCATTTGATCATGTTATTTAAGACTGCCTAGTGTTAGAGGTAGAAATGCAAAAAAGAAAATGGCCAGAGGTGCCGAACCCAAACATTCAGTTGATCACAACAGAGAGGAGACCTACAGATCCAAGTATTAACATAGTGGTGCTATGACAGGGCGAGATAGAGGAGCAGAAGCTTCGACCTTAGGAGATTTTAATACTAAGAAGACCTCTCTTGAAACAATATGTATAAGAAAAGCCACTAGCAAAGCACCTTCTTTTGACTTGAAGAAAAATAGAGAAGTATTTGAAGAAGTGCGAGATATTTTCAAAGAATCAGCACCTAGATCGCCTAGAATCCCGTTGCGCAGCGAAATACCGCATATGGAACATATGTCGGCTACTTATGACAGAACGAGCACCGCAACAGAGACATGCACCTCTATTGTGCAGTTCCTCAAGAGCTGCATGAAGTTGTTGAAGATTCCAAATGCTATAGCAGAGCTGCAGAAGTTGTTAGACCAGTATGAACCACACAGTGAAAGTGAAACTACCGATAGCGCAGTTCATCATATCAAGAAATATAAGAGAACAGGTAGAGAAATGAGACTTAGTGCACAGATAGGAGATTATGAAATGGATGAGATCATTCTTGATCTGGGATTGGAAGTAAATGTCTTAACCAAGCAGACATGGTAGCAGATGGGGAGACCAAAGCTGTTATGGTCACTTATCCAGTTGAGAATGGCCAACCAGGAGAAGGTTATATCGTTTGGACAGTTAGCCAACGTCATTATTGACATTGATGGAGTGCAGAGCTAGGCATATTTCGAGGTTATCGAGATTGCGGATGATAGTCATCCTTTTATTGCGTTGTTGGGAATTGACTTGGCTATCGATAACCTCACCATCATAAAATTGAAGACAAAGAAGATGATCTTCGAAGGAAAACAACTCAGGGTCATCGCACCACTGGACCCTGCAGATGGAGACAGATACAACGAGCCGATTCAGGAAGAATCCAAGGCTCAATATTTGGACCAATTGTATAAGATAACTGCGAGCCAGGAAGATTACATTAATCGTACTGTGGATGGAACACTCAGCTGGAGATGCGACAACGCTTGCATCTCAGACTCTAATGCAGGACTGTAGAATTTTCAAAGTCGCATGCATGAAGTATCTGCGAGGAGATGCATGCAGGTTACAAAGTCACTGCACTGGATTGGAAAGGAGGTAAGCCCAATCCCCACATATGATGGTTTATCTAATGTTTATTCCTTTATCAAAGATTATACTACAACAATTGGAGATGAACACCGCTTACCAGCACTAGATATGGCACTGCGCGAGAATCCTTCCAGATGGTGGGATGCGCATAAGCATACATTGACCACCTGGGATCAATGCAGAATCAAGATGCAGATGAGGTTTGCTGACAAGGTTAGAATACCCTTTGAGAAATATAATGGACATACAGATCTAAGGCAACATATTGACGTCTGTTCACAAGCATGGGAGGAGAGACCAAAGACAGAATGGGTGCATTTGTTTGTGCACACGTTGGAGGAAGAAATTCCAAAGAAATGGAACTTAGATATGGAGTTGCACAGGGAAACTGCGGATTGGCCTTCCTTGACTGCAAACTTCCAGAAGAGTTTCAGTTTTTAGGACGAGAGTCCTACCATAAATGATGCACTGTAGATTATTAAGGAAAGAATATTCAGACCAGAATGTCCACATAAGAACTTGACATTAGAGGAATTATTTGGAGTTGGAAGCATACCTGCAAGTCTACAGACATAATGGAAGGAACATGTAGAACATCCTGTGGAATGTTATAACCTAGCTGAAGAGGTTGAAGATAAAGAAGGAAGTGATGAGGAGGACCCGCGCAACATAAACATTCCTGAGTTAGAAGGAGTGTGCAACATAGAGGGACCTCCGCTAGAAATCCCAGACATGAGTGGACCTGCGAAAACGCGAAAAGTGAACATTGGCACCAGCGAAGAGCCAAAGTTTGCAAGTATTGGAGACTACTGGGATGAACAGACTGTTACGAAGATCGCAAATCTACTACATGAATACCAGGAGTTATTACACACAAAGTTTACAGAGGTCAAGGGAATTTTGGGAGACTTAGGATTTATGAAGATACCTCTTAAGCCAGGTGTGAAGCCTGTTAAGCAGAGGCCCTATAGACTGAACCCACGATACAAAGAGTGAGTCAGTGCAGAACTGGATAAAATGCTCTACGCAAGGATCATTGAGCCAGTTGAAGAGTCTAAGTGGATAAGCCTTATGGTTGTCCAAGATACGAAGGAAAAAGGCGAGATTAGGATTTGAGTGGATCTCAGAAAGTTGAACGATGCTTCAATGCACAACCCATTTCCTACCCCTTTCACTGATGAGGTGCTTGATAATGTTGGAGGAAATGAGGCCTATTCCTTTATTGATGGCTTCTTGGGATATCATCAGATAAGAATTGATCCCACTGATAGACACAAGACCACTTTTTCCACTGAATGAGGGTCATTCCAGTACACGGTGACGCCATTTGGTTTGAAGAATGCACCCACCATATTTTCCAGAGTTGTGGTGGTAGCATTCAAGGATTTCATGCACAAGTTTTTAGAAGCTTATTTTGATGATTGGACAGTTTTTGGGTTGCTGAAGGACCACTGTGCCAACCTTAGATTGATGCTATAAAAGTGCAGACAACATCAAATGTCATTAATCCTGAAGAAGTGTATCTTTTGTGTACCTTATGGAATTCAGTTAGGACACATCGTGTGCAAGCAGGGCTTGATGGTTGACCCTATGAAGATCGCAGTCATTGTAAACTTGCCCACACCAAATTCAGTCAAGCAGCTGCTCACTACATTGGGGCATACCGGTTACTACAGGAAATTTATAAAGGGTTATGCACATATAACCGTAGCAATGGAGAAGTTGCTGAAGAAAGATGCGCTGTTCATTTGGAACGCAGAGTGTGAACAAGGGTTTGACACCTTGAAAGAAAAAATTGTAACTGCGCCGATCCTAGTTTTTCCAGACTGGGAGAAGCCGTTTCATGTTCATGTTGATGCATCATGTATAGCATTGGGAGTTGTCTTAGCAAAACCAGGAGAGGGAGGTATTCACCATCCCATCGCATTTTCGAGCAAGAAGCTCTCATCTGCAGAAAAGAATTACACCACCACTGAACGAGAAGGCCTAGCTATGGTCTACGCACTGCAGAAGTTCAGGCACTATTTGTTGGGTGCGCACTTCTCTATGTTCACTGACCATTCTACTTTGAAATACCTGGTCAACAATCCAGTATTAGGGGGGCGAATCTACAGATGGCTGTTACTCTTTTAGGAGTATGAATTTGAGATAATAGTTAAACCTGGAAGATTGAACTTGGGACCTGATCATCTCTCAATGATCGAGTCTGGAGAAGAGCCAACGAACCTTGAAGAAAATCTACCTGATGCGCAGTTGTTTTCTATCTAGATAGCTGATGATTATTATAAATACATCATAGAATTTTTTACTACTGGGTTAGCACCCATAGAGTTCAATACGCAACAAAAGAAGCAGCTGGTAATACGAGCAGCAGACTTCACCATTATCGCAGGTCAGTTATACAAATTGGGACCGGATGAAGTACTGTGCAGGTGTGTGTTAGAGGATGAGAAACCATTCATACTGGCTGACGCAGATTCAAGAGCAGTAGAAGGTCACTAGGCAGGAAGAGCCACTGCGCAGAAGATATTGAGGGCAGGGCTATGGTGGCCTACGATTCATAAAGATGCAAAGGAGCATTGTAAAAGCTCCGACGTCTGTCAGAGGACAGGAAGGCTGTCGAGAAGAGACAAAATTCCATTGAATCCACAGTTGACATTACAGGCATTCAGGAAATGGGCAATTGATTTTTTGGGACCTATAAAAGCACTAGGAAAGAGAACTTGTGCGAGGTCCATTATTACTGCGACTGATTACCTCACCAGATGGGAAGAAGTGAAACCAGTGAAAGACTGTAGCGTAGGCACTACCGTGCAGTTCATATTTGAAGATATCCTTACAAGGTTTGGATGCCCAAATATTTTGATGAGTGATCAAGGCACTCACTTTCTAAACAGAACCATTGAGGCATTGACAGAAGAATTCCACATTCATCATCAACGAAGTATGCCATATCACCCACAAGTGAATGGAACCGTTGAAGCATTCAATAAAGTACTGGAAAATGCGCTGACTAAGGTATGCAATGTGAATCGGGATGATTGGGACCTACGCATTCCAGCTGTTTTATGGGCATATAGAAATACTTGCAAAACGTTGATGGGCCACACACCTTTTAGGTTGGCCTATGGAAATGAAGCAATAATGCCGATGGAATGCATTGTTCCCAGCTTGAGAATAACTGCATTTACATGCATGGAAGATCAAGAGGCACTGGAGTAAAGGCTTCTACACTTGGTTAGGCTGGAGGAGGATCTCTTCATCACAGGATTTCACCAACAAGTGCAGAAGGAAAGGGAAAAAGCATGGCATGATCGCCATATAAAAAACAAGACCTTCCAAGTAGGTGATCTAGTCCTCCTGTATGATAGCAAGTTTATGAAGTTTCTTGAGAAGTTTAAAATGCATTGGATTGGTCCATATACTGTTGTACATGTTACTAATGGAGGCACAACTTAGTTATCCACATTAGTAGGAGATAAATTGTCCAGCCTAGTCAATGGGAGCAGACTAAAGCCCTATCAGGATAGTCCTGCTTCACAGAACCCTTGATGATCAGAAAGAAGGAAAGTTGTAAGTGCCAAGTACAGTTGGAAATGGGCACTAGAAATGGGGAAGAGTCTGTACACAATGTATGATAAGGAAGTGTATATACCGTGCATCACTATTAAGATGTGCCACTGAAAAAAGAAAAGAAAAAAAGAACCGCAAAGCTCAAAACTTGGAGAGGTAGTTGCGCCACCCAAAGAAGGCAGAAAAAGTACAAACTTCACAACCAAGTACCGCGTAGCTCGAAGCTGGAAAGGTAGATGCGCCGATCAAAGGACGACTATGGCCTATGTGTAGCTACAATGCAATGCATAAATTCGTAGCACAGTCATGCAGTCGAAGACACAGGGGAAAAAGGTGCCAGCAAAGCAGATTGTCAGAACAACCAACACATTGTGACTGAAGTAAATGAGCACGAAAACTGGCGACCAGCTAGTAAAGTCATTATTCAAAAAAGGGCGGCACTGAAACAACCCCTCATTAAAGGAATACTATATCTGTTCGGCCGTAGTAAAAATTGAAATGATTAAGATCATAACGGGATCTGGGCAAGGGATTGAACATTTAATTGGCCATTAGGCTGTCATACGGCTGCTAATACCACTACACCTCAACATTTAAGGAAAGTTAATCTGACTCGACATATTTTACGGTGGAGAAAGATCGAGATGCCGACAAGATCTCATCCAACACACCTAGCACTTAATGCCTAGTCTAGCCATTCCCGGTACATTGAATGTCACATAAGGTGAAGATCTAGCCGTGATTCGGGAAACAGATGCAACATTTAATCTCTATGTATATGACGAAGGAAAACCGTCAGGTAATGGCTCTATAAATATTGTCCAACTCTCTCCTATGTACGTACTATGAGTTTGAAATTTTACTAACTGAGAAGAGTGTAAGCACTTAGCAACCAGAGTATGAGTATTTTATGATTTTATGTCCGAAGAGCCGACCCTAGAAGAGATTCTTGGAACTTTCAAACATTCTGGTATAAGCAGCGTAATGAAGACGCCGCTAAAGCAGAAAACACCAGAACGGGGTGGCCCATCCAAGAGCCCGAAGCCAAACTAGCCGAACCAGCAAAAGAAAGAGAAGAATCTAGCTGCCACACTAGAAAAACCAAAGGCACCAGATGCCTCTAAGCTGACAACTCCACAAGGAAGTCCGCCACCACCTGTATGGATTGTTCCTGAATATATCTGTCCGCGGAAGAGTGATTCCCCAGAGAGGAACTTGGACAAGAATGCGCAATATGAGATACCAATGCCTCCAATGTCAAAGCACGTCCGGATGAAGGAGGATTTGCTTGGTAGAATCCCTACTTGCAAGTTTGTTGACCATGATTTAATGGACGCTGAGAAATTTCCCCACCTATAGCCAGATAAGTTTATGTGTAGCAAAGAGGGTGTGACCAGAAAGCATCCAGAGGTTGTTCCAATGGATTGGGCATTGCCATTGGCCCAGTCTGGTCTGCTCAACCTGCGGAGAATCCCCCATCTTCACTACAACAAGGAATGCAAAGCTGTGGTGCATACACTGTTATCTTGCATGCACCAAGGATACATTTGGTTAGACTTCAAGGTCAATATCACTGTCGACTTGATATCAAGGATTTCTGGTTTATGTAAGAAGGGCGACGACCCTACTGCACAATTCGTTGGCAAGAAAGATGCCCAGGAACTAGCCGCGAAGATAAAGGCGGAGTTCAAGTTGAACAGAGGCCACCGGGGATACGAGACTGGCCCGATCACAATTGAACCCCTGCAGTTCACTATTCAATTATTGGAAGGAAGGCTGCTAAGAAAGGAAAGGCCAAAGGAAGTGAACGCATCAGTTGTGGCCCTGGCATCCAAAGCCATGGATGGCCATAAGTATAATTGGGCAAAATTTCTGCTCAATGAGTTTTTGCTGGATATAGAGGATACCCAGGACAAGGGGTTATCATTCCATTTTAGCTGGCTGCTAATACTTATTGCTTTCATAGGCTGGAAAGAACCTGCACATTAGAACGGGCTTCCAGTAGCAGCAGATGACTGCCACGCAGCCCACTTCGCAAACATGTGGGCATCCACAAGCCCAAAGAAGCAACAACTTAACAATCTGCAGTTTCTGAAGTATTTTGAGCAGCTATGCGTAGTTATAGAAAATACCCTACGCATCACAGAGGAGGTGACATATAGTTATCAGCCCAAGATGATCTTCAAGGCCACCTTACACTGTATCTAGATACATCCGCACCTGACAACAGAGAAATGGTTTGACGACCAGTATCAGCTCGGCGCACCAATGATTGAGATGATCATTGAAGACTGGCCTGATGATTGGAAGGAGGACATACCGGAGAGTGTTATCACTACGTCCTCGGATGAAGAAAAGGAGGACCAAACAAAAAAGGGAATAGAGGTCCAGAGCACACCAGTCCAAACACCTACGCCGCAGGTAGGAGAGAAATGGAATGAACCGGCTACGCAGACGCTGGAGAAGCCACAAAATAAGAATTCTAAAGCTAATAGACAGCTACTTGATGCAATGCTTCATGATGATGACTATGAATAGATAGCATTGCGGGTGTCAGCGCACTTAGAAGAGAAGGAAGAAACGGTGCAAGAAGAGGTCAGGAAAAATATCAATAAATTGACAAGTCTGGTCTTATGGATGGAGCAAGTCCATCCTAACTTGACCAAGGAGCCGGACCATGATGATCACTTGGGAGATCCAAGTGAGACGATGTGCAGGTAACCTGCCTTCACAACATAGACGTGCATCATGAATATTGTGCTAGGGTCTATCCTGTTCCCAACATACGAGATGACAGAATCGGTGAGGCTGCTCAAGCAGTTGGAATTGAATATAGCTATGCTACCAGCTGAAGGGTTGTACCAGTTGCACACCCATATATCCCATGAAATGCATGAGCAGGACATTGTCTCACACAATCAGTGCCTTCAATATCAAGAGAATTACAGGAAATTACAAGGAGAATGTGAGCAGAAAGAAAGGGAGCTTCAACGCACTCACGAAAAACAACGCAGGATAAAAGGGGTAGTATCAGCGCTATACACACGGCTCGTCGAAGTTGAAGAAGAATGAGAAGTTGAGGCGGCTATCCTAAAGATTGGTGCTGCCGTTGATAGTTTGTAGGAGATAATGAAGGGATTGGAAATTTCCCACGCGGAAAAGATAACAGAGATGGAAGCCGCCCATTGGGAAGAAATCGCCCAACTGGCAGCACGACAACCAGTTGAAATGGCGCAACACGCGCAAGAAGCTAGAGAAGAGGCACTGAGGGCCTCTACGCAGGTCATTTTCTCAGCAGTCGCGTGATGCCAAATATTGTTAGATGATGTTTAAAACATTTGGAGCATATTGCAGGATGAGTCGGAGCTGCAAAAAATCCATGATGACATACAACGAAAGCAGCAGGAAGTGGACTCTACGGATGCTTCCATGAAGGACTTGCCGGTCTGACAGAAGAGGCATGCCTTTGAGCAAACCAAAGTACTCAGGAAGGATCTCGAGGCTTTAAGGGAAAAGGAAGCTGAAACCTCTGTGAGGTTACAACCATTGCAAGAGGAAGCACTTACTTTGACGGATGAGATTGAGATAAGGTTGCAAGACCTTCAAGAAGCAGAGGCCAAAGTTAAGGAACAAATTGAAGAGTCGGCCACGGATGAAATGATAAACATGGCTAAGGGATATGAGAAAGAAGTAAAGGAAGTAGTTGCAAGATTGAGTGCAACTATTCAAGACTTCACTACTCATTCCGAAATTTCGAAAGCGACATAGATGGAGTAGCTTGACTGAAGTGGCTCGGGACGAGCCACAAGTCAGTGTTAGGGGCCTGTTGGGCGTGGCCCACGTAGGCACAATTTTGATAAGGATATAGTTTTGAGGAGTTGCACAGCTTTTGGGCTACGACGTCAAAAGACACAATTTTGAGAAATGCGTAGCTCAGAGTATAGATGCAGTTTTGACGCAGCTGTACAGGTGCGGAGGGCCTGCGCAACAACTACTTTTAGTAAAGAAGTATAGAAGAAGTTCGAGCTGAGTAAGAAACCTATTTTGGGTAAGAATAAGAAGAAAGAATGAGGAAAGCGACCTGTCTAAGAGAGTGGCGGAAAGCAGTTGAGAAGCTAGGCCACTAAGTCGACGACGACAGGCAGGCTTAAGGAGTAGAAAGTGACAGGCCATAATGCAGTTGTAATAGTTTTGTTGATGACTGTGGCTATTAGGAGGGCGTCAGAGCCACAAGTGGTCCAGTAAGGCAGCCAAAGCGAGTTGAGAAAGCTATCGACGGCGACAGGCAGGGTGGCGGGTATCCGCACCAATTTTGGAAACCTTAGGGTTAATTGCCATGCATTGTAAAGACATGACCTATGGGAATGGTCTATAAGTAAGGCATATTTTGTAAGGGAAAGGGTTTTGATTCTCCATTGTCGAATGTTATTGAGAAATCTTCTGTAAGAGACAATTTTGTAAAGGCTCTGCAAGCTGTGTGCGCAGAGACCCATTGAGAGAGAAGAGAGTCTGCAGCTGAGTGCGTAGACAAAGAACTATTGTACACTTCCCAAAGAATAATATAACAACAATTCGTGTGTATGTAGCTCCCATCCTGGGGGTGAACCACGTTAAATCCTGCATAGTGTGATTGATTATGTGTTTGCATTTGCTTATTTGCTTACTATGAATGCATGGATAATCATTTATCAGTTGTTATGTTAATGCTTTTATATGTATTCGCCATAGGAGAAAGATAGGAATAATATGTTAAGTATTACATGTATGGATGAATGTTGAATGTTCAATATTCTAAGTCTGCGGAAGTATCAGCTTATTGGACAATCACAAGTGTATGTAGAGTAGGGTCATGTAACTCTTCTTGACACACCGCATCGGAAGTGCGGAACAGTGTACTTCTCATCTTTTTGCAGTTGTTATAAAGCTAAATAATCTAAGGTAGTAGATGAATGATTAAGCGTTAAAGTAAAGTCTTCGTAATGGTTGAGTTTGGAAGAGGAAGCACATAAGTTAGTTGTGCTGTCCTATTATTCGCATCTTTCCCAAACTGCACAGTCTGTGGATGTGCTGGTTGTGCAAGCATCTTAGCTTGTAGAAGTGAGGACCGTGACACAGCCTATCGTCACGCAGTCTTCAGTCCACAACGCACGCTATACGCTACGCTATTTATTGAATCTATGTTAAGCAACTCATCACATAGCTGTGGAAACTTGATTCCACATCTCCCCATATCTTTGCCTCGGGTGAGACTTCAGTTTGCTTGCAGATTGTTTCCGAAAGGGATGGTGAAAAGGGGTTTTGTTCGTTCCTCGAATCGCCAAGAACCTGGGTCTACATTGGAAACCTCTAGATCAGTATCTTAAGCCAACAACTATCCAAGAGTGCAAAATCTAACTTGAGTTGAACAGTGTACCTCTTGGGTAGATGTGGAGGAATTTCCTTGGTTGTTTTCCTCCAAGTAGTTAAATTCTTCATTCTGTCATAAATTCCTGTGAGATTTTGCTTTGTAGCAGTGGATTCCTCGGAAATTTGCTTAATCATATTTACCATCCCTTGCAATTCATATGTTTTCTCAATGGGAAACTCTTTGGAATGGAACAATTTTTCTTGTATTGCAAAACAATATTCATAAAAGGGTGTCAAATATTGCTTCTATTCTTGAGCATAATTTAGTTGATCCACTAGGGACTCCTTTTCTCTATTCATATCGGCCACTTGATATTGCAAAGATACTTTCTCTATAGTGAGCGATTCCACTTGCTGATCCAACTGAGTTTCTTTCTCAAGTAATCCGCTTAATTGAGATTGAAGGTATTCCTTTCCTCCTTCTAATATTACCACATACACATTGAGTGAGTCCTTTTCATCCAACAAACTATGAATAATATGCATTGCTTCTTCTTTTTCCAACTCTAAGGAATCTAACTGGTGCCTTATTTCAATTCCTTCACTTTGAGCCTATACTAAATTATCTTTTAGCTTAGCCACTTTTTCTTTTCTCTTTTCTATGTCTTCCATCAACTTATGAATGTTATATCCATTGTCTAATGCAATGGCCACATTTACAGATGCTGCAAATTTTGGATCCTTACTCATGCCTTCAACCACTGGGACATCCTGTATGGTGACAATATCTGGCTGTGAAGCAACCTTTAATCTCGTTTCAGTTCTCCTCATGATAGTATTTCTTTTAGCATCAAAGACTATCATTTATAGCTTATCAACTGAATGTTTCTTGGAAGGTGTGAATGGTGTAAGTCGTAGCTCGATCAAAGGAAGATGTCTCCGATGAGAGGGACTTCAGTTTTGATATCCGTAGGATTATCAATTTCCATGTCATGCTGGTGATTACCTTCTTGAAAGTCCCGATATTCCACAACTTTCTTTATTAGTTCTTCTTCTTCTTCATTCATTTTCTTTAATTCTTCTTCATGTAATATTTTTTCTTTCTATTCTGCAGCCAACATTTCAGCCATTTCATGTTCTATTGTATTCTGTGCTTCTTGGGATTCTTCTTTCTCTTGTCTCTCCTTTTCTATTTTCTTGGCCAGTTCTTCTTCCTCCATTCTTTTCATATTTTCAGCCGAAAGAGCTTCTTCCACTGCCTTTTTCCTTGGCTCTTCCTTTGAGTGTTCTTTGGTTGATGTAATATATGTCTGGTTGAAACTTGCTCCTTTCCTTTTGCCAAATATTTTTTTCAATTTTGTAAGATTATTTACTCCTCTGTACACTTCCTTCTCTCGCAAAAAATGTTCTGTATATTCATAATTAATCCTACATGATTGGCAATGCAAATCAATTTTCTGAAGAAGGTCATTTCTAGCAAAACTATTTTCTCCGAAATGATAAGAATCCTGTTCTTTCACACATTCTTCAACTTCTTTGACTTTATTGAATTTATACTCCCCAAGTATGAGTGGGAGTGGTGGCCATGAAGCTTTATTGTTTTCATGTAATAAGTTCCCAACACCATTGATGAATACTTGTCTCACTATTTCCTTTAATATGATATAATCGATTACATATTTACACATCGGTGATGGACCCTTTGAACCTCCATAAACATGCAGATAAGTACCTCAGGAGTGTAGTAATAGTCTCCCAATGTTGTGGCCACCGTAAGTGCTTCATCCGACATACAATTAGGTTCTTTGTCAAAAGTCAACTTATACAGTGGCATTAAGAATTCTTCACAAATTTGCTTATAAAAAATTGCATGCTTATGTACCCATAGAATTTGATAGACCACGTATATTGGAGTTTAGCTAGGATTCCATTTACATCCAAGCTTTGTAAAAGGATTCATGACCATAATACAATCAATAAGGTAAGATGACATATAAAATTCGGCCTTATTTTGCTTAAGTTGATCATTGATTGCAAAAATTCCATTGAAACTACAAAGTAGACAAATTTACTCTGCAAAAATATCTATGATAAGAGTTTAATTAAAGAACTACTGAAAGCATGAGTATAATATCTTTTATCAATAAAAAAATATCAAATCCCTCCTCAAGGGATTCATAATATTGTATCCCAAAACGCAAGGATATACTTGCTTCCAAAAAATAGTGTTTAATTCCCTTTTGAGCAAAATCACGTTTGAAAAAGACATGAAAACTAGAGTTTAACGTCCTTTGAATAAGCACACATTTGAGAAAGATCCAAAAATTGGGGTTTGACATTCTTTTTGGTAAAATTGTATTTGAGAATAGATACACGAGCTAGGGCTTGACACCGCTTCGTTCAATCGAGCAAGCATTTAGGGTTAGGTGTAAATAGTGGGCCAAGAGTCCCATGAGTCCGATGCTTTAACAGATTTAACCATCCAATGGCATATAAAACAAGAAAATGGTTTATTGTAGCAACCAATTGCATGCTAACTCCTACTATGCCAAGCTTTGAATTCCACGTGGAAAGAAACAATTTTGATGAGAGAAAAATACCTACCTGGCTAGACGACAACCGTACCACTGAAAATATTGTTATCTAGGTGTCACGAGGTACACATAGCATTGAGAAAATAGCACTTGACTTGCAAACGAGATTCTACCTCTTCATACAAGTTACAACCTTCTCCATGAGCTCAAGTTTTTTTAATATAGCTCAATGGGGTTCGGGTGCTCCAAAACCCTAGTTTTTTATGATCAACGGATTTGTAATGCTAGGAGACTTTCTTCAATCCACACACTTTTAAAATGAATTAAACGATTAAAAAATCATGTTCTAAAAATAGGTTACTCGGTGATAAAACTAACCTCACCCCGACTCTTTTTGGAGGAGGTTCGCAATTGTATGTGAAAGTGGATCGACATTAAAATGATATGGTCTCCAACTCATTTCGGCGGTAATCTTCATTTCTTCCCCTTAAATCTTAACAAAGCACCGAATGAGCCCTCTAAAGAACACAACTATACAATTTTCGGAAGAAAAAATCAAACGTCATGCGACATGGTCGTGAAAGAATTATTTTCTAAGCCGACAGTTTCAGAGAGAAATAGGCAATGAAACTGATATGTTTCAGAACATAACCAATAAGTCTGGTGAACAAGACTTGTCCTTCTCCAAAAAAATCAAAGTCAAAATTTTGGCGATAATTAGTGAGGCAGACACATTCGACAGTCTTTCATAAAATTTCCAAGAACTCCTCTGACTCACTTTGAGGATATTTGCGAATTTCCTCGGCATTTCATAGTAAACTAGCAAACTTGATCTGTGTATCGGTGAGAAAATGGAAAATTATGCCGATGTTTCGGAGAAAAATTGGAAACTCTCCTGACCCATTTTGGAGCATTTCATACAAGCTATTCAATGTTTCACTACAAAACACAAATCATCTTCGATGTTTCGCTAAGCTTTCAATAAATTTTCTGAAACATTTAAAAGATTAAAACTTGAAAAAATTATAAGTATCACTCTTCCCGGGGAACAACCAACTTCAAGCAATACTTACTTTATGAAAAGGAAAACTGAGAAATAAGTGAATCAAGATAAAATTTGAATTCAACAAGAAATGGAGGGCCCCTAGCTTTTCAACAAAAATGGAGAGTGTGATTTGAGCTACAATAGGGGAACTCATCCAGTCACTGCAAGTCATACTAGAAACTCACAACTAACCTCTGTAAGTCATGCTGGAGACACTCATCCATTCATTGCAAGAAATACTGGAAACTTGCAACCAGGCTGTATAGGACATGCTAGGGGTAAATTTTAGTTACTGTAAGTCATAATGAAAGTGTGTCATCAACCGCTACTAGTCATATTGAGGACATGCCATTGGTCATTGAGATTCATATTAATGACAAGTCACCAGTCACTCCGAGTCATACTAGTGACAAGTCACCAACCAGTGCAAGTCATGGTGGAGACAATCAACCACTTATACTATGAAACGATAAATTTATACTATGCACCAGAACTCTAGACATAAAAACGATGATTTTTGCAAAAAAAACACCAAAAACACCCCCCAAATAGAAAAATGTTGATACCAGTATACACGTATTTTTTTTCAGAGTAAAAAATAGAGCCATGGCCTAAACATACCATACTATTGTTTACAAAAACTTTAAAATCAACCCCTAAATTGGAAAAATAGAATTCTTCGAGAGATAAATTACAACTTTTTTGAAACTTGCATATTCTTTGAAATTTTCCTCCTTTAAATTCTTTGGCACACAGACAAAATTTCACAAGAGTGTTTTTTTTTATCCATGCCATCAGATATCAAACCCATATACTTATGTGGAGCATCATAACACTTCTTGCGATGTTTGTACAACTTTTATTGTTCATTTGATTGTTGATTGTGATGTTCTTGTAGTGCATTGATTATGGAATCTACAAACAAATTTTAATTTTGGTTTTCAAAATTTTTTAGTTTTATTTTTAATTAGATTTACAAAAAATTTAAACCTCCTCCTGCCCCCTCCCTTCCCCCCCGACCCCTTCCCCTTCCACCCACCCCCCTAAACTATATAAAAAAAAAATCAAAAAACAATTAAAACCTAAACCGACCCCCCCTAAAATATATTAAAAAAAGTAAAAATTAAAAATTAAAACCTAAACCCAAAACAAAAACTATTTAAAAAAAAATTAAAACCTAAAACCAAAAAAGAAACTATATAAAAAAAACTTAAAACCTAAAAAAAAAAAACTTTATATAAAAAAAAAATATAAAAAAATAAAAACAAACAATATAAAAAAAAAAAATTCAAACCAAACCCTTCCCCCTCCTCCTCCCTCCGACCCCTTCCCTCACCTCCCCCTCCCCCTCCCCCTTCCCCCTCCTTCCACCGCCCCCTCCCTTCTCCCCTCCTCCCCCTCCACCTCCCTCTTGCCCCCCATCACGGGCAGACCTTTGGTACCGAAGCGAGTCGAGCGCTTGCTCACCCTCCCTCCCCCATCCTCCTTCCACCTCCTCCCGCCCCCTCCCTTCTCCCTCCCCCCCTCCTTCCACCTTTGGTACCGAAGTGAGTCGAGTGCTTGCTCACCCTCCCTCCCCCATCCTCCTTCCACCTCCTCCCGCCCCCTCCCTTCTCCCTCCCCCCCTCCTTCCACCTTTGGTACCGAAGTAATTTTGTGAACCAATCAGCTAGTAATTGATTTAGAATGGGATCCCTAATCAACCTGCATCATCGTCTGCATTCATGTATATGATTGGAAATATGAGTAGAGTTAGATTGTCAGAGTGAGGTTAACAGGTCTATCATAAGATATTACCACCCCCAAAATCTATCCTAAATAAGAAATGGATAAAAATTACTTAAAACTTAATTAACATCACTAATCAAGTATTTAGTCAAACCCTATTTCCCCTTGAATTTTTTTCTAGTTGCACAAGAAACAATGTGGAGTTTGGCACATGATACGATGTGGGGTTAATTCAAAAATTTTGAAAGCGAGTATCAATGGAAAAATCCCTCCAATTTCATATTTATCGATTTGCTCCAAAATATTTGGTTTACCCAGACCCAAAATATGTTTTGGAACCAAATCTGTGTCTGTATTGAATCTACCCTACTTGAACAAAATCTTTGAGCCTCTCAACACACTAGGTCTATGATCAAACCAAATCAGATCGTGTTGAAATCCAATGAAGAAAATTGATGCTATCGTGATCAATTGGTAAGAATATGTTTTTTCCAGTTTTCTGTGCCCTAGGTTGTATATTTTCAAAGATGTTTTTTGTTTCAAAATAGATTGTAAGTAAAGAGGAAAATTCTACTGCTTAGAAAATATGAATTGCATAGGATACCTCTATTGCTTAAAAAAATTATATATATACATTTTTTATATCTTACCCTAAAAAAAAATTCAAACTTTTATCTTGTTTTGGATCTAACCCTGCTCGAATTGTCAATGCACTGGCTCTCTGATCAAACCAAATCATACCATGTTGATATCCTTTGAGAAAAATCGATGGTGTGGTGATACGACCATTAGTATTTTTTTGTTCATCTTAACCCACAGTTTTTATATTTAGTGACAGTTTTTTGTTCATCGTAACCGAGATTCTTGTTCTCCTGAGGATGAACCTGCTTAATAGGTTCGAAACTTGTTGAATTGCAAAATTCTCACCGCAGATTTCCTGTCACTGAAAGTATTTTTCTGTTTTCAATTTTTTTGTGCTTAAATTTTTTTACATTCTTACCCTACTTGAACAAAATATACAAACCCATCAACAGGCATGTGATCAAACCAAAATTGATTGCATTGAAATCTGATGAAAAAATTGATGGTTTAGTGACCGACTGACAATACATTTTTTCACTTTTTCTATTAATCGACTGGTTTAGTGATAGACTGCTTATCGACCAATTGATTCAACCCATCAACTTTCTGATGAAACCAAACCAGACCTCATTGAAATACTCTGAGCAAAATCGATGGTGTATTGATACAACTGGTTTTTTTTTTTTTTTTTTTGTGCTTAAAAAAATTTACATTCTTATCCTGCAATTTTTTTACTTAATCAGTCTATAAAATGATTTATCAGACACTGTATATGTAGAGTAATTAATTTTACTCTTTATTATTTGATGTAGATATCAATTTGAACCATCTAGATGCAAATCTAAAATCTTGGTTGGAAGGAGAAAAGAAATAGAAGATTTTTACCAAAGGTTAAAATTTATGTAGTATTTATATTATCCCTTTATAAAAAATATGTTTTTCACTCTTTCTTTCCAATTAAGAGATCATGTGTAACCCGTGTAGGACATTTTGGCTTCATGTCGTTGTTGCATAATTTTACTTCTTATAAATTTGATCATGTTCAATACAGACTCTAATCCGTTGCCACATAAAGAACGAATGTCATTGCCTCCATAGGTTGCTGTTATCAGCTAAAATGTCACTTCTCCATTCGTGACTACATTGACTTGTCTGTCACACAAAAGCACATTATGGATGGAAGAGCCTACTTGATTATAGATGCTTTGGCCTTAGACTTTGCAATGTTCTCCTAAACAAACTATTATTTGTGATCAATTCTGAGACATAACCATGACTCTACCTTCAGTCATCTCGCGGATCACTTGCGACACTCTATATACTAAACCCACGAATATCATTTTAGAAGTTGCATTCGCAAGTTGATAGACACAATACTCACGAGTTGTTCTTTGGTTGTAAATAGTGACAGTCGAAGGTATCTCTAAATCACGATAAATATATTTAAAGATGATTAGGGATTTGTTAAGGGCAGTTTTTCTAACTACCCTAACCTCCCCAACCAATTTCCCTTTCGAGTCTATCCTCCCAGCCTTGCTATAAATACAAGGGGAAGGCATTGAGAAGGAAGAACCAATTTGATGGTAGTATTATGCTAGAGAAAATTCTACTGAAGGAGCAGGAGCAAGAACCCAGGGCTAGGTTTTAGCGGTGCCAGTTGCAAGGCAGGTTTGGCTGATTACCTTTAATGCTTTAAGACAAAAAATTTATTTCCCATATATACTTGTTTATGTTAATGAATGTATGATTTGAATCTTTCTTTTTTGTTATACATGAGTTTCATATAAAACATTTCATTCTTATATAAGTCATAAGCTTTGAGGAAGGTATTTGTTATTGTAGGTGATCTCTGTGGAGCAGTGAAGAAGGAGTCTAAAGTTTGGGAGGATGGATCAGCCGCCAGTTCTTCACGTATCTAATTCCGATTTCATGTGTTAGTTCTTTACATTTTAAAGAATATTTGCTCGTTGTATCTTTATGTTATCCTATCTTTGTAACTAGTTAAAATGTATGTTGGTGATCTTTGTAATTCCTAGTCATAGGTTTTTACGGCACAACAAATTTGGCGACTCTGCTGGGGATTACTATTGTTGCTCTGGGAGTCTTTTTGGTTGATTTTCTTGAGTATTTTTATGCATGTTAATCTCTACTAAAGTTTATAGGATTCCTATACCTTTCTTGGTCACTCAGACTTGATCTTTTTGGATTTTCTTTCAATTTTTATTTTATTTTTGTCAAGACATACTCGCGACTGTCCCATACTTATAGTCGCGGCTTTTTCCCTGCACCCGCTAGTTGCTGGCCCGTGGGAACCCGCGAGATGTGTTTACATACAGTCACGGTTTTCTCGTGAGGTTTTTTAATTTAGGGTTAGGGTTTCAATTTTTGGTCTGTTCTTGGTGGTTGAAAGCCTTCTCTGCAAATAGTTTGACTTTTTATATTTGTCTAAGAGTTTGTATTGAGACTTTAGAATTGTTTGGAGATTTATTTCTTTAGTTTTCGTTGGTTTTGATTGTCTGACTCACGTAGGTCCTTTCAAGTCCGCCTTTGTTTGGTTGACACTTTACTCTTTTCATTTTGATGACTTATTTCTGGAAAGTCTGATATCTTCTGTGATCGTATGCTTTTTCAGTTAGGTCTGTTTGATTTAGTGTCTCTTTTCCAAAACTGAGTTACTTTTTGCTTGCCAGAAGAACTAAGTGGGTTTGCTATCTTCAAAAATATTAAGAGGGTTATTTTTCTGAGTTTGATAGGTCTGCGTGTATTCATCTTTACTTGCATTATTTATTGTCTTTGTCTCATCATATTTATTTTCCATTTTCTTTTTGTTAAAGAGGAAATTTTAACAAGCAAGTAATTTAGTTAAGCAAATACATTTTCTTTTTTAGTTTTAGTTGTATATACTATTTCTTCGAAAAGAAAAAAAATAAACATTTGTTAGCTTTTAGTTTTACTTTCCAAGTCTTTATTTTTTGAAAGATTAATGAAAATGAAATTGTAAAAAGGAAGTTGTATGTTATATACTTTATTTATTTTTGTTTCAAGTTGTAACCACCTTTGCATAGAAACCACTCCCTTTTGAGTAAGTAAATCTCTTAAAGAATTTTTTAAATTAAAAATAATTAGTACATTTTATTTTTAGGGTACACAAACCAACTGGCTTAGGCTAGGATCTTGGATTAGATCAATTTAAACTATCCAAGATCATTTTAAACTCAAAATCGTAGTAAGACTATCTTTAGGTAAATCCACCTTTGTAAAAGGTGTGCCGGGAAGCTCCACTAACACTGGATTTAAGCACAAAGTCGTGTGAGATTGACTAGTTGGGGATACCCCCCCCCACTTTTTAATCGAGCATCTACTAGAGCTAATACGCATACAGGGATCCATTATTACCTAGTGTGCTTTTGGATTTCGGGCTTAGTTACCCTTCCCATGCATGTTGGTTCGACCTGCGACTGTCACCCCAGACTCTTTTGATACATCGATGGTAGCCTTAGTATTTTGACAACTAGAATTATTCAAAGGCGACGGTGGAAGGTTATTTCCATTGTACCTTGGACAGACATGGGAGGAAATCCCTTACATTTATTTGGAAGGGTGGTTGGTGATTCAAACGCTTGCAATCAAAGACTCTATATTGTGGACCCCGGGCAACTGTCTTTCATTAGTCTACTGGTGTGTTTTGGGCCCTAATCACCCTAGAATTTCCTTTGAGAGATTATCTATTTGTTTGGTCTTGATTAATTTAGGAATTTTTATAGTGGTGTTCTCTGTTCTTATTTGTTGTTCTAGCGGCCCCTAGGTTTAACACTTAAAATATTTTTGTTGGAAGTGTGGATAACCAATCTCTTCGTAGGTAAAGAAGGTTGGAAAACCTTCCTCTGCTCATAGTGGAGCCTCCACTGCCACCTCGACGATGCATAACTGATTCTCGTGGTTCTTTTGAACTCATCGCTACTACTGAAACTCCTATAGAACCCCAAATCATTACACAAACTGCACTGGTCTTACAAAGCTTTGATATTGAATATTTTCCAATTGAATATTTTGCAAGACACTTCAATCCTCCATTTATAGGACCGACTGATCCTTTGTTAGAACGAGTTGTTTCTATAGGTGAACCTGAATTAAGTGTATATAGATTCACACCTGGACCTAATATTCATAACGTAGGAGATGTGTCGGGAGTTCCATAGACTCCCAAATCAGTTATTAGGATTGGAGGTTTGTCTCATCCTCATCTTACTACCCCGGTACCAAGCTCGTTCCAGATGTCTTCTTCTCCAAGTACTTCTTTCATCTTCAATGCTGGACCATCAAGAACATCCAATACTCAGTTCACACTGACTTCTACTCCTTTTGGATCCACCGTTGGCTGATCTAATATTCCTTTTTCAGGAATACCTATGGTTCCATTTACATCCTCTCCTTTTATTCAACAGTTTCAAGTCAATCCCAACTTAGATCCATTTACTCAAGGTTTTCCTTGGCATGGAGGGCATATTTCTCCTTCTGCATCATTTGTGGGATCAATGCCTACCCCTTCCATTGTACCAACACATACTTTCAATCCCTTTATAGGATTTAATGTATATTCAACAAATGTGCAAACCTCAAATGTGTCTGTAGGGAGTGCTCCTTTTTCACTTTTTGGTGGAGGAGGTAGAAATACTTATACTCCGTTTGGAAGTACTTACACTCAACCACAATGGACTGGG
The DNA here is from genome assembly GCA_027924585.1 of Larix kaempferi. Lineage (NCBI taxonomy): Eukaryota > Viridiplantae > Streptophyta > Pinopsida > Pinales > Pinaceae > Larix > Larix kaempferi. Next base: position 6,841,558 of record BSBM01000550.1, read on the forward strand.
GCTCAAGGAAGTAATCCCTTATCGTATGGCTGGAACAATTTTCAAAATACTTTTTCACCACAACCGATGGATGGGGGAAAACCCAATCAACCTTATGGAAGTTATGGTTTTGGAACTTCTCCTTACCAGATTCCAAAAAATCGAATGCCATTGGCTAGGTCTCGTTTACCTTTCCTGGAAACTTTGACTATTCCATATATTTCAAAATTGATGAATGACCCTATGCGACATAATCCTGCTTGGCCTTCGATCCCAACCAAAATCCCTTCCGACATTCCAAAGTTTGAAGCCAAGACTGGTGAAGACCAAGGGGACCATGTCATGCCATTTCATCTGTGGGGCTCCTCGAACTCGCTAAATGATGACTTGCTTCGTTTGAGGCTATTTCAAAGGACCTTAACTAGTGTTGCATCCAAATGGTATATCGAGTTACTAGCTGCAGCTTATAATAATTTTTGTGATTTGGCGGCAGTCTTCTTGAAGTATTTGCAACTTCTCGTTCGGTATGACGTCGGTACGTATCTTCTCTCTACTTTTAGATAGAACAAGGACACTCATTTATATGATCATATTCAGGAGTGGAGAAGATGGAAATGACTGATTAAGGCTGAGACTCCCATGGAATTCTTATTGGATTGGTTCTTGAAATCACTGTTACCTTACGTCTCTAAAGATGTGTCAACTTTTGGGGTTACTTTTGAGGAAGAAGCTATTTTAAGGACCCAACAGCTCGACTTGGTTTATGCACAGTCTGGGATCCTTTATGAAATCATACCCGATGCACCTAGGTCAAACATTGATCTTGGAAATCCAAAACCTGGACCACATGTTGATGGAATTGTGGGTTCAGATGACACAACCGTGTTAGAAGCTTTGCAGAAACAAGTTCATGCACTATCTATAAGGAATTATGATGTGGAAGCAACTACTGTCGCATCCTCCCTAACACAAAATGAAACTGTATAGAATGTGCAATCAAATCAAAAGGGTCTTCGGAAACCCAACAATAAGAAAAAGGGAAAGAAGGGGGAGGGAAACCAACAAAATCCCAAAACTACTGAAAATGCCAAGGAGGGAAAGGAGAAAATAAGAAGGTGAAGTTTTCTTGCAAAATTTGTAAGGACAATCACCTCACTCATAAATGTCCTCTCATAGATGAAGCCTAGAAGTTGTTAAGTGAAAAGAATCCCGTCGTTCTGAAGGATGCTTTTCCCAAAGGATAAGGTTCAAATTCTGGAAGCTCTAATATTGGGGAACTCCTCGTACTACACAGGCTGATCAGTATTATATTAATATGATTAAATCCCATGCATTCTTTCAAATGAGAGCCCAGAATTATACCCCAGGTACACAGCAGAAAGATAAATAGATCCCTTATTCATTTGTTCCTCTTCATATAGAAAGACCTACAGATCCTATGCCGAAGATACCGAAAGGTGTACACAAATGGGAAACACACAACCCTAATGCAAGGGTTTCTCCAAACTACTGAGTTGTAGATGACCTATCCCAAAAACTGTGTGCTATGCTTACTCTAGAATTCTTGCAGAGTTTCCCATCACAACATAATGCACTTCTGGCGATAATAGGTAGTATGGATTCTTCAAGTATGTTAGCTAGTTTTGACATGTCAAATTTCAAACCCCAGTTTCCCTACTATGTGGCCTTCCAAATCGAAGTAGTCCATGGTGTTAAAACCATTGGATGAACAATAGTGGATAAAGGTGAGCCAACGTGAATAATGTCTATGTCTTATTGGCAAGCCCTAGGCTCTTCGCAGTTAGTCCCTCCAACTACATTACTTACTTCTTTTGATGGGAGGTCTTTCCATCCGCATGGAATCTTACCCTCATTTGAGATCCATCTTGCAGGTAAAGTAGTGTCAGTAGAAGTAGAAGTTGTAGATGCTTCTCTTTACTACAATTTGTTGTTGGGAAGGAGTTGGACGTATGCAATGAAAGCTATTCCTTCGTTCGTTTTTTGGGTGCTTATGTTCCCCCATGATGGCAAGATTGTAACCATTTATCAATTAGCTTATGCTAGGAAAAACAATACAACTCCTTCGGATTCTAATATCCCTTTCATTGATCAAACCCATCCTCCCAGTGAGATTTTATGGGTAGGTATGTACTCATCCTTGATGGGAACTTTTGAATTACCTGCTCCTATGAATTATATTGGTTCCACGAGTAATGTTAATGTTTTATCCAAGGAGATATTCATTGTTTCTCAAACAACTGATCCTTGGATCCTTCCTACTCCATATGAACCAATCGTGCCCCTATCTGTCGTAGAAGTTACTTATCAAGCATCACAAAATGATGTGATAGATCATATCTTGATTCCTTTGGTCTCTATGGAGTTAGATATCGATTATGCACCTGCATGGGCAATTAACTCCACCCATTCATTCGATTGTTTAGACACTGTTTTCCCATAAGATGAGGCTATTATGGAAGCCATGGTAGGTCTGGATCATCCTTCAGAACATATGCATCAACGATCCTATTTCCTTCCAGATCTGAACAAGGTTGAGAATGGAGAGTTTTCAATGAGACCTAGTGGAAATGTTGACTGGTCCATTAACCCTTTAGCAAAACAATAAATTTTCATTGAAGGTAATATTGCAAATATTTCAACAACTATCCCAATCAATATTTCCATTAAACCTAATGTCATGGAAAATATTTTCATTGGCGCGAATTTTTCTCCACAAGAGATCACTTTGTATACCAACTTATTTAAAGAATTCCATGATGTTTTTTCATGGTCATATGAGGAGATGCCAAGCATCGACCCATCCATTGTTGAACAAGTTATTACAACATACCCTAATGTGAAACCACTTCGGAAAATGTTTTGTCTAGTCAATCCTAGGAAGGTTGTGGCCATTAAGGTTGAGGTTGAAAATCTCCTTAATGCTAGTTTCATTTATCCTATCGACATGACGGAATGGGTGTCAAATCCCATTTTGGTTGATAAAATGAAAGGTACCATACACGTATGCATATATTTTAGGGATCTTAACAAAGCTTGTCCAAAAAACAAATATCCCACACCGTTCATTGATAAAATGATTGATTCATGTGCAAGCCATGTACTATTTTATTTTGTGGATGATTTTTCACATATAATCAGATTCAGATCAAACCTGAGCTCACTAACTCATTGGCGGGTGAATAAAACACCCATGTCATTGAAGCGAGGTTTCAGGTATGTGTACTGGCGCCATCCGCAAATCCAGAATTCATTTCCTTCTACACATCCAAGAACAACATGGTATAAGCAATCATAGATGGTAGAAGATCCTAATGCACAAAAAGAAAAGTTCACACCATACTAGAACACACTCTATGTACAAAATGAACAAATTACACTTGGAGGATGTACCTAGGCATAGTACTTCTTAAGGTAGAGCCCATTTCAAGGCTCTCCTAAATATATCCCATCATAGTCCACTAGCTCATAGGCCCCTTTCTCTAAGACATGTTTGACGATAGGACCATGCCATATAGATTCAAACTTTCCTACCCCCAAATTGTCATGCTTCTGATCATAGGTAAGGACCATATCACCTTCATCGAAGGTGCGTAGTTGAACATATTTGTCATACTGAGATTCGAAACTATGTTGATAAGTCTCATTGGTGAGCGAAGCATCGCGGCGAGTTTCATCTAGTTTGGTCAAATAGAGGAATCGTTATTCCTCGACAATAGTGTTGGGTAGAAGTTCAACGGCTAGTCTCAAATATGGAATGTCACATTCGATAGGTAAAACATGTTCTAGTCCATATACTAATTGAAATGGTGTGAAACCAGTCATGGTTTTTATTGAATTCCTATAAGCCCACATAGATGAGAAAAACTTAATGTGGAAATTGGATTTGTGCATTCCTACCATACATTGGATCATTGTTTTCAAGACCTTATTAATGGCCACTACTTGTCCATTTTATTGGGGATAGTATGGAGAAGAGGTTTCATTACGAAAATTGAGTTTGGAACTGATTTCATCCATCATATAATTACTAAAGTGAGAATCATGATCAGTGACTATAGCTTTAGGGACTCCAAACCTAGCAATAATGTGGTTAAAAATAAATAACGCAGTCGTTTTTACATCTTTGGAATATGTAGGCATAGCCTCAACCCATTTTGTGAAGTAGTCAATGGAAATGATGACATACCCATTCCCCCTGGATGAGGTAGGCTTACAATGCATAAAATCCATGCCCCATTTTTCGAAGGGACCAACAAAAATGACTGGATGGAGTGGAGATGGATGGGAGCGCTTTTTTGGGTAAAACAATTGAAAGGGAGGACATTTACTACCTAATTCCATGAAACCCTTGAATATGGAAGGGAAAAGTATCCAGTGCATAGGATTTGTTGAGCTGCATCCATCCTAGAGAGATGGCCTCCACAAGGTCTAGAGCAATAGTCATTTAGTACGTGTTCAACTTCCTCATGGGTTAGACAATGCTGTAAGATAGAATCAATATCGTGGTGATACAAGGTGTCACCAATGATAAGGTAATATTTCGCATGATCTTGAAGGCGACGACAGTCATCACGAGATAGTTCATGCCAAAAACGTTGGGTTTGGAGATACAAAATTATATCTCCATACCAAGGGTCAGTCATACTAATGAGAAACGAAGACTCGTCGGGCAGAGAGTCAATGGGTTCAGAATCTACATCAGTACGGGGAAGGTCACACATTAGATCGACAAAGATTAAGGACTTTTTGTTAACAATCAAATTAACACCCTTAACAAAGTGAGGGGAAGAAGCATATTTTACTATGCTCCAGGAACATGAAGACAAAAGACAAGTACAGAAGAGAAAAATTCCTCTCTTATCTAATTACTACATCCACAAGGTTCACTGATTGAACTACTCATTAAAGGCTCAAATATAAGCTCCACCAGTCAAATAGTGAGAAGAAATGCACAAAAGTGCATTAATTGTACTTAAATATGCTAAATTTGTGACAAAATCATAAAATACTATCGAAAGTAGGTTTTTGAGCAAAAATAATCAAAAAGCAAGAAAATGGATAATCCCACATTGAAAATAGAAACTTGAGAGCCCATTTCCCAATGCTATAAAACAAAGGCAATTAGGGCATGGTAAGGAGAGGAAAAAGGAAGAGCAGAGGATTGATAGAGAGATTTGGAGGATTGGAAATCTTGGAATCTTCATCAAAGGCAAGGGTGGAGAAAGGAAAGCTCATGGAAAAGGATAAAGGATGCACATCAAGCTAGATTGCAAGTATGTATCTTCTTCTTTAGCTTAATATGAAACAATTCAATTCTCTTCTAATTCATGATTTTAAATATGTTATGGGATGATAAATGATTGTGGATTTATGAAATTGAAGATTCACCTACTTCATAGTAATATATATGATTTAAAGTAGATCTAACACTACCTTAAAATCTATTATCATATTGGTGACCTTACTAGTTTTTTTTCTTGAAAATTTCTGATTTTTCTTGCAAATTTCTTCATTTTTTGTGTTCTAACCTTTCAAATCTACTCCATATTTTCCTTAAGATCCCTTAAACAAACTATGCTACAGGTTTATAGGATCAAAACCAGCCTATATCCACTCCTACACTCCCAAAAACTTCAAAGATGAAGCTAGATTTCAGCCACCTTTGATAGAGAGTGCATTGAAGGTTTTTTCTTGAAAATTTCTTCATTTTTGGTGTTCTAAACTTTCAGATCTACTCTAAGAATGACTTAAGATCCATTAAAGAACCTATGCTTCATTTTATAGGCCCAAAACCGGCCTAGGTCCACTCCTACACTATCAAAAAATTCAAAGATGAAGTAGATCTCACCTTCCTTTGCTAGAGAGTGCATTGGAGGTTTTTCTTGAGATTTGTGCCCAATTCTTCCCTCTTTCCTTTGTTTTGCTGATATTTTCTTATTGTATGGGCTTAGGAATACTTTATATAATAGTGCATACCTCGGTTTGATCCTCCTTAGCCAAATATTTGGGATATTTTCAAACTTTTGTAAGCTTCAAAGCCTCCATGTTCAAGATTTGCATGAATTATGAACTAGTTTTGAGGTCTCTTTGTTTTGGGGCTATTTGGTGCCTATATTTTTGCATTTTCAGACCTTTGTAAGGATTCCAAATATTTTAATATCAGTTTATAACTAAATTTGAAATATTTTGAAAAGTTTTGAATATTTGGGGTTAAGATCTTTAGATTAGCAATTTCCCTCCCAAAACCACTAAAACAGCCCAAATTGCCATTTATTTCCAATTTTTTTTTTTTAAATTGGTGTTAGATCCACTTTATTAAAGCCATATTTTGCTGTTAGGTCCCTTATTGGATAGGATTATGACTAATCTTTAAAATAATTTTGACTCCTTTCATAATTTGCAAATAACAAAAATTGAAAAAACATGAAGAAGAACCTTGAAAAGACACCTAGTTTTGAATTTTCACTGTTTTAGGGCAGCTTTGAGACTTTCTTTTTGTACTTGCAAACCTTAAAAAATATTTTAAAACTTCTTAGGATAATTTTACCACTAGTTAAGGAAAATTTGGGAGGGTTTGAGCTCCTTAGATTTGGAATTTCTTACCAAGAACCTCCAAAAATGGCGCAAATTGATATTTATTTCAAACTTTTCCTAATTTGTGGTAGATTCATTTGTTTCAAGTTATATGTTGGTGTGGGATCCCTGATTGCATAATATTAGGACTGATATCTAAAAGCTTTTTATTCATTTAAGAGTTTGCAAATCACAAAAATCGAAGAAATATCAAGATTTGTTTGAAGAACCTTAAGATCCTTTAACTATTGAATATCATGAAGATTCTTATTTGAAACATGACACAAAATATCAGTTATAACATTTGAAAAGATCATTTAAACACATTCAACAAAGATATTTGCATTTAAAAACAAAGAATTGAAAGTTACACTTTGAGACGTTTTGAAAACATTTTCCCTCCAAAACTGAATACAAACTTTAATTAGTTCAATTTTGTTTTGGATCTACACTATTTTCATTATGTTTATGCACAATTAGAGAAGATTGTAGTTTCATATCTCAATTTTCTTGTGATAAGTTGTTTCTGCGCCACCGTATCCTCTTTGATTGCACTTTCGGGTGGCCTTGCAAATGAGAAAGTGGATCTCAAGTGTAATAGTATAGGATTTGATGTTTCAATTATTGTTTTTTCGAGCTACCGTATCCTCTTCACTTGGGCCTTCATGCGATATTGTGAACACGAAAGTGGATCTCAAGTGTAATAGTATAGGATTTGATTTTTCAAGTATTATTCTTTCGAGCCACTGTATCCTCTTCACTTGGGCCTTTGTGCGATCTTGTGAATGAGAAAGTGGATCTCAAGTGTAATAGAGTAGATTTAAATTTTTCCATACAGTTATCGAGCTACCGTATCCTCTTTGATTTCACTTTCAAGTGGCCCTGCAAACGAGAAAGTAGATCTCAAGTGCAATAGTCTAGAATTTAATTCATAAGAATTTCAAAGAGCTCTACGTATCCTCTTTGCTTGCACTTTCAGGTGGCACTGCAAATGAGAAACATAGATCCCCCTGTGTAATAGAATTAGATTATTTTTCACTTGAGATATTTGTTTGGCTTACATTGATTTTTGAAAATCAGCCATTATCCATATTTCAGAAGAACTGTTCATAAAAAAACCAAAATCTACCAACACATTTTGCATGTTTGAAAGACACACATGAAAATCTAACATTTCATTTGTTTAGAACATTCATCGAATTGAAAGGTAGCATAGTGATCATATTTCATTGTGTGGATCATATTTTTTGAGTCAACACACCACCCATTTCATTTCCACTCCTGAAACTAAGCAAACTACCCTTAAAAATTGGCGCTTAATCTAAAATTGTTCAACATTTGATTTTCATATCACCAACAAGATTAGGTTAGTGCCCTGGATTAGGTTTGGAGAGTTAACACTCCTTGGCTGCGAAACTTTTGAAACTAGCATTGATTACTGAGAGTTTAAATCCATTAGTAGCAAAAAATGCTTGTCGGGAAAGCGCTTCTAACACATGCGTTAAGCATGAGGTCAATATAGATAAGTAAGGGTGGTTCCACACTCTTGCTTGTTTAGTGGGACATGAGCTCATCACAAAATTCTATGTGAAGTGACAAGTCCTCAGGGTGACATTAATTTTCTAGAGTGCCTGGTTATGATAGTTGTCCTTGACTTACAACTGTTCCGCCCGACCGTTGATTGTGAAGTGGTAGCTTTAGTTTCTATTCCTAGGATATCACATAGGCTATTGTAAGTGGGGAACTCTTGCAATACCTGAGACAAAATTTGAAGCTTTTACTCCTTGGGAGGGTGATTGGTCAAGAACCAACACTTGCACCCCTGGCGATTAAAGTTTATTGTAACTATTTCTCACACCTTCATTGCTAACAATTGTTTGAGGCTTTATGTCCCTTAGAGGCTACTAGTTTAGGAATTTCCTCTAATCCAGCTTGTCACTGAGCTTCGGCTATTTGGAAAATTAGTTTGCTTGCTTGGATCGATAGGAATTTTTACTATGTGGACACTTTTTATTTTGTTGAGTCTAGACAGCCTTAGGATTGTTTGATTCTATTTTTCGATCAAAATAATTTTAAACATATCCTTTTATAAATTTCTTCAAAGTGGCTACTATCCTGATCCACTAGTCACGGCGGTAGCAAGGTGAGTCACTAGAAACTGAAGGCCTCACTACATCATAGGGACAGAAACAAAACACCCAACCTTGTGACTTGGAAGCTGAACAATTTCTAGATTCAATTAACAACAATAGAGAAGAAAAACATCAAACAAATACTGAAACATCACCTATCAAGGAAAACACAGACATTGTTGATAATCTTGCTCCATTTGGAATTGAAACACTAGAGAACAACACAGCTACTCACGTAAACCCACCTTTGGAAAATATGTCAGACCCAGTGGTACTTCACATTAGTGAGCCACTTGATTACATCAATCCTCTTTTCGGATATTGGACTAATATGCAAAGTCCCACAACTGACCGTATGGCTTCATCAGGAGCATAAGGAACTACATCATCGCAACCTCAAACAGTTCCTGGAGGTAGCAATACTTCCAATTTGGCCTCTACATCAATCCCAACAGTTAGTATGCCTTCCATTAGCACAAGTTCAACCAACACTTCAGTTCCAGTTGGTATAGTTTTAGGTTCCAATCCTGGAAGTACATCCACTTTGTCTGTAGGAATCCCTACTGGGGGGTGTGCCTTACCAAATTTTGGTTTTCCATATGGTTTGGCTACTCAAGGTCAAACAAATCAAGGAGTAAACCAAAATCCTCTTGGTATACCTAACATTTTTCCAAGTTCTACTTCTGGGGGAAACCCTTTACCATGGAATCTCAATATTCCTGGCAGAACCAATGGACCATGGAACAATAATGCCAATCGGGGTTATGCTCCACATGTGAGTGGAAATTCCTCAGGAGGTCATCGTCCAAATTTTCCTAGTGTAAATCCTAGGGGAAATCCAATGCCCCCAACAAGTATCACACCAGGAGGCAATCCACCTATCAACCCCATTCCACCATGGAGTGGGCAAGTTCCAGAAGTAACCAAACTTATTGGGTCCCACCTTCGCAAGGAGGAAATGAACCTTGGAATGCTTATCAAAACCAAGGAAACAATCAATGGTATAGTCATATTCCAGAAAGTAACCAATATTTTTGGGGCCTACCTCCGCAAGGGGTAATCCATCCATTCATCCTATTCCACCATGGAGTGGACAACATTCAAAAAGTAACCAAACTTTTTGGATGAAACCTCTGCAAGGAGGAAATCAACATTGGAATGATTCTCAAGCCTAAGTACAACCGCCATGGTGTGGTTGGGATCTAAGAAGCAACCAATCTTCTTGGGCTCCACCTCTGCAAGGAGGCAATCCACTCATTGGTCATGTTCTAGGAAGTACCCAATATTCTTGGGGTCAGTCTCTGCAAAGAGGAAACCTGTGAAAATCCTCACAACAGATCTAAGAGCTGATGTATATCTCACAATGAAAGAATTTAGGGATAAGATTAAGAGTGGTCAATGCAGTAAAATGAGCAATAGAATAATAATACAATAGAACTTGGATAGAAGCAAAATAACTTCACACACACACACTAATCATTAATCACAATATGGAAAAATAAGTAGTACAATGCATGAGGATTCAAATTCCAAGGTGGCAATTCGAATTAGCCTTCATGGAGTGATCAAAAGATCACTGGAGTGTCATCAAAGCACAACTAGAATTCTATCTCATCATCGGTGGAGTCATCAATGCACAAGTAACTGTCAACCATCAGTCAAACTGAGTCTAACTGAGTGTGGTAGGTGTAACTGGCACATGGAGGCACTTACTAAAGGAAGGAGGCTTAGTGGAGGGCGCATGAGGAGCTAACTGAATTCAGAATGAGTAGTCTAGTCTCACTGGAGGTCCATTGGAGTGATACAGTCAGTTGAGAGTTAGTCTAGCCTTAAATCAAGGAAAGAACTGAAGATAACTCAACTAACTGAAGTACAACTGAATGGTAGGTGAGAGAGGGTGAGTGGCTTCCTTAATTCAAGGAAGAAGGGCTCACTAAGCTCTAGGAGGGATAAAACTGATCAGTGAGAAGCTCTCGGGCCTAGCTAGCTGAGGGATAGGTGCTGGGACTGATGATTGGGATGCATGCAGAATGCATGTTGCATGCAGAAATGCATGCAAGACTGAAAATGAAAATGATGGTAGGGCTAGGATGGAGTATAGGAATATCCTAACACCCCCCCTTAATCCATCCCAGGCCCTGGTAACTGAGACCAAAGTTCACCCAATACAATGAATAATAATAGTTAATAAACTGAGGAAATGGGGAAAATCTCATGGGAAAAATACCCCCCCTCAAAATAGACTGTAGGGAACACACAATAATAAATGATCCAAACTCAAGCAGGTGTGATGCTTGGTCATATGTATGGAGGTATCTTCTTCTTGGGAAGAAGTGAATCATGCTTAGAAAGCAAGTGCTTGTACTTGCTCTTCAGATCGAATGTGATGAGAACAAATCCAAAATTATGAGGATGATTCTTGAACTTGTGATTCGAATCAGTTGAGGTAGGATCAAATCTATGAATGTGCAGATAGTCTTTTGTCTTCTCCTTCGAACCATCATGGGTGAGATTATGCTCAAAAGAACCATCAAATATTAGTGATTGCTTAGAATCGAAATTAGATCAAAGACTTGAATCATGGTTTCTTAAGATCTCCTTTGAACCACTTGAGGTGATATCTAAACTAGTAAATGCATGAGAAATTATGCCAAGCGAATGGAAATGGACATCATCTTCAATAACCTTCTGAAAGCATGAAATAATGATCATATTGTAGTATATAAGAGTTGAGTGATCAAGGAGAGTGAATGCATTACCTCCAATGGCTGATTTGACCTCCAAAACGTTCATGAGATCATGATGCAAACCAACAGACTCTGGTGCAAGAGAGGACTTAGAAACCTCTGCAATTTCTAGAGTGTGAGCTGGCACAAAATTCGAAATAGAAGAAATTTGGAGCATGAGTGTAGAATCTACAAGTTCTTCTTCTTTGTGGCTAACTTCAATATGAGATATGTTTGATACTGATTCATGATCAATGAGATCATCAAGAAGGGCGAATGCAACAGTGGGCTTGCTCTTGAAAGGGTTTGGACCAATCCCTTCATTCTGCTTTCCAAATCTTTCATCGAGTTGGGCCCATAGCTCTTTTGGAGATTCAGGGGAATAAATGAAGTGGGTAAACATGCATCAAGACATAGCATACATCATGACTGCATAGACTCTGTCACCTTCATTTAACCAGTCATTCTCTTCTTCAGAGGATTCGAACTCTCTTTCAAAACAATAATCAAAGAGACCATGTCTCTTCAAATGTGCTATCATAAGTGGTTTCCATTCATCATAGTTGAATGGAGAAAGAGGAGGGATATATTCTGAATACATGGAAGCTGTAGAAGACCTGCAAAAACAATAGAAAATATCTGCAATTGCTACTGCTGCAAAAATGCAAAAACTACTGCACTCGAAATCTGGATAATAACCTGCAAAAAACTCTCAGGAATGGAGATAAACAATACTCTCAACATGCTCTAATACCATGTTAAAATACTCACAGCAGATCTAAGAGTTGATGTATACCTCACAATTAAAGAATTTAGGAATAATATTAAGAGTGGTCAATGCAGTAAATGAGCAACATAATAATAATACAGTAGAACTCGGATAGAAGCAAAATAACTTCACACACACACTAATTCATTAATCACAATATGGACAAATAAGTATTACAATGCATGAGGATTCGAATGCCAAGGTGGAAATTTGAATTGGCCTTCATGGAGTGACCAAAAGATCACTGGAGTGTCATCAAAGTACAACTATAAGTCTATCTCATCATCGGTGGAGTCATCAATGCACAAGTAACTGTCAACCATCAGTTAAACTGAGTCTAACTGAGTGTGGTAGGTGTAACTGGTACATGGAGGCACTAACTGAATGAAGTAGGCTCAGTGGAGGGTGCATGAGGAGCTAACTGAAGTTAGAATGAGCAGTATAGTCTCATTGGAGTTCCATCGGAGTGATACAGTTAGTTGAGAGTCAGTCTAGCCTTAAATCAAGGAAAGAACTGAAGATAACTCAACTAACTGAAGTAAAATTGAATGGTAGGCGAGAGAGGGTGAGTGGCTTCCTTAATTCAAGGAAGAAGGCCACACTAAGCTCTAAGAGGGATAAAACTGATCAGTGGGAAGCTCTCGGGGCTAGCTAGCTGAGGGCTAGGTACTGGGACTGATGATTGGGATGCATGCATGCATGCATGCATAAAAGCATGCGAGGCTGAAAATGCAAATGATGAAAATGTTGGTAGGACTAGGATGGAGTATAGGAATATCCTAACAAAACCCACCTTGGAAATATTATCACACCCAAGGACCACATCGATGGAGTGGCCAAGTTATAGAAAGTTACCAATTTTTTTGGGCCCTAACCCCAGAAGGGGGTAATCCAACCATTAACCCCATTCCGCAATTGAGTGGTCAGGTTCTAGGAAGTAACCAATCTTTTTGGAACCAACCTGCAAGACCTGCGTTTGATCCAGCTAGGCCACCACACGGACCTCATGCCAATGGTATGATGGATTCTGTCAACCAACTTGAACAGATTACCCAACATTTAGGACAAGTTTCTATTCAGACTTTGCAACCCACTGCTGGCCAGGAAATGCAACAACTTGTTAATCCTTTCAATACTTTTGACATCCTTATAGTCTCATCCATAGACCTTAGAGGAAAGAATAATAAGGATAAGGATAATCAAAGTGCTAATCCTTCACAGAATTCTGAAATCCTTATAGTCTCATCCAAAGACCTTAGGGAAAAGAAGAAGAAATACAAGAGTAACAGAAATACTAACTCTGGGAAACGAGAAACCAGTGGTTCTCTATCCATTGAGAAACCAGCCATAGATTTAGTACCACAACCCCCCAAAGGTGTTCTATGTAGAACAGTGCATAATCCTAACACGCAAGATGGTTAGAACAATAATGTTCTTGAGGACCTATCTCAAGTGCCATCTGCCATGTCGGCATTGGAGGTATTTCAACGTCATCTTGTGCAAAGAAAGGAACTATTGTCTACAATTGGCATTGTTGATCCATATGATACAATTTTGATCACATCAGACATAGACCATTCAATATGTAGGATCCTTTATGAAGTTGCTTTTAGGATTAAAGTAATGACTCATGGTAAGAAAATCTGTCTAACCATAGTGGATGAAGGGACCTCATCTTGTGTAATGTTATTTAAATGTTGGAAAGCATTTGGATCACCCCTATCTACCGTAGAAGTTTCATACCAAGCTACTTAAATAGCTTCGGCAGATTTAGATCAAAATCTTCCCTTGATGGAGGAATATGATTCGGTTACTTGGCCCATTTGGGCTGTGAGATCTCCTAGCTCACATGATTTCCTGGATTACATTTTATCATCAGATGAAGATATCCCTGAAGTTGTGAACATTTGGTTGCACCCATGTAAGGACATCTTTTGTGGGGCCACTGGGATCATAATTGGATTAAATATACCCAAGTATAGGAGCATGATTTGCATGTTCCTCGATCTGATCTGGTATATTTGAAAGCTTGCATATAGGTTTAGGCTATCCCTTTGTGAAGATGCATTTGAACCTTTTGCAATGCAAACTTTCCATAGGGTTGAAACTGTTGGAAATTGGTGGGTCAACCCTTCATATCTGTATTTTCCACCATTTCGACAGAAGAGCCTACCGAACATGGGACACCCTAGTTAGCACCCCATTGTCATTTTGGTGCCCATGCTGAGTTATTCTCATAGGCCCGGGAGCCCTATTAGTCCTATCATGACTTGGAGTTTGAGACCACATATTTCTCTTTCATACATTTCTAACAATATCTCGATGGGCTCCAATTTTTTGTCATTTTACATAAGCATGTGTTAAAATATCCACTTGAACATCCGTGCAAACTGCTTTGTTTCTTATTGCTTATGTTGTGTGTTTGCCTTTGTATACACTTTTTGTTACATGATGCATATAAACCATTGCTTCAGTATATTTGACCCATACCCATGGAGGAAACATCTGTAAGAGTGTACATAACTATCTCAACCCTTGTTTGCAATATGTATCTTTGCCTTGGCTTGACCCACGCCCTTGAAATTTAAGTGCATGCCCTTGAGACACTCGTTTCCTCTAATGTATCATAGCATGCTTTATTCTTTTTTCAAGCTAATAAATAAAAAAGGTTAAAAATTGGAAAACATAAAAATCCAAAAAAGAGAGATAATTGAATAATTTCATATTATAGTATTGAATAAAATGGAAATAGTCAGTCCTTCTTGCCCTTGAACATGACACATAATTTGGTATCCACTGTTAGTACACCATCTACATTTGTATTAGGAATCTGTACCAGTATTTTGAACAAATCTCCACCAATGGGTTATCCTTCCCGTCACCAATGGAGCTTTCATTAATGCATCTGGCATTGGAGGATTTCATTAAGGTCGGTTACTCAAAGTCCTATGTTTCCAAGTGTCCATTATGCATCGTGTTATGTGTTCAAGGGAATTTCAAATAGAGTCGGCCATTCCTCAAATATTCCTGACCAATCATGTCGGCCTTCCTTGTGTCAGTATACAGTGTTGGATCTCGCAGTTCTACCAAATTATATCATACTATTGATATTTGTTTTGTATTGGTTGATGTGGGATGCATTAATTCCCTCCTTCTGATGGATCTATTCCTATCGACACCAAATAATCATATAGGAAATGGATCTAGAAACCTAGGTGATCTAGATGGATATCGGTGGCCACCCACCTATTCTACTGGCTCAAAACAGTTTCCTATTTCTGCAATTTTCTAGTAATTTTTCTGTAGTTTTTCAAAATCTAAACTTTAGGATCTGTTTTGAGGCCCTAAACGATGTTGTTTTGGGAATATTGCTTGATGAATTCCCCTATTCGCATTTTCTGACGTAGTCCTTGGATAGACCTTTCCAACGGGCTACCAAGCGCCCCAAACGAAGATCATATGCAAAAGTTATGACCCCGGGAAGTTGACTATTCAACTAACCACCTTGGGGCCACTAACTTTATGACGGTTCATATTCTAGGGTCAATTTTTTGGATGTTTGGGATTCTTTCCCTCATGCTTATGATAAATAGGCCCTTTCGGCCTCCTTTTGTATTCATCTTAGCACTAATGAGCACAGCAGTCACATCTCTTCTCAGAGATAACTACTACCATTCTAGCTGTTGTATTTTACAGTCTGTTCTATTTCCACTATTTAATAGAATATGTGTTTATTGTATCGCTGTGTTCTTTGCAATATATCTCCGTATTTGATTCTGTATATGCTATCTTATTTCGTTCCCACATAAATCTAGATCACCAGGAGTACCTTGGATCTTGTAGTCATTAGTGGCAGGTTTCCTCTCAAATGACAATGGGTATACATAAATGACGCCTGATTGTTTAATTCTACAAGTGTTCAACTTCAGAACATCTATTCACACTTGCTAGTTTGTACTCATTACCTTGGAGTCCATCATCATTATTGGTGGGTCTCTTCGCATCTGTTAACAGTATACATCAAT
Organism: Larix kaempferi; assembly: GCA_027924585.1. Classification (NCBI taxonomy): domain Eukaryota; kingdom Viridiplantae; phylum Streptophyta; class Pinopsida; order Pinales; family Pinaceae; genus Larix; species Larix kaempferi. The sequence goes on from BSBM01000550.1 coordinate 6,857,783, forward strand.
GATTGGTAATCATATGGTGTTTTATTATGCTCGAAATCAGTTCATTTATTCGCATGATATAAACTAGCACTATCATTGGTTTGTATTGAAGACCTTGGGAAAAACAGTTGTATCACTCATCGATGCTCTTCCCGAGCTATGCAAGATTAAACTACCATATCAGAAGTTCGATGAAGACCTTGTTCTCGCACTCATCAAAGTGTATGTTTACACTTCTAAACAAATTTCTTTTGACATGGATCCACTGTGTATTGTTTGTGGCCATGCTTGTTTACGGTTCAGCATGGGTATGCCTTCCTCAGGAGGATATTATATATCTGATAAATTGCTATGTTTGACTTGCAGATGTTATCCTAAATCCTGCGCCCATGATATTATCCTTTCCTCATCCTTTCTTTGATTAATAAAGAGTTTCAGTATGAAGAGTATAAGTATAAAAATAATGTATTTCGTCCCTTAGCTCTGGTTCAGACCTCCCATATTAGGGGGCATCTGTTAACAATCAAATTAACACCCTTAACAAAGTGAGGGGAAGAAACATATTTTACTATGTGCCCGAAACATGAAGACAAAAGACAAGTACACAAGAGAACAAGTCCTCTCTTATCTAATCACTACATCTACAATCAGAAAGATTGAGTGAAGAAAGAGGTAGCCTAAGTGGCTTCAGCTGCTTGGGTAATTTATTCCCCCACATGCCAACTTGTTTCTTCAGGGGGTGCTTTTTTGGGCACTACGACGGACAATATAGCCGAGGACAGTGCAGCCAATGAACTTCTTCAGGATTCTATTCACCATGGTATTTTGTGTTTAGAGGTAAGAATTGATTCACAATTAGTTGTGCTTCAGTTAGCAGGTGAGTATCGTGTTAGAGATCTTACTTTTGCTACGTCATTTTTTGCGAGTTAGATTAATTGAGCGATATTTTAATTATATTTCATATCAACACCTATTAAGGAATCATAATACATTATCTGATGCTTATGAAAATTGCATACTTGATTGGCATTTGTACCATACACAATAACATTAACCATTCACACACATAAAGACAAACATATACATAAACCGATACTGTATATATATATCAGGTTCAAAAAATAATATGAGTTTGAGTCACTCTCTGTCGCAATGTCATAATATACAAAAATGGGCATAAAAAGCCTCAAAAATAATATGTCACTCTCCCTATGGAGAGGGAGGAGCCTCCACTAGCTCTGCTATGACCTCTCTATAACAAATGACTAGCCTGGATACTTTCCTAAGTAACTGGATCCATGCTGGGGGCAATCCTACTACATGTTACTGCATCTCGAGTGGCATCTGCTCTATCTTATATGTAGGGATATTGTGAGTCAACTGAATCATCTTCCCCTCAATTCTCCTCAGCATAGTGTCTGCGGCACCTATCTCAGTTGGTCGTGTGTATACTCTAGGATTCCCAGTAGGTCTTGATGGCCCCACATCTACATAGGTTATATGTTTTTAGTACTCATACTCATTATAAAAATTATATATACAAAAAACATAAAAATTAAATAATTTTTCAAAATCAATAACACATTTTGGTACCTATTTCTCCCCAGGATGGACCTGGAGGAAGCATGAGCTCGGGATCACCTTGAAAATCCATGCCAGCATAAGGAAACTACTCTAGTGTTGGTACTTGGCGGCTCCACCACCCCAGCTAATCCTCGTCAGAGTATGACAAGCTTGTTTCTGCACCACCCTGACGTAGGAAGATATCACCCCACGAAGTCAGCAAATGGCTCACGGGGGTTCATTGCTGGTAGGGCCATCCCCGGACTAAGAGCGGGGACTCTCTCGAAGAAAAAGGTGCATAGTATACTGCCATATCCAAAATTATTTTTCTTCCCTGTATTTCATTCTGTAAGTTGGTGTTTCATGCTCTCTAGTAATCCTGAGCACCAATCAAAGATAACATTGCGTAGACATTCTACGCCTATTTGCATATAGTTCCTAGAGGCCAAGTGTTGTGCCACACTTCCCTTGATCCTGCTTACTGTACTCAAGATCACTTTTAATGGGAAACTTGCAATTTTCCCAATTGGAACTTGGCTCCTGATTTTTTCGGTTTCGGCTACGCAGTAGGTGTTGATGATCTTGAATAAACAAAGCACCAACTCCCCTAAATGTCCCTTTGAGGTTTACCACCTCCCCGCATCGAGATAGTCCGATTTTGACGTATATGTCATCAATGGTGATATCCAACATCTCTCCTTGGAAATTAGACATGCCATGATCGACATCCGAATATCCCACAAGCATTTGAAGGAGGTTCGTTTGTGCACGCATGTTTGTTGTATGAAATTTTTTTAAGAGCCCACACCTCGTTAACTCATTCAATGTAAGAGGATCCCCCATTGCATTCATGTCCATGGCATCATGCTCCCTTTCTCTCCAAGTTAAAACCATCATGCATCAATGATTTCCATTCCATGCATTAGTTTGTGGTTTTTTCTTTTGAACTGCGGTACCTGCAGGTTCACCTTTTCAACAGAGGCAAGTTCCTGCGAGTCTCCCTATAGTAGACTCGCGCACTTTTCACGTGCTCGCGACTTTTACTCAACCAGACTCATAGGTAAGAATCCCTAGTTTTAAAACTTGCTTAAAACCCCAAAAACATCATTAAAAACTTAAAGTAATGGATTGAATTGATAGAGCAGGGAGAGATAGCTTACTTTCAAGTGACATAGTTCGATTCCACTTCTTGGATTGACCGAAATTGACGTTTGAAGTAAGGGGGGTTTTCTCCTTTTATCCAATGGTAAAATGGTTTTGGTGAGTTATGTTTCTAATTTGACACTATTTATACAAAATATTTTCAAATTTTTACCCCCTTTATATAGTTTAAAATTCCTTTTTAATTTTATTTAATACTAAATGACTTTTTGAGTTGATTTGATTAGCTAAAGCTTTAAAAGCCTCTTTTCTCACTATCAATTGCAAAAGGTGTCTCATACAAAGGTTTGTTTTCTTTTGACATGTCAGTTTAGCTCAACATTTCAGATCTATTTTGTCATTTTATGTCATTTTGAAACTCCTTTGTTCACTTTTGATTACCATTTTCTGCTATCCATTGACGTTGATTCTATCTGCAATCTGTCCGTCACTCGATATGTCCGGGAACTTCTACATTTTACATCATTCTCTACCTAATATTAAATTCCCCGACTTGATGAAGTTTTTATGTTCTTGTTATACTTTTTCAAAATTAACAAGATTACCGAGCATACTTGTCTTGTTCAGACTAGTTAAAGGAACTGATCAGATATCCACTTAGGTATAAGTTTACCCCTTTTCTGGATCTTTGTGGATTAACTATGAAAAAGGTATGCTCTAGTATTTTCGACTAGAAGAGTCCTCTCTTGCATAATTTTACACTTTTTTTGATGAAGAGGATAAATTTACGAAAATGTACACTTTGGAGTCTTCTTTAGGATTTTCAGACTCTAGAAATATGAAAACACCAACGAGCATCTACCAACTCGGGCTCGATGTGAAATCGAAGAGTAGGTATATGGAGTTTTTGTTTAAGTTTTATAGACTCCCTAAAACTGAAAAAAACCGACGAGAACGAACAGATCCACGCTCAATATTAAAATCCATGGATCAGTACCGTATCGAGTATTAATCTATCTTTTCTTGAAACTCATTAAAACATGAATAAAGCCATGAGTTTCCCTCTTATGTACTCGTTAAATTACATATGGTTGGATCAATGTCAAGCATTTTTTTTCTCTTCTTCGAGCTCATTTTCAAAAATGAAGATGGATTATTGAGTTTACTTTCTTAGACTAATTAAAATTTCTCAAGAGAGACAGTATCGAGATTTATTTTCAACCTTTTCATGCTTGTTAAACTAAAAAAAGCCATTTTTAAAAAAGAGAGGGAAGGGAATTTTCTGTTATTCATTCATTCATCGGCAGTTAGTCTTAACCATCCTTGAACACAACACTTTCATAGGTCACTGGGTTTTAGTTTTGGATTTAGGATTTAACTTGATTTCATATTTGTGTCCTCCACCAATTGGTTACTCTTCCGATCATATGCAGAGTTTGTTATGTCTCCTACATAGCAAACTTATATCATGTTTCCCGTGTCAATCCACAATTTCCTAATTTACTTTGGTGCTCAATGTTCAAAGATTACCCCTGTGTTGGCCTTTCTGCACTTCATCTTGGCTCCTCATGTCAGACATCCCTTATATCAGTTTTGTTTCAACTCAATCTTTCAGTGTTCCTCATGTGAGATGATGAAGGATACATCAATGCCTTCCTTTTCACGAGTCTCTTCCTATCGACTTCGACACATTTTTCTCTAGGAAGAAGACTTAGAGTTTCACGTTTAGTACCTTGAGATTTGCAGTCATTAGTGGTAGATTCTCTCGCTATTAATTTATGTGAATAAATCAATGTCCCTTAGTCGACCGATTCTTCAAGTGTTCGACTTCAAGACCTCTTATTCACACTTGTAAGGATGTACTATGTACCTTGGACCCCATTTTCATTATTGGTGGGTGTCCTTGCATTTGTTAATGGTTTTAATCATTGACCGATAATCAAACAAAATCCTCCATGTTCGACTTCAATTCCTTTTATTTGCATGGTTTAGGGTTTGTACTATCGATGGTTGGTTTGAAGACCTTGGGCTTATGATACAATTCATTTCTTATCACACAAGTTGCACAATACCGAGCTCTATTTGATTGGCTCATCATGAGACAGATCCAGTTTTTTGTTATGGCTATCATATTTTTTTGACATGGATCCATGTTTGTATTTCATTGGCCATGATATATACATCATTTCAGTTATGTATTGGAGACATGTTCTAATATTCTGAACATCTCCTGATATCAAGATTATAATTGCTCGCTAACCTTGTTTCTGTTTCAGATACTATTTGCGGCCGTGTTCCTATGGCTCCTATGCTCCTTCACTTCCTGGTTTGTAATGTATTTTGGCCCTCATCTTTCCATCTGACCTCATACATTAGGGGTCATCTGTTATCAACTAAAATGGCACTTCTCCATCCGTGACTACATTGCCTTGTCGGTCACACAAAAGGACATTATGGATGGAAGAGCCTACTTGATTGTAGATGCTTTGACCTTAGACTTTGCAATGTTCTCCTAAAAAAATATTATTTGTGATCAATTCCGAGACATAAATACGACTCTACCTTCATTCATCTCGCGGGTCACTCGTGACACTCTATATAGTGAACCCGCGGGTATCATCCTAGAAGTTGCATTCGTGAGTTGCTAGACACAATACTCGCAAGTTGTTCACTGGTTGTAAAGAGTGACAGTCATGGGTATCTCTAAATCATGATAAAAATATTTAAAGATGATTAGGGATTGGTTAAGGGTAGTTATTCTAACTACCGTAACCTCCCCAACCAATTTCCCTTTCGAGTCTATCCTCCCAGCCTTGCTTTAAATACAACGGGAAGGCCTTGAGAAGGAAGAACCAATTTGATGCTAGTTTTATGCTGGAGAAATTTCTACTGAAGGAGGAGGAGCAGGAACCCATGGCTAGGTTTCAACGGTTCCAGTTGCAGGGTAGGTTTGGATGATTACCTTGAATGCTTTAATACAAAAAGTTCCTTTCCCATATATACTTGTTTATGATAATCAATGTATTTTTTGAATCTTCTTGTTTGTAATACATCAGTTTCATATAAAACATTTCATTCTTATTTAATTCATAAGATTTGAGGAAGGTATATGCTATTGCAGGTGATCTCTGTGGAGCAGTGAAGCAGGAGTCTGAAGTTTTGGAGCTTGGATCAATCGCCAGTTGTTTAGGTATCTAATCCCAATTTCATGTCTTAGTTCTTTACATTTAAAAGAATATTTTCTTGTTGTATCTTTATGCTATCCTATCTCTGTAACTAGTTGAAATGTACATTGGTGAGATCTGTAATTCCTAGTCATAGGTTTTTACCGCACAATAGTTGTGGAATAATATTTTCGAATACAATGACAAAAGTCATGGAAATTATATAGAATTGAAAAAACTGATTGTTGGAGTGGCGATGATGTATCCAACGGTAACGATGTTGAGAACCAACCTAATGATAGGGATATACCTTATCAACTACGATGTCGTTCAACTCTGTAGTATGTTAAGGGAAATGATACAAACTTTGATACAGTTGCTATTATTCAAGGAGAAAATGGTTCAGAATAAATCATTATCTTCAAAGTTATAGATGAGTCACATATAAGAAATGTAGAGTTGACAATGTCAGATTCTTGTGGTGATGATCCAATTCTTTACACTGTTAGTACTAATGACACATGGACACATACTATGGATGGTGTTCTTCCTATTCAAATGGTGTATGGAGATGAAATTGGAAATCTTATGTTGCAACATCCTCCACTTTATGAAATAAAATCACAATTATCTTCAAGTGGGCCAGATGAAAATTATAAAAAACATTCCACTGCAATTATCAAGCGAGGGTTTTATATGGGATCTTGTTCACATGTGACTCCCCTACTGAATCAAAATGGTCGTTTTGTGAATATTGGTAGAAATAAATTCATTCAAATGGATGGGCTATTAGTGTGCAACAAAAATCCATTTTATTTTACCATAAAATCAGGCATGTATGTCTGTATTTATTATGAAAAGATGTCTAGAATGTCTGAAGATGAATCATTGAAAATTTCATATCCTATAGAATTGTTGGATTGTTTAATATATGTTTCAACTGGTGGAACATTTTTTTGGGTAACAAAATTTGACAATCATGTAGATGATTTTGGTAGAGGCGACTATATTTCTGAAGGTGTGAATTTGCATCCATGTGAGGTGTTTTAGATAAAACAAGCTATGTTGATACCAACTAATATAATTGATGGTGAGTATACATGTGTATATTTTCATATATATTCTTCAACTCATATATGGAATATTTATTTATAGTATCTAATGTTATATTATGTTGTGGTGTAGGCATTGTTGATGTTTTCTTTACTGTGAGCTCTATTAAAAGGTGGGGCACTAACAATCGAAAAGGATAATCTTTGTTTTGTCATTTTATTTCTACGAATGATGATAATCACACCACTTTTCAACTTCTTGCAACAAAAGGTGACAATGAATTTGTGACTGCTAGATTAGTTGACTCTACAGAATATGGAACACACAATGCATTTCCATCATATATAAGAGTATTGCAACCCAATCGAGTACATTGTCACAATATTCATCTTCTTTCCTACAAAGTTTTCAATCACATAAGGTCTCAAAACATTATACGCAATGAATCTTATGTGGAAATTCCTTGTTTAGATGAAAGTTTCATGGTTAATTTTGAACTAATTGCAATGCATTCTGTATCGCACGAGATTGTAAAGAAGAATAAGTCACTAGAGTTTAACATAGGAGGCTATGAGAATATTAAGGAGGTAATTTTCTATACATGGCCAACCTTTCCTGATAAATATCAACCAACTTCAGGCTCAATTGATCAGACTCAACCTCTTGGTAAATGGGGAGCCAGACCAAAATTTAGATTTCGCTATTTGTATAATAGCCTACAACCTCGTGTACAAGTACACTTTTCATGGGATTCACACCAATGGGATCCTTTCCATCATTGTTATGGATTAGGGATGAGGACTGGTGTACCCCATTTGGATTTGTAAACATTTTTCCTTTCATTAATATTTTTTTATACCATTTGGTGTAATATGTATGGTGAATTGTTGGGCCTGGCCCAGATGGGGCATTTTTTAACAGGAAGAATTTTGAGAACTGCGGAGATAAGCGCAGTTAAGTTTGAGCAATTTTGGGATAAGATTTGGTATGCTACGAAGTTGCGCGCAACATAGTGTCGGAGGACCTGCGGGGTCGGTGCTACAAGGAGTACAGCACCGTGATGTGCCACATCAACGAAGATCCAACTAAGCAGATCATGGATGGATAAAGGCAGTACCTCGGTCTACATTGGAAAACCTCTAGAACAGTGCTGCGACCAACAAATGGTTCCATTTCCGCGCTAAGACCAGTGATGCGATAGTGTATTCAGAAAAGTAATGTCTGACAGTTGGCATCCAGAATAGAAAGAAATATGGACTTGGTGCGATAAGATCGAAAGAGACTTCGCAAAGAAAGAAAACAGACATCCACGACTATGCGACGTACAGTGGTTGAACAGATACTTGTGGAGGGACATCACTTCCAGAACAATACACAATCCAGAAGAAGAATGACAGATAACAATATAAAACTGTCGATATTCAAAGGAACGGGTCAGGAAGACCCTGATCAACACTAGTTTCTATGCGAAGCCATGTGGAGTGTTAAGCAAGTGACAGATGATGCTATAAAGAGAGCACAACTCATAACTACTTTTAGAGACAGAGCGCTGCATTGGTTTATGAAGTATTCTCAAGCACAGCCGAGAACCCTAGCAAAGATCAAAACTGTGATTGCAGCAGAGTTTAAGAAACACAAATAAGAATCACAGTGCATAACGGAGTTGAAAGAAATCAAGCAGAAACCTACTGAATCGGTCTGGGAATTCGACCAAAAATTCAAAACATTGTTGGACCAAGTGATCTTTGTTATAGCTCCACAACAACATCAAGAATGGTTCATTGCTGCGATGTTTCCCCACATCAGACAACCACTAATGCAACAAAAGGTTGTATCTCAAGCTGAAGCCTTGGAGATCACAATGATGTTGGAATCTTCACCAATTGGAGAAAGTAGTTCTGGAATGATACAGATTCAGAACCAATTGGCTACATTGACATTAGAATTACAAGGTATGAAGAATGGAAAAGAGCAGAGACATGAATTTTGGTGCACAACATGCAAAGGAGAGGGCCACACCAGAGAACATTGTCCCTTATTTCAAGAATACCTTAATAGTGGAGCACCAAACCCAATAAATATGAATCAGAACCAGGCACTGTGGTGTGAAATATATAGAAGTAGAGGACACAGACCTGAAGACTGCTACTTGATACAAAAATATGTAAAGACACCTAAAAACTTATACTGCAATTTCTGTAAGTCAGTTGGACATGATGAGTCCAACTGTCGTGCTTATGAACTGATGAATGAAAGAAAGCGAGATATGGAAGCAATGTGAGGTGCTGGAATGTACCGTGTTCAAGAGGAAAATCATCCAAAGCAGTAGAACACCCACTATGATCAAGGAGGATATAGAGGCCGTGGTGGTGGATATCCCGGAAGAGGAAGAAATACTGGTCAAAATCAAGGAAAAGGACGAGGCCATGTCATATGTTATAACTATGGTCAGCCAAGTCATGTATCAAGAGAATGTACTAATCCATGCACCACATGCAAGTACTGTAAATCATTTGATCTTGTCATTGAAGATTGCTCGGTGCTTGACATAGAAATGCAGAAGAGGATAAGAATAGAATCATTGAACCCTAACATCCAATTGATAGCATCAGAGAACAGACCTACAGGTCAGAGTGTCAACGCAGTAACACGAAGTGGTGCTGATACAGGAAAAGACAACAACACAGAAGCCTCGACTTTTGGAACAATTGATCCTAAGAAGAACCCTGGAGAAACATTAGGGATAAGAAAATATCCGGGGAAAGCACCTCCATTGAACTGACAAGAAAACAAAGAAATATTCAAAGAAGCGCGCGACATGTTTAAACAACCACCACCTACTTCACCAAGGATTTCACTGCGAAGTCAAGAACCACAAATACAAGACATGCCACTGGCATATGATTAGACGTGCACTGCACCAGATGCCTCTAACTCTATTGTGCAATTTTTGCACAGCTGCATCAAGTTATCAAAAAACAAGGACACTCTTATGGAATTTGAAAAACTGATAAATCAGTATGAATCATGTAGTAAAAAGGAATAGCACATGGCGCAGTACATAACATTAGAAGTCCCAAAAGAACCAGTAGGGAAATGCGGTTCACTGCATAGATAAGAGACTATGAGACGGAAGAGATCATTCTTGATCTCGGATTTGAAGTGAATGTCTTAACCAAGCAGACATGGCAGGCGATGGGAAAACCAAAGTTACAGTGGTCACCTATACAGTTAAGAATGGCTAACCAGGGCATAGTTATACCGTTGGGAAGGTTAACCAACACCATTGTCGACATTGATGGAGTGCGAAGTTATGCAAACTTTGAAGTAACTGAAATTGTGGATGATAGCAATCCTTATCCAACACTGCTGGGTATCGATTGGGCAATGACGAACTCCACCATCATCAATCTCAAGACATTGAAAATGATATTTGAAGGCAACGACATAAGGGTCATTGCACCATTGGATCCTTCGCAAGGGGAGTGATATGTTGAACCTATTCAAGAAGAGTACAAAGCTCAAGACCTTGACCGTATCTATCAAATGCCAACAAATGCTACGGATTATATTGATCCTATTGCGGATGGAACGCCCAGTTGGCGCTGCGATAGTTCTTTCATATTCGGCTCAGAGGAAGGATTAGAAAATTGGCAACACAAAATGCATGAAGTATCTGCCAGGAGATGCGCGACAATTACAAAGACACTCTGTTGGATTGGAAAGAAGGTAAGTCCAATCCCCACTTATGATGGTATAGATAATGTCTATTCATTTATCAAAAAATACACTGCAGTAGTGGCAGATGAACATCGCATCTCAGCATTAGAAATGACACTCAAAGAAACACCTGCCAGATGGTGGGATACACACAAAAAGATAATGAAAACTTGGGACAAGTGCAGAATAAAACTATAGATTAGATTTGCTGATAAGGTCACACTAACATTTGAGAAATATAATGGTCAGAGGGATCCAGGAAATCATATCGCAGCTTGTGTACAAGCTTGGAAGGAAAGACCGCAGAGAGAATGGGTACATCTCTTTGTGCATACGTTGGAGGAGCCTATTCCAAAAAAATGGTATCTACAGGAAGAGACGCGCACAGGAATCGCGGATTGGTCCGTCCTTATTGCGACCTTCCAGAAGGATTTTAGTTTTCAAGATGACTATCCGTCTATACATGACGCGCTAAAACTGATCAAGCAAAGGATATTTAACCTACATCGCAAGGAGGAAAATATAACACTAGAAGAGTTTTTTGACACAAACAATGTACTTGCAAGTCTACAACCAGATTGGTCAGAACAAATAGAGCAGGCTTTAGACTACTACAACATAGCTATAGAAGTTGAAGATAGCGACACGGAGGACCCGTTCAACATAAAAATCCAAGAATCAAAAGGCATACACGAGGTAGAGGGACCTCCACTAGAAATTCCAGATATGTGTGGACTGGTTAAAACAAAGAAAGTGAACATCGAGACCCCTGAAGAGCCGAAGTTCGCAGCAATAGGAGACTACTGGGATGATGAAACAGTTGTAGAGATCGTATCTATATTACAGGAATATCAGGAAATATTCCCAACGAAGTTCATAGAAATGAAAGGTATCCTGGGAGACTTAGTAGTGATGAGAATTCCTCTTAAGCCAAGAGCGAAACCTATTAAACAAAGGCCATATAGACTGAATACACGCTACAAGGAACGAGTTAAAGCAGAAATCTATAAGATGCTCAATGCAGGAATTATTGATCCGGTCGAAGAATCTGAATGGATAATCCCAATGGTCATCCAAGACAAGAAAACAAAGGGTGAGATTAGAATCTGTGTTGATCTCAGAAAGTTGAATGATGCCTCTATGCATGATCCAATTTCTACACCTTTTACCAATGAAGTACTTGATAACGTTGGAAGGAATGAAGCATACTCTTTTACTAATGGATTTTCTGGATACCATCAAATAAAAATTGATCCAGCCGATAGGCACAAAACCACTTTTGCAACAGAATGGGGGTCATTATAGTATACAGTGATGCCTTTTGGCTTGAAGAATGCACCAGCCATATTTTCAAGAGTAGTGATTGCAGCATTCAAAGAATTCATCCACAAGTTTCTAGAAGTCTACTTTGATGATTGGACCATTTTTGGGTTACTGAAGAACCATGCCGCGAACCTAAGAATGATGCTGGAAAAATGTAGACAGCATCAGATTTCATTGAATTTAAAGAAATGTATTTTCTGTGTTCCTTATGGGATTATGCTGGGACATATCGTGTGTAAGCAAGGGTTGATGGTTGATCCAGTGAAGATAGCAGTTATTGTAAACTTTCCTACACCGAATTCGCTTAAACAATTGCGCACTACACTAGGGCATACCAGATACTACAGGAAATTCATAATGGGGTATGCACAGATAACTGCAGCAATGGAGAAGCTTTTAAAAAAGGATGCATCGTTCATTTGGAATGAGGACTACGAGAAAGGATTCGACACATTGAAAGAGAAAATGGTCACTGCACTGATCCTAGTTTTTCCAGACTGGGAAAAGCCATTTCACGTACATGTTGATGCTTCATGTATAACATTGGGAATCGTTCTTGTGCAGCCAGGAGAAGGAGGAATTGATCATCCCAATGCATTTTCTAGTAGAAAGCTGTCATCTGCTGAGAAAAACTATACCACTACCGAAAGGGAAGGACTTGCAATGGTATACGTGCTACAGAAATTCACACACTATTTGCTTGGTGTGCACTTCTCAATGTTTATTGACCATTCTGCATTAAATTAACTGGTCAATAAGCCAGTGTTAGGGGGGTGAATTTGCAGATGGCTCTTACTCTTTCAAGAGTACGATTTTGAAATAATAGTTAAACCAGGTAGATTAAATCTAGGACCTGATCATCTATCAAGGATCGAGTCAGAAGAAGAACCAACGAATCTAGAAGACAAGCTGCCCGATGTGCAATTATTTGCTATACAAGTTGCCGATGACTATTATCAGGATATCATTGACCTTCTAACTACTAGGTTCGCACCTACTGAATTCACTACGCAGCAAAGGAAGCAACTGATAGTGTGAGCCATAGACTTCACCATTATCGTAGGACAACTCTACAAGTTAGGACCTAATGAAGTGCTGCGAAGATATGTATTAGAACATGAGAAGCCATTTATATTAGCTGATGCACATTCAGGAGTCGCAGGAGGTCATTATGCAGGAAGGGCTACTGCACAGAAGATATTGTGCGCAGGGCTATGGTGGCCTACGATTCATAAGGACTCCAAAGAACATTGCCAGAAATGTGATGTCTATCAAAGGATAGGGAAATCGTCAAGAAGAGACGAAATGCCGTTGAACCCTCAATTGACCTTACAGGCATTCAAGAAATGGGCAATTGATTTTGTGGGACCTATTAACCCAGCTGGAAAATGAACTAGTTCTAGGTACATTATTACAGCAACTGATTACCTCACCATATGGGAAGAAGAAAAACCAGTCAAAGACTGTAGCGCAGCTACAGCCGTGCAATTTATTTTTGAGAACATCCTTACATGATTTGGATGCCCAAAAATTTTGATGAGTGATCAAGGCACATATTTTCTAAATAGAACTATTGAAGCTTTAACTGAAGAGTTCTATATCCATCATCTGCGCAGTACCCCTTATCACCCACAAGCGAATGGCACTGTTGAAGCATTTAATAAAGTATTTGAGAATGCGCTAACCAAGATATGCAATGTAAACCGCAATGACTGGGACCTGCGCATTCCATCTGTATTATGGTCATACAAAACAACATGCAAGAAATTAGTTGGACATACACCTTTCAGATTGGCTTACGGACAAGAAGCAATAATGCCAATGGAGTACATTATACCCAGCTTGAGAATAGCTGCATTTACAGGGATGGCATATCACACAGCACTAGAAGAAAGGCTGTCACACTTGGTTGGCTTGGAAGAAGAACGCTTCATCGCGGGATTCCACCAACAAGTGCAGAAAGAACAAGAAAAAGCATGTCATGATCGCCACATCAAGAATAAGTCTTTTCAGGTAGGTGATCTAGTCCTACTGTATGATAGTAAATTCATGAAGTTTCCTGGAAAATTTAAAATGCATTGGCTTGGACCATATACTATAATAGATGTTACTAACTGTGACATAGTCCAGTTAGCTACTTTATCCGATGATACACTACCCAACTTGATAAATGGAATCAAACTAAAGCTTTACCACGATAGTTCTGCTCCGCAGCATCCGGTATAACCATAAAGAAGGAAACGTTTCTAGGTGCCAAATAAAGTTAGAATTCGGCACTAGAAACTGTGGAAAAGTCTGTACATAGGCTGATAGAGATAGATCTATACAGCGAACTGCAAAAAAAAAAAAAATTACCGCAAAGTCACTACGCAGAACCATAGATTACCTTCCGCACAGTTCGATGCAAGAATCCAGAAAATAGTCATTACAGTGTCGGTTGGGCATATAGCCGTTATACAGTAGCTTCCTACTGACCGCTCGGGCATTTAAGGCACAGATAGTCATTCTGATCACAATTTTGAAAGACAAGACAACAAAAGCAACTGGTTTTGGCCAACGGATACCACCATTAAATGCATATCTAGCCATTCAAGGGCGCAGAGGAGGGTCCACCGCGCCTATAAATAACACTGCATATTGTCTTGCGGGTATATCAAACTTTTAGAATTTTCTGCAAATACTTTTGTCTAAGCTATTTTTCATAAGCCGTCTTCAACCATTGAAAGTATTTGGATGCCTAAGAGATTTTTATTTGAAGCAGAGTTCACTATTGAAGAGACTATAAGGTTGTTCCAATACGGAGGAATTGACAAATTAATGAGAACCCCAAACAAGAAAATCGTTAAAGAATTAGACCAAAATCCAAGGAGATCACCAAGACATAGCCCATCAATGCAAGACAAAGGGAAAAATCCAAGAGCACCGAGATCAAAACTACCGTAGATAAGTTCGGTAGGGCCAAAAAAGGCCCTTGTCGATAAAGAGATACCGTTAACTATGACTCCAGACTACATCTCACCGCATGCAGCGGATGCGCCAGACATTAGACTGCTGAAGAGTCTAAAGTATGAGATACCACTCTCACCAATATCGAAGCATGTAGAGGTGGAAAAAAATATGTTAGGAAAGATTCTAGAATGCAAATGGGAGGACTATGATCTGCTAGCAATGCAGAAGGAGAATCCAACTGAACCAAAGTTCCCATAGTTCCATCCCGACAAATACATGTGCTGGAAGAAGAATGCAAATGGTGACCTCACCTTGGTCGCCGAGAGCTGGTTGTCAGGAGTAGGCAAGTCAGGGTTGCTCAACTTGCTAAGGCTTCCACATTTCGATAGATCACCAGAGCTCAATGCGGTGGTGCAAACTCTTATGGCTCGCATCCATCAGGATATTTATGGCTAGACCAGAATATAGACCTGTCAATTGACTTGATCCACCGTATAACTGGATTAAGCAAAAGGGGAGAAAGAAGACCCAAGGAAGTTCTTCCAGGGAAAGGAAAAGGATAAAGAAGTAGCAGCATTAATGAAGCAAACACAATCTGTGATCAAAGAGAAGCGAGGCTTCCAGACGGAGGACATAAAGGATGAGGCAATACAGTTTGCCACACAGCTCTTAGCGGGCAAAATCTTAAGAAAGTGCAGACTATTAGAAGTAAACACAGGCGCAGTACTACTTGGCACTGCAGCTGCCGAGGGACAAGAGTTCAATTATTCCCAATATCTATTAAATGAGTTCCTTGAAGAACTCATTGAGACGCAAATCAATGGTGGAAACTTCCACTTCACCTGGCTCATCATATTGATCGGCTTCCTGGGGTGGAGGGAACCGAAGCAATATGTCAGAGTGGTCACAAACACTTCGGACTGTAGAGGCGCTAGATTTTAGAATCTATGGGTGAACTTCAATCCAGAGCGACAACACGATACAACGTTGGTCTTTTACAAATATTATGACCAACTGTGTGGGGCGATCATGATCACACCTTGCATACCAAAGCAGATAACAAGCAAATATATCCACATTATAAATTTTTATGCTGTGATGAAATGCATCTCCATTTCACCCAAAGCGTAGAAGAAGAATGCCGATTGGTACCCGGGAAACTACAATATGTACGAGGAAGATATTGAGAACTTAATGAAGGAATGGCCAGCTAAATTCCGAGTTGAGGTCGTGGATATCAAAAGTGATTCTGGCAAGGATAATCCTATCCCATGTCCCATTGTAGAAGAGAAAAGAGTCAGGAAAAAGGAAGGATGTTGGAAGTCCTTTGGGGCACAAGGAAAAAAGAAAGAAGTAGAAAGCAAACAAAGACCAATTAGACACAGTGCTTCGCAACGATGATTATTTAATGATTGCCGCGAGGGTAACTAAACAAATGGAGGAAATTTTGACAGACAAAGAGAAGAAGGAAAAAGCAATTCAGGACAGCTTAAATCAGAACCTCACTACACTGCAAGGGTTATCCCAAAAATTTGATGAAGTCAGCAGAAGATTACCATTGCACCATGAGTCAATAGCTGAAAAAGGGTCCATGGGGACTTCGCAACAGCAAATGACAGTTCCCGCAAGGTCCCGCATTGTCCATTTGCAGCCACTATCTATCAGGTTACCATTACAAGATCAAGCAATGCTAGATACAAAGAATGTAGAGCGTCTGGAGCTTGATCTTGCAAGCATACCATTGCCAGGACTCCATTACTTGCAGATGCAAGTTACTAAAGAAATGCATGAAAGAACCATAGACGCACTAAAGGAGAGCTCACGGAGAGCTATGCTACTACAGGACGAGAATGATCATTGGTTGAGATTGGAGACAACGATCACTGTGGTTGAAGAAAACATTGATGACTTTGAAGTACAAATAGAACCATAAGATAATATTATAAAGATTGGTGATCTGGTCAATAGTCTTAAGAATGAGAAGGAAGACATGGAGATTCTCCATTAGTATGAAATTGCTTCCCTGAAAGCACAAGTCAATCCACAAACTCCACCAGATGAACAACAGTTAAGACAAGGAGTAGTGAAGACCGCAGTGCATAATATTGCTATCGAAGTCACTAAGTGCCAGAGTCTACTGGAAGCAGCATTGAAGGCATTTAGTGCCCTTGAAGAAGATCAACAATTACAGGAAGTAAAGAAGGATGTGAAGGAACAACAAGAAGAACTAGAAAAGATAGTGAGGAGGTTAAGGTGCTGCTAGCAAGGGAGAAACTCCTAAAATACAGGGAAATCAACAACCTAAAGAAGGAAGTTAAAGCATTGCAGGAGAAGGAAACATAAATGGGCGATAAGTCGCAACCATTATTAGTAGACACCGACACGATCTCACAGGAGATCGAAGAAAAATTAAAGGAGCTGAACGAGAATCAAGAGCAAGTGGAAGGCCACATCAGCCAAGAGATAACACTTGAAATGGTAGAAATAGTTGGGAAAATTGAACAGGATATGAAGACCGCGGTTGAAAAGCTAATGGAAAGATTCAACGAGTTCGGTGTGAAGATCATCCCACAGGAAGTGGAAAACCATCAAGAAGTTCTAAGTGGCTCGGGGGCAAGCCACATGTAAGTGTTAGGGGCCTGTTGGGCCTGGCCCAGATGGGGCATTTTTGAACAGGAAGAATTTTGAGAACTGCGGAGATAAGCATAGTTAAGTTTGAATAGATTTGGGATAAGTTTTGGTCTGCTGCGAAGTTGCGCTCAGTATAGTGTTGGAGGAGCTGCAAGGTCGGTGCTGCGAGGAGTACAACGCCGTGATGTGCCACGTCAACAAAGATCCAACTATGCAGAGCATGGACGGATAAAGGCAGTTATTTTAGTTAGGTCACAGAAGACCTATATTTGGCAAAGATCGTCGATAACTACCAAGCAGTGGGTAGGTGTAGATTGGAGGTAGGTGACTGATCACAAAGGGAAGAAGACTAATACTACTCGAACCAGTCATCTAAGGCCAGAAAGGAAGGAACAACTTGGTGGAGGCAATATGCTGGCGTGCATATAACAGAAGATCCGTTGCTAGATATCAGTAGTCCGGTTTTGGGAAAACTGCGATAGTTTTGTAAACCTAAGGGTTCTGCCTTAAAAATGTAAAAGACATGCCCTATGGGTCTTGATCTATAAATAAGGAAATTTTCTAAAAGGAAAGAGTTAACTCTTCATTTTGTCAATTAGTATTGAATATTGTGAGATCTCTTAGAGAGAAGAATTGTAAAGGCTCTGCAGTTGAGTACGCAGAGACCTAATTTTGAGAGAGAAAGAGAAGAGCATATGTAGCTAAGTGCACAGGCAAAGAACTGTTGTACCCTTTCCAAGATAAATAAACAATAGTTCTTGTGGACGTAGCTTCCCATCCCGAGGGGTGAACCATGTTAAACCATTGTGTTATGTGATTGCTGTGTATGATTTCCATTAATTTGTGATCTAATTTACTTACAGTGCATGCATGAAGTTATTATTGCCTGTTATATGTTTACTCTGATCTATATTCGCCATGGAAGGATGGAATAAGATGCTAATTAGTTAATGTATGGAGGAATATTAAACAGTAAATCACCTATAAGTCTCGAATGAATGGATCGATGAGATAACCACACAGTTAATTGTTAAGGATTGAATCGCAATATCAAAGCACACAGCACTACACATCTCACATATTTGCATAAGTTATGTTGTTTATCAAGCTGAGTAATGATGAATGATTAAGGTTTATCGACTAAGAATTGAATAGAAGTGATCAGATCTCATAAACCTACTGCATGGTTTTGGGACGCACTGAGGGTGTAAATATCTTTGTTCCTGAAAATACTCGACGCGGAGTAG
Source organism: Larix kaempferi (assembly GCA_027924585.1). Taxonomy (NCBI): domain Eukaryota; kingdom Viridiplantae; phylum Streptophyta; class Pinopsida; order Pinales; family Pinaceae; genus Larix; species Larix kaempferi. The sequence continues at coordinate 6,876,513 of BSBM01000550.1, forward strand.
AAGACTCTGCCTAGTCATTGACCGCAGTGCGCGACTCGTACCGTGTTGTACATAAATTATTCGAAAACACTCGCATCACAAGGTTGTGGAAACCTGTTTTTTCAACCACCCCCTCAACTTCACCTCGGGTGAGACCTCAGATTGCTTGCAGTCTATTGCCGAAAGGGCCGGTGAATAGGGGTTTTGTTGGTATCTTGTACTGCAAAGTACCTGGGTCTACATTGGAAAACCTCTAGAACAATGCTGGGACCAACATGAATTATATTATTTAGTATATATGAATTATTTATTTCTTGCATTAAATTGTTTTTGGTATTTTACTGTTATGTTATAAATGGTTTTTCTTTTCTGTGAAATTTTTCTTTATATATGAAATTTGAATGTTTGAAACGATAATATACATTTTGTATCCTATGGGCTATTGAGAAGATAGTTTTGTACTATCTTTTTTCTATCCTAAAAGCTACTCATTCCAGTCTTATATAATCACCAAAACATGCCCTGTGAGGATCTACACTTACATAAAACATAGATTAGAACTTTCCAAATTTAACAAAAACCTTACAAAAGTTGAATTTTCTTCATCTTTGTGGGGAAAACCATCTAAAATTAACTCTTGAATGGTATAAATAGTTTTTATCCCTTCTTATTATTTAGTTATGTAGATAATATTTATTTATGGAAGTTACATGAAGTGCAATTTATATGTACATGCACTCTGGTTCTATTGTAGCTACTCCGAGATTAAATGTGTTTATCATTTTGGACTTTCAGTCTGCTGAAAAAGCTTGGGGTCTTTTGATATACCAATTGGTCAAGATAGTTGCATAACAATGTGAATCATATCAGTATGCATAATAGGTTATCATTTCAACATGATTTGATGATTATGAAGTATTACTAATCATGTAATTAACTTTTATTTGTAGGAAAGATCATGAAGAATGATGAACACCGAACAAGTGATGGATGCTCAACAAGAAGAATTACAAATCAAACATACTATAGAAGGATCATGGCTAGAAGATTCTCTTAGAAAGAGGAAGACGGTCAAGACGAGATGTTTGCTCCAAGTGGATAGATAAGACCATTCTCTTAATGGTGTAATTGAAGAAGAAGTACGAATTGAGAAAACTCCCAAGATTCAATTGAAGAAAGCTCTGTACGGGTAACCAGGATCAATAGTCATTTGATGAGCTTAATGATCACCATGGGTGATGCGGATTTCAATCTTTGCTACAAGGTTGAAGATGGTGTCTATATACAGATGAAATTCGTCTCTTAGATGGATGCAAGAAGGAACTCACCACAGAGTTCGAATGATCTTGAGGCTCATATCAGTAGACCCATCTAACGAGAGATGGCATGGATAGATATGTAGAAGATCACACAATGCAGAGTGTGAATGATGTTCAGTCATAGAGGGAGAATTGATAACTTCTTGACAAGATTGGGCTTTACCAAAAGTAAAGTTGATCCTAACCTTTACCTTAAGGTTATGGACGATGAACTTGTCATACTATTACTATATGTGGATGATGTATTTCTAGTAGGGAATGAGAATCAAATCATGGAAAGCAGGAAGAAGCTAGATACATAATTTGAGATGAAACATCTCAGATTAATGCATTACTTCCTAGGTCTCGAAGTATGGCAAGGCCCAAAAGGAATATTTCTCAACTAGGGAAAGTATGATGTGGAAATCTTGAAAATATTTGATATGTTGGAATGCAAAGCCATGGCCACTCCCATGGATTCCAACTTGAAGCTGTTAGCTGATGACTCATCAGAGTTAGTGGATGTAACTCTATACAGACAAATTATTGGGTCATTGATGTATCTAATGAATACCAGGCCAGATATATGCTTTGTTTTGAAAACCTTGAGTCAGTATCTAGTGGAACCTAGACGTGTTCACCTGATAGTTGCAAAGCATGTGATGAGGTACCTAAAGGGTACGATAGACTTTGGTCTATGTTATCTTGGAGATTATGACTTCAGATTGTATGGATACACAGATGTTGATTGGGCAGGAAGTGTATCATACAAGAAGAGCACATCAAGCGGATGTTATTGTCTTGGATCTGCCATGATCTTGTGGTTTAGCAGGAAGCAGTCTAGTGTGGCTCTCAGCATAGCTAAAGCGGAATATATAGCTACTTTCTCTGCTATTTGTGAAGCGAGATGGCTTCTGAAGTTGTTATCAAGATTGTTTGACTTAGAGATGGACCCCACTGTGATCTTGTGTGACAACTAGAGTTGTATCAAGATGACAGAGAATCCAATGTTCATGATAAGTCAAAGCACATAGAGATATGATATTTTTATATACGGGATATGGTGCAGAAAGGAGCTATCAAGCTCGAGTATGTGAGGACTGACAAACAAGTTGCTGATATATTGACTAAACCTCTGTCTCAAGTAAAGTTTGAATATTTCTGAGACAAGCTTGGTGTCGTTCAGAAGGACCCTCCTCGAAAGGGAGATCGATATGGTCGATGATGATATTTGGATACTGGTATCGATGTGGATATTGTATCGATGATGAGGATATATGTACCGATGATGAGGATACTTGTATCGATGATGAGGATACCTATATCGATGATGAGGATACTTGTATCAATCATAAGGATACATGTGTCGATGATACCGATGATGAGGTCTATGATACCAACAAAAAGGTCGATGTGTGGTCCTTCGACTTTGTCTAAGTGGACGAGTGGATTGTATCATCCCTAGACTTTATGTCCTAAAGAGATCAGGATTAACCATCCTGTAAGTGGTGGGATTGAATCATCCCTGAACATTTGGTTCAAAATGTACATGATGGGATTGTATCATCCCTGAATGGTTGGTTCAAAATGTACGTGGTGGGATTGCATCATCCCTGAACAGTTGGTTCAAAATGCACACGATGGGATTGCATCATCCTTGAACGGTTGGTTCAAATTGTACGTGATGGGATTGCATCATCCCTGAACCTTTGGTTCAAAATGTATGTGATGGGATTGCATCATCCCTGAATGGTTGGTTCAAAATGTACGTGATAGGATTGCACCATCCCTGAACGTTTGGATCAAAATGTACGTGATAGGATTGCATCGTCCTTCAACGTTTCATTCAAAATGTACATGATGGGATTGCATCATCCCTGAACGATTGGTTCAAAATGTACATGATAGGATTGCATCATCCCTGAACATTTTGTTCAAAATGTACATGATAGGATTGCATCATCCATTAACGTTTTCTTCAAAATGTACGTGATAGGATTGCATCATCCCTGAACATTTGGTTCAAAATGTACGTGATAGGATTGCCTCGCCCTTGGACTTATGTCCTAAAGTGACAAGGATTGATCATCCTGTAAATAGATCTAGATTGCCTCGTCCATAAACATGTTGTGATGTCTTAAATTGATAGGGATTGATCATCTCCTAAGTGGATCAAGATTGTATCATCCTTGGACTTATATCCTAAAGTGAGAGGGATTGATCATCCCGTAATTGGATCATGTGTGCTGTAGATTATGATGTTGATCAAGAGATCCAGACGATGAGGTTGTTGATCTAGAGATCCATATGAGGCTGTTGATAGAGAGATCCAGATGATGAGGCTGTTGATCTAGAGATCCAGATGATGTTGTTGATAGAGAGATCCAAACGATGAGGCTGTTGATCTAGAGATCTAGATGATGATGCTGCTGATTGAGATATCTAGATGATGTTGTTGATCAAGAGATCCATATGATGATGTTGTTGATCGAGAGATCCAGATGATGATGCTGTTGATCAAGAGATCCAGATAATGTTGTTGATTGAGAGATCCAGATGATGATGTTGATCGAGAGATCCAAATAATGTTGTTTATCAGAAGATCCAGATGTTGATGCTGTGGATGATCAAGTGCTGCAGAAGATGAAGACTCAGTACTGAAGATGTTGATATTCCAGTATTGAAGATATTGAAGATGTTTCAGTAACTGTTTGAGTTGCTTATGAAGAAATATTTCAATGATTTATAGATGCATAATGTTTCATGTAGTTGATGACTCCTTGCTCCTGCATATGTTGTTAGAATATCTTTCTCGTTAAGGGGGAGTGTTGAAATATTTTAACTTCTAAGAATATTCTATTTGTACTTTATCTGGAGATGTTTCATTCCTCCGTCGGGACCCTATTGTATATGCGGAGATGTTTATTCCTCCGTCGGAATGTGGTAACTTGGGTTATTAGAATTCCCTAGTGGGGTCGGCCCAGATTCAGTTGTATGGGGTGTTTAAGTCCCCTAGTGGGGTCAGCCCAGTCAGCATTATGTTGAGTGGTTAAGTTGGGGCCGACCTAGTTAGGGTTAAAAGTCAAGTGAAGTAAAGTATAAATAGAGGAGGTGTGTTCCTCATTTAACACACACTCACTTGTGAAACTCACATAGGAGAAGGAGATTTCTACAAAGGAGGAGAAGGAGCTCATGTTTGGGGATTACATCTTTGTATTTTTTGATCATCTATATCGAGGAAGCTTTGCTAGGTTTTCTACCCCATGAGGGTTTCCCAGGATAAATATGTGTCTCTTATGTTTATGCTGTGCTTGTTGTTCTTTCAGTGATCCTGTATATGCTATTGTTGTGAAATTGAATGTAATATTGATGTTATCTATCTTAGCATATTGAATCTTAACATATAGTATTAGTTTTGGAAAACATTTCTGGTCAAGAATATATTGGTATTGGATGATGCTAAATTGGCCTCCCAACTAGGTCCTTTGTTCGACCACTTCATAGAACATGTCAAACCGTCATGTCGACCACTGCATGTCGAGTTAGTTACTCATGTCGGTTAGTGAACCGACGGATCGTTATGTAATTGTCTGTAAACTATATATATAGGATGGAGAGCCAGATACAGGGAGGCACTTAGACGTTGTATTGTACTTTGGTTCTGATTAATAGAAAGACTTGTTGTCTCTACCACCATTACTTATCTTGCGTTCATATCTATCTAATTGCTTGTTTATTCTATATCATGTATCACTGGTAACTATGCAATCCACTTAACTACAACATTGGTTCCATTTTCGGTGATACATGCATAGCACGATAATGAGCAGGATTAAATGATAACAGAACATGAGATAAATGAATGATGGGAGAGAAAAATAGCAAACTACTTGCAAAATTATGATAGACGAAACAAGTTGACTATTGCTCAAGCAAGGGAGAATTTCTTTTCTGAAACTCATGAAAAGTTCCTTGAGTCCGTGCCATTTGCATTGAAGAAAATTCTAGATGAAAAAACCAATAGATGAAAGAGATTGAAAGTTGCTAACAAAACTAAACAGAGGAGGATGCACAAATTTATCTGAATGGTTTGAAAAAATTGCTAATGAGTTCTATGAAGAGTGCGCAATCGAGGAGCAATTTTCTATCGATCACATGAAGCACGGGTTCTATAACGACCTGACCGAGCAATTTATTTTCTCTCTACCGACACTTCTGTTTAAATTCCTGATCAACAAGGGAGCAACGCATATTTGCGACTCTCGACCATTATTGTTACCACCTCTCCAAAACACAAACTGGGAATAAAAGCAAAAACAATGGGAAAAATTCGTGACAGAGCCAGAGTGGGAACACTTCCTTAGCAAATGAATTGTTGCACCACTTGAGTTATATAAATGAATTTGGGCTGGAAATGGGGGGGTAGACGACCATGGTCTGATAGAATAGATGAATAACAATCGACATAAGAAAACACAATATGGATAGCAGTGAAAAATCCCAAAAATTAGACAAACATAGATCAATGATCCATAAAAGAACTCCAGATATTCAGAATATAGAACAAGAAAAGAAGAGGAAGAGGAAGAGGATTTAAGGGAGCAAGCTAGTACGCTCCAGAAAAAATGAAATTCGGGTATAGTGACAGATGTAGATGGAAATCTGCCATAGTCTAGTCGAGCTTGACAAACCAAGGGAGTTGATGAAGAACTGTCACCGATGGATGAATATCTATGGATGGAGCATGGAAGTGATTTCTAGGTGAGTATTCCCAAAGCTATCACTCTGCACTCTCCATTACATCTGACTCAGAGTGCCTAAGTACAAGAAATTGTAGAAGAAGACTTAGGAATTCACGTTGACCAAACTAGCATTTGGAGTCGACAGAATGGTGAAGGTGATGAGGTCAATCTATTATTGATCCATCTTCTGCATGAAGGAAACTGAGTTACTTTTCATTCTGAGTTCTCTAACTGAATTTTTCATCTACTCTATTTAGAACGTGACGAAGTGCCCCCCCACCCACTTCCAGCATTAAGTGATTCGTCTAGTAAGTTGGGATATCTGAAACGAAGTACAACCTAGATAAAGAAGAAATTTACATAGGTTTTGACAAAATTCGTTGAATAAATTCATCCCCCGACAGCTGACGACGAACCAACCGAATCCATTCGTAATGTTGTCGAAAGTGAAGAACGTGCATTAACCCCTATTAGTGCACATAGAGAGCTAGTACTTGTTGAAAACAAGTGTACGAGCATTTCTACCGTTGGAAACAATCCACCGTCACTGCCTGTTAGCTTATAACTCAAATTTGCAGTGGATATTGAAAACATAACGGCACACCTTCCCTTCTATGGAGGTGGTGAAGACCCAAGAAGGTATTGGTTCATTTGCAAATCAATATGGGAAGCTAATTCTATTTATAATGAAGATAGACAAATGGAACAGTTCATAGGTTCCCTTCACAAACGAGCACTCACATGGTACATCACTTTTAAATAAAGGACACCCACTGCATCAAAAGCTCAAATCAAACAACAATTTCGGTATTTCTTCAAGACCCCAGAGTGGCGTGTTTTCGTTCTTTCATCACCATGCCAAATATCACCGCCAAAAAAAGGATTTTTGAAAAACATTCTCAGTTTTATTTCTTCCATGATTTTTTTTTAATTTTCCTACTAGATCAGTGATTCAACCACTTTGATTTTCAAAAATTAGTATCAGTTTAATTTCTTCCCTGTTTTATTTTTACATTGCACGCCAAGTGGGTGATCACGTTTGGATGCTCAACCAATTTGAATTTAGGAAAAGTTTCTCATTTTATTACCAGTCAGATCGTGATCAGGAATGGATGCTCCACCACTCTTACCACATAATTGCGCCACCTTTTTCTTAAATACGTAGAAATTAAAAAATAATTTACTTGCAGGTTTCACTCCTGGAATATACTAGTTATTGAATGCGATTTAGAATTTCAAGACTCTTAAACCCACCTTCGTCGCTTCCTAACTCATGTTGAACCTGCGTTAACTCTTCTTTTTTCCAGAAAATGTCTCGATTTGCTGGGAAATTGTCCCCATTAAAAATTTTCTGGCCACATACGTTTGCGATTAGTTGACTCACTCATCATCTTCACAATAAACAATATTATTTCCTCAACCATGTGGATAATTTTAACCAATCAAAATAATAATATTTTGACAAAGAAAGCATCTTTTGGCATTATTCCTAATGAAATAGGATACATGCTAGACTTGGATAGAATGATATGGTATCGGTCTCATATCTAATTATCAATTGGAAATGTGTAATAAGTTTCATTGCAAGGGAGTTAAAGTCCGTAAAGTAGTGTTGTGGAAGCTCTATATACCATTTTTCTTCAGTCCCTGTGAGCATCTGTTGGAAGAGCCTTAAACGTATAGACTCATCCACCAATGAGTTTGAAGAACACCATAGATGGAACACCATGAAATGGTTAGTTAGATCTTCTATGGGTTTACCATCGAATTTGGTAATATCCGACGATATTTTGGCAGGTATGGCGGGCCAATGAGTCTCCTGCAATATGGGGTCATTAATAATCCCTGACAAGTGGGGAAAGTCTTGTGTTTCTAGGAAAGGAATTTGTTTATTTGGCTGCAAGTATGATTAATATTGATGGGGCTTCAGAATGCCCATAGGGACATACAGTGGTGGTGGTTTCATGTTGTAATCGTATGGGCCACTCGTAGGGTATTGTTAGAAAAATTGGGGATTCAGAATCACAGGGTTGAAAGGTTGTGGATCCTGAACCACAAGGTTGAAAATTTGTAGATTCTGAGTTGTGGAGTTGAAAGGTTGAGAAGACACAACTCCTTGAATGGGGGAAGGCGTTGTAGGGGGTCGTGTCCACAATTTTTTCATAACACCTTAGTAAGGAAAACAAGAATATAGATTCAAGTTTGGGGGGTAAGGGGGTTGAAATTGATTTGTTTCCCCCCTAGTAGGATTTTGGTTACCTACTATATGTGGGCCCCAAGTAGGTGGTTGTTGTTGTCCCCGTGAAATAGATTGTCCTACAGCTGGAGGTTGACTACTAGCCATGGTTGGACCAACAATGAAAGGTTGTCATCCAGATATGGTATAAATTGTAGTTGAAAATTGACCTCCAACTACATTTGGAATTCCAATAGAAGGTGTATGTGAACTTCCTACTAGAACATTGAAGGAAAAATATTGTGTAGTCTGAGTAACTGCCATGTTATTGTCCACTTGTGGAGATGAATGTGCACCTACCCAAATAATTATAGGTAATTCCATGAAATTAGAATCAACCCCTCGACTAGGAACAATTCCTATAGAAATACTAAGTATTTCACTTGGTAACATACGTGGGAGGTTTCGATGTGGAGGGTCTGGATTCAATTGCATGGGTGATGGGTAAGTGCGAAAAATCATTAAGAGCTTGACCTAGAGTAATGTGCCATAATGAGGAAGATGGGTCAAAAAAAATTGTCATCGCCGGATCATCTAGTCGAGGGATGGGTAAATATCAAATCTATGGGTGCATATTTCCCTATGAATGACACATGGTAAGATGTATCATTGGAAGAAGGCTAGGGTTTTCTCATACCAGAAAGATCTACCACTTTAGAAGTGGAAGGTAATGAAATTTATGGACTTAAGGGAACAGTCCCTTGATGTTTTGTAGCATGGGGTTCCCATATGTCCCTGGCCATTTCTCTAAGATATTGTCTATTACAGGGTATGAAAGTGATGGTTTCTCATAAGGATTCCATAACATCTTCATCCAAATGAGGGTTGGGTGTGGGAATTCCAAGAGTTCTTCTGTGAGAATATTTAGGTTGAAAGGAGGGTGTAATGGGGGAAGTGGGCACAAATGTTGGTTCCACTAATTGAACTAATGGTTGATTGAAACCTCCTACTAAATTGATAGTCATGGAAGGAAAAGTATCTAACTCTTTAATTTATTCTATAAACTCCTTGGGAGGGTCATTTTTTGGTGGAACCTGTGGTGTTGTACAAATCTATGGTACTACACTAGTTTTTCTCTGGACAACCTCCCCACCCACATGTCCTCCAACAAAAGGACCTTGGGTATGTTGGGGTGGTGTTCAACTAGTTCTTGGTGCAGATAGTCCAGGACTCATCCCTTGTTGAATCTGTGATTTCCTTGGACCTTGGTCCACCATGGTGTATAAACAAGTGATACAAGATCAATCTCTCTTTAGGGTTTCCTAGACAAAGCACACAAAGCAAATGCTACTCAATCTAATGAAACAAGAAAACACGTGAATAGACAGGAGTAAAATCCGGATCTTGACGGGTTTGTCAAGTGTCACAACTCACGATATTTTATAGGGTCCAATAATAATACTTGGTCCAATTTTTCATAGCACTAACCAAGGAGGATTGGGACCGTACCCTTGACTGTATTACCTGACTACTTGACAGTACGTGCGTAGTAATTTCCCCCCGTGTTGTTCTCCGTGTATTGCGACAACAGGATGACTAGAATATTTACTTGGTTGGTTCCATGATTCTATAGGGGTCTCCTGATATACTCAAAGTATGTGGGAGCTCAAATAAGTAGTAGTGTTGTCTAATGAGAAACTGTTTGAAGAGGGATTTCCGATATACTCTTTGTACGTAGAAGAACCGCACAGTCCTCAAATTGTAGCACTGGCAAAGTAATGACATCCCCTATGCTTAACGACACTAGAACATGTATCTATCCTAACACACAAAGTTGCTAAATATTTTAGTTAAAATGTGCTTTATTTTATCTTGACGGTTAAGTGGACAATATGGAATTTCCACAGACTCAAAGACCATGAAAATAAATGAAAATGCAAGCTTTCACTTGGATGAATGCTATATTACGAGAGGGAAGAAAGTATTTTTCCTTTTAAAAATTTTCTAAATACGAGAGAGAGAGAGAGAGAGAGAGAGAGAGAGAGAGAGATTCAAAATGCAACAATTTAATGCACATGCACTATTTCAATTTTGATTTTTAATGACATGCACAAAATCCAAACCAATATACAACCCAAATTCAAAACAACGAACACAAATCCCTCAAATTCACACCAAAAATGCAAATTTGTTTAATTAATTGTTTCCTATATTTTTCAAAACTAATGGAAAGTGGATCTCTATGTTCACAAAGAAGAAAAATGCACTTATGTTCCCTACTGCAATAAAAAAGAAAGAAAAGGGAATTCACTAATTCTTTCAAACTATGGAACTTGAAAACAATTTTTTTTTTATATGGATGCAAGACTTTAAAAGCTAAAATCAAATCAACACAAAATCCAAAATAATTTTCTTTTTTATTTTCAAGTATTTAACGTACCAAATAAACAAAAGAATCCTTCCTTTAACTTTCAATGGAAACAAAAGACTAATCAACTTCTCACAAATACACTGAATAATAGATCTAAGGAAGACATGAACCAATCCCAAGATAAAAAGACACACAATGCATGTCAAATATCAATAAATCCGATGTAAACAAACTCAATCGAATCTTCAAACAATCATAAGAGGGAGTCAAATGTAGGTTCTAGAGATAGCTGAAACTGTAGAAGATAGTGAAAGCTAGTAGACACAATCCAATGCAAAATTTCGTGAAGAAACCCAAGCGAAAATCCAAAAATTATTCCAGGTGTTGAAGTTTAGAGGTAGACACCAGTGTGACGATGCAGAGTGTCGCATGCTATGAAAGGCCCAAGTGCGATAATTTTGCATTGTTCCTGAATGCAAGGTGCGACAGGAGAGGGATGGAATGAAAGAAAACAAAAAGGGTCTCAAAAACTTAGGGATTTTAATGAACCAAATGTTCCAGAGTCAATATGGATGCCCCAACAACTCAAAGGATTGAACTCAAGCGAGGGAAAGAGAAAAAATGATTAGATCAAGAGGATTCAAATCTCTAAATCAGACAAACCCTAACTAAGGAAAATAAAATCTTAGAGAACACTTCGATCCTCAATATTCTCACCGGTTTTGTTTGAGGATAATTCTACCCATGCAGAAAAAGGTGGAAATCCCTATTCTAAATGATTTAGATCTAGAACAAAAAGACATAGAGTGAACAACTTTCCATGAATTCTTTGTAGCAAGATATACAAGTAGAGAGAATTGACATGTATAGCTTGAAGGTTGGTCTTGTTTTAGCTCCTAACTCCGTCTTTCCATGCAAGAGACAAATAGAACACCTGCAGAAGAGTTTACAATAAGAGAAAACAAGATAATAGAGATGTATAAGGATTTATGTTATCATCCGAGGAAGAAAACTAGAGTATTAATGAAAAACAATGTGGGAAATAAAATTCATTGTTGTATTAAATAGAAGGAGAGAAATATGACAACCAATCCTTGGCATTGCAAGCTCCCAACTCAACGATTCTTTGACTTGATCCTATCACTTTGCTCCAAGAGGATAATTACTGAATATTAGACTCTCTAACACAATTACTCTAGCATGTAGCTATAGTAGACTTTTGAACCTACCTTTACCCATGTGGCTAGGATTACATTTATAGGGAAAATAATATAAGGGAAGGTGAGAGATAAGAGGAGAAAGATAGGGATAGATCCCAACTCGTTAGGAGTTCAGTGAGATCCATCCTATAAGGAAGGGATATCCATCCATGGGGGACACTATCTAGAAGGTCCTCAAAACCTTTATTTTTCTATTCTAAGCAATAGTATCGTACACTGTATTATAGCAGCCTGTGATACATTGGGGTATCGCAGTCTGCATATGAGGAAAACTATGAAAGTGTCACATCTTACAGGAAAAAAACTTGCGACAAGGTAAAGTTTTTCATGTTTCTCCTCAACAATCTATGACATTATTGTCAACAAGTCATTTGGAAGGTGTAATGTCCCCGGCTTGACCCCGTGGCATTAAAATCGTAAATGATGTAATATTGTTATAAAATCGTGGTGAGGAGCTCAAGGCTAAGGCCCCGCCATCGATTTATCAATGCATATGGTTCACGTGTTAGCCATGCGCAATGGAATTGCGAATATTATGTAAATATGCATTTTTAATCAAATACCCACAACTAGCTATGCAATGCAACAAGAGATGGGGGCATGATTTTACAAGGAATTGGGAGGGAAAACATTCAAACCCTTGAGCCAATCAAGTCAATCCAAGTGTCAATGAGATAACCCATCAAACTCTCAACTACCCATGTTGACTTTTGTACCCAATCATTCATTTCTCCCAAAAGTTGGTTGAGGTAGTTAATGCCTTGGGGAATGAGAGGTATGGCTGTCCAAAATTCGAGTATGGGAAACCACCCTTCATGGAAAAATGTGTTTGGCTTCCTTGGTAAGAAAAGAGCCATGAATTTTCCTCCCAAGCCATAACCCATCAACCAGTTTTGCCTCTCTCACGTTTTCGGAGCTGCCTGGGCGTTTTCCAGCCATGTTTTCTTGGTTTTTCTTTATTCTCTAGCTGGGAATAGGGCGTTTTTGTGTTGCAGAACTGTTGGGGAAAGATGGAGTTCGATTTGGGGTTTCGATGGATCCATTTTGGCCATTGGAAATTCCCATAACCTGTGGAAGAAATTCGGTTTCTCCCTGGTGACGATTTTCCCCGTTTACAGTTCGTTTGGTGAGCCACGATTTGGGGAAAACCCATGGCCTTTTCCCTCTCACATAGTTTGAGCTAGCTGGGCTTTACCCATCACATTTTTCACCATTTTCCAGCATTTTCCATGCCTGGGAACTCATTTTTGTATTGCACAATGGCTGGGAGGAAGGGAGCCATGATTTTGGGGTTTATGGAGGTCGTTTTTGTCCCTTGAATGCCCAGAAACGTTTTCTGAAGATGATTTTGCTCTCCCAGGGTTGATTCCCAAATTGCCTTTTCATTTTTGGTGTGCCCACAACTTGGGAAAGACCATGGCCATCTTATTGTAGAATCCCATTGCTGAAAATGGGTATCCATGCCCAGTTAGAGTTGTTGTGTGTAAAAGAAGGTTGGGGTTGAGATGGGTTTCTATTGCTTTGGCTGTGAATGAGATGGAATGTTCCCTTTTCCTTGTAAGAATCATGCCCAGCTCGGGGGTGGAAATTGTGTTGAGAGAATTGATGAACACAACTGGCCTACGGTTGGGTGGAACTTTGCAGCGACATAGCTAGTTGTTTGGGACAATTGCACAATGAAGATAAGTGTTTTTCTATGTGCATTTACTTCTGCAAAATGTTTAAATTTGATGTTTATTAATGATATGTTGAATGCATATGAAAGATGTGTGTGGGTGATGTTCTTATTCCGCTGTGCATATATGTTTGATTTGCATCTATGCACATTAATTTTATGGCTATGAATCTAATGAATGGGCTGAGTTTTGTGAAAGCCTCGTAGATTGGCATCATGTTTCTTTACCGTAGTTGGATCCGCAGGTGGGGACGTGACAAAAGGGAAAACCAATGGGTCTCCATCTCTTAGGTGAGTTTGATCACACGTTCTTAAGGTATTGTGGCAAGTACAAGGTTTATGACAAACAATCCATGTAACAAAGAGAGATTTGAGGTAGGAGGTGATAAGATTCATTTTTGGGAGTCCGTCCTCCCTGTTATGGCCATTCCTAGAATGCATCATTTTCTAGATTTTGTGGGATGGTGCATGGATTTATATTCTGAGGAACAGGATTCACTAGTACAAAATGAGAGATAAGTGACCAAAAAAATGACCAAAATATGCATATAAATGACCACTTTTGAGTTGGTGACCACTGATAGCAAATTAGCGGTCATATATCATGCGACCAAAAATGTGGTCATATTTAGCTTGGTCATTTATAGCTTATCTTATGGTCCTATATTTGGTCATATATTTGGTCATTAATTTGGTCATATATTTGGTCATTAATTGTCACAATTAATGACTACATTTTTTGTCACGTGATAAATGATCGCTAATTTACTACTAGCGATCGCCAACTCAAAAGTGGTCATTTATGTGCATATTTTGGTCATTTTTTTGGTCACTTATCTCTCATGTTGTACTGGTGGTCATTTATATGGAAATTTTGGTCATGTTTTTTTGTCATTTATCTCTTTTTAGTGGTTTCAGAATATAAATAGGGCACGGAGGAATCGAACCACCAACCTCCTGCTTATAAGGTAGATGCTCTACCATTGAGCTAGCACCCTTAAATAGAATTCTTTATGGATTGATATGAGAATAAAATTTCCAACAGTTAACACCATCTTGCCAAATTTGAAGAATAAAAAGTGTTGAACTCAACTACTACAACAGACTAAGGACTACTGTTTTTGGCCATTCTTCCATTTCATTTTTGGTAGTGTTTGAGGTTTCCACAGTACAATCATTGTTACTTAAATGGAAGATGACACATTTAGTTATTTTACAATATACAGAATTCCGTCTTTGAATAACAAAGACTCTTTAGCCATAAGCCAAGTTCTGCAATTTATTTCAGCATAATTTTCACTGCTAGTATATGTTGATATATCTAATATACCCATACTAAGCCCTTTCTCATATATGAAATAACTAGACCAAACAATCTCAGTGATCTCTAATTTCCAGTGACTAAAACTTGATAAGATAGGAACAATTTCCAGTGACACTCTAGCCCTTGTGACAGAATATCCACAATCAACAAGACAATTGTCAAACTGCAAATATATTGAGATACAAAAACATACAACCATCCAAATGAATTGTAGAATTTTTTTTATTAATGAACCATGACCAAAAGTGACAATGTCAGAATCGATTATGGTTAAATTGGTCAATATTTATGCATTCCACATATAACATCAACAGTCTGAGATGAGTGATGTCTGGAAACAAAATATCACAATTTGATCAGTATGGATTTCATTTAGCTATCTTGCGATGGCCATACAACAAAATTAAAGACCAAGACTAACAAATGCCAATTTCAATATTCATAATGTCCAATATATTTACATAACAAAAATGTAATCTTAAAAGTGATTATATTTATTCTCATCTCAGTTGCAAATGAAAAATATTGCTGGAAGTGGCCAAATTTATCTAATATCTTGTCCAATACAAAAGACATGTTGGTCTAAATTGAAGAATATAAAATTGTATCCTCTAATTTCTATTTCAATAACATGTAAAATAAGTTAAAATGGAAAACTAAGAAAACGAAAGTACTGACTAATAATCATCTAAAATCCAACTTGTGTATATAGTCTTAGACCAATATGCAGTTAATGTCCAACAGATGAAATTCCTTTTTCAATGCTTTCTAGTAATTCCTTCTTCAACTTCTCTAACCTAGATCTGCCAAGACAAACACATCCCAAAAATAAGATTCTTTTTCAAATTGAATGTTGAAAATATATTTAGATGTACCAATTCCTGCATATAAAATCATTTTTAGTTGGTATTCACTGACATTTCATATGCACTCAATGGTCCTAAAGGGAAAACTTCTTCAACACCAGCACAACCGAGTCTTACTTTTGAAGCAAAAAATGGTAGTTCAGTTACCTATTATCATCAGCATTGAGATTTATATAAATGTCAATAATCATCAAACAAGAAATAACATTTAGAGTCAAATATTTTGAAGCAAATCTTTATTATCTCCATGATTATTATATACCTCTGATGCAACAAAAGGACACTGTACAACACCAACATCACCCCACAAAGCATGGAGACAAGCATCGACAAATTTAGCTGTTGAAAATGCCTGGATTCAACATATAGATTGCCTCTGAGAACTGAGAAGAATCACAGAGAAAAAATGATGAAAAATCAATAATAAAAAAATGATTGTAAATATAGTTCAAAAAATCCCAGCATTAACAAATACATCGATCATGTTCCAGCTTTTGCCTGGGTTCAACATTAAGCAATATGAATTAGAGAAAACAACAGAAGGCGAAACATATAGACATCGATTGCTCAGTAGATATTCACCATCAATTTTGGTAGACAGAGAATAAGTAGTTGAAATATTACAAGACGATAGGAACTCTAGAAGCCCTTCTACTTTATACAAATTAACAGACAAATGGTAAATGCTTACCTCAACAACCTCTGTGCCCCCATTTTGAATGCGGTTAGTTAAGTATTCAACCTCTTCTTTGGTAAAAGAAAATGATGGGTTGACCTGTATGCAGATATTAGACATTAGTTTCAGTTTAAAATATTGACCTTATAACATACCAGAGAAAGACTTAAAATGAAGGATTACAACAAAAAATGAGGGGATGATAAAATCAGGTCAGCCGATGGACATAAAAGAAGAGACGATTAATTTCTTCACATCTGTAGGAAAGGAATTTAGTGAATAAAACCCAAATTAGTTAGAATATGGGGAAAAGGATATCAACCACTGCAAACCATCTCAAAAACCAACAGAAACAGGAAAGAATTGTGAAGCAATATCTACAAAGGAACACAAAATTAGATTTATCTTAAAGAAAAGGCAGAACTAGCTTGCCAAATATATGCATGTATTACCATACTCAACACTTCTCCAATAAGACTGAGTCTTCCCTTACACATGTCTCTTATTAACCAATAGGTGCATCAGTTTGAAAATAGCAATGTAGTCTACGTTTAGTTTAAAGATGTTCTTTTCTAGGCGTCACCTCTATTTGTGTAGTGAATTGTATGTGCCATTTAGAGAAACCCTCATCTCTTTCTCTTTATTCCCTTGAGACATGTTTTTACACAAACTCCCCACACATGAGATTTCTTCATAATTTTTTAATGACTTTTCACTTTTTAGCTGGAAAACACTCTTTTCTAGTTGCAGTTCACACACATTCCATTAGTATCCTTATTCTTCTTTTTTAGAATATGCCAGCTAATTGTTTCTTGTTGGGGTGTATTTTAGGAAGGTGCTTTATCCTTATAACAGATGTATGAGGTGGAAGTTATCTCCCTGAGTATGTTAATGCAAATGCTTCACCATCAACACAACTAATAGCATTTAGTGCTCCCAATTGAGCTGAGAATTTGACAAATGGTCTGATTTCTTCTCATGATGGGAGGTCTTATTTAGTGATTAAGTTAAACTAGTCAATGTAACCATCTTTGACTTCCCCCTCCTAGATCAATACCTTTTGATTACAACTTTACACTAGTGACCATCAGTCTCATCCATTAGAAATGGATTTTTCTCTAATTTCTTTGGCACTACCTTTTGAGTGTCTGTTAGAGGTAAACAACGCGCTTGTACTGGAGACAGCCACAAAGGAAAGTCACCAGTATAGTAATCTATCAATATCCCAAAGAAACTTTTAATAGATCCTAGGATGGCTATGTCAATCATGGTGGATAGTTTTTTCTCTGAGATTCAATCAATATAAAATAGATCAAATTGATAAGGTAGATTGAAATCTACCTGAACTGCCTAACACTGCCACTTTCTTCCTAGTGCATCTTCAACCTTAAGATCAATCTTTGGACCATAAAATGCACCACCTCCTTCATCAACAGAATAATCCCATCCCTTGTCTTCAAGAGCATCATTTAAAGCAGAAGTTGCTTTCTCCCAAATAACATCACTACCCACTTCCTTTTTAAGTTTTGTTGATAGATTTATTTCAAAATTCTTAAAATCAGACTGATACAAGATCACTTCTATCATATCTAAAACACTTCTTATTTCTTCCTTGGGTCAGGATTGGCCACATTCGGTATGTAAAGAATGTCATATACATGCTGTATATGAGTTCCTTTCTAAAGATTCTTCAATATTTTCCCTAACAATATCTCCTCTAGGATTCCAAAACACCAAGCCTAAAACAGTTGTACCCAGACTGTATGATGAGATGAAATCTTGTAATAGGCCACTTCCATCCATATCCTTGATGTTTATCATTTTTTCAGATTATCCAATTCCAGAGTTTCAAACCAAAATCCTCATCCTCTAAATCAAAAGCTGCCAGGAACAGAATTCCAAGTCGCTGCTAGTTTTTTATTTCGATAGGAAAAATTTATCTGAACCCCAACTATAGCTAATGTTTCCTTAATAATCAACAATGTCCCTTGGAACAATTGATAACTCAGCTAAATACACCCATGCAACGCTGTTTTTAGAAGGAAATAGTCTACATGTGACTGGCTATTATTTCTAATCATCCACAGACAATAAATTTCCCTTCCAAATGTTGCTATATCCCTCTTTATTATCTAAATGCTACACATCACCAATATTGCATGATTTTCCTTTGGAGATTGATGGGAGGGTCATTTTTGAGCTCTTCGCTCCAATCAGGATTGAAGAAATTGTTAGCCTTCTCACTTTCTGATGGCACTTTAATGAATTCTCTGAGAGGAACAAGAAAACTGATTTTCCCCAATATTCCTTCAAGGTCAATTACAATATCAATATCCTTAACTCTTTCATGAGTGGATTGAGGTTGAGGTTGACTAGGTTGGGGCAAAGGAAGAGATGAATTTCCCCATATTTTTGTTTGGATTTTTGTAAAATTAGTCACAGCAGATCTAATGAACAAGTAAATCAATCACAACAGATGAACATAGAAAATATGGTGCAAAACTGTGCAAAACATGCAGCAGTGCTCTCTATCCCAGAAAGGGTGAATGAATTACAATAGAATACAATCTCTGTCAATGAGCAATTCGAATTGACTAAGTAGGCCATTCGAATCACTGAATAGAGTAGCTTGACTCTATCTAGGAGTCCTCATCAATCATCGGTGGTGCTCATCAATCACAATAACCAGTCATCCAGGTGTCAAACTGAGTCTAACTGAGTGTAATAAATGTAACTGAAGTGTGTAGCACTGATATAGGATCTGGAGGCTCAGTGGGGGCGCATGGGAGGCTAACTAAAGTCAGAACAAGTCACCTAATCAAACTAGAGGTCAAACAGAAGTGATACAGTCAGTCGGGAGTGAAACTAGCCTCAAATCAGGGAGAATCGGAGCTAACTGAATGTAACTGAAGTGGAACTGCAGTGGTAGGTGAACAAGTGCGCCCTTCTCTGGCAGTAGGTGAGAAGTGGGCGCCTTTCAGCTTAGGAGGGCTAAAACTCTGTGGTAGGTGGCTCCCGGGTGCTAGAAGAAGGTGGATAAGGTGCTGGAGGCATCAAACTGGTGACTGGGATGCATGCCTGTGCATGCAGAATCCTGAAATAGATAATATCCTGAAATAGATCATGCAAGATCCTGAAATAGATGATGTATCCCGAAATAGATGATGTGGATATCCGAACACCCCCCCTCAAGATAGACTATGATGTGCCAACTAAAATAATGTGGGGCCCTGGTAACTAAGACCAAAGGTCACCCCAATACAATAATAATCCAAACTAATAACAGTCAATAAACCGAGGAAATGGGGAAAACCTCATGGGAAAAATACCCCCCCTCAAAATAGACTGTAGTACACCAAAAGATTTAACTGCTCCAAAATCAAGTAGATATGTCTGGAGGTATCTTACTCTTGGGAGTAAATGGATCATGCTCCAAAAACATGTGCTTGAATTCTCCATTAGTGGATGCAAGCGAATGTGGAGACTTTATGAACTTGCTCTTCATACCGAAAATGGTGAGAACAAATCTGAAAATATGAGGATGATCCTGGAACCTGTGATTCGAACCAAGTGAGGTAGGAATAGCTCCAATCGGATCAAATAGATCTTGAAACTTGAACTTCTTATCAATAGAAGTTAAATCAGCTCCAAAAATAGATGAATGGTTTCTTGAGATCTCCTTTGAACCAACAAGGGTGAGATCAAAACCAAAATCAGCAAAAAATGCATGAGAATTGAACTCAAGCGAATGGTAGTGCTCTTCATCTTCATTAAAACTCTGAGAAACTTTGCAAATGATAGAACATAAGTTTATAGAAGGCATGCAATTAAGGAGGGCGAATGCTTCACCTCCAAAATCAGATTTTACCTCCAAAACATCAAGTAGATCATTATTCCGCATGCCGACAAACTCATGTGAAAGAGAGGATTCAAGAACCTCTTCGGAATCTAGAGTATGAGCTTGTTTATCTTTCTCAGAATTCGAAATATAAGACTTTGAGAGAATGAGTGTTGAATCTACATTTTCTTCTTCATCTTGAACAATTGTTGATGCCAACACATGATCGGAAAGAACACATAAGGAGATCTCACTGGGCTTGTTCTCCAAAAGGCTAGCATGATCCTCTTCTTCCTGCTTTCCAAATTCTCTGTCAAGTTGGACCCATAGATCACTTGGATTTTCAGCAGTATTACTGAGGTAGTGCATACAAGGAGACATAGCAAGACACATTGCTCCAAAAGCTCTATCACAATCATTGAGCCAATCATTCTCCTCTTCATCGGAATCAAAATCTCTTGTATTACCAATGCACATATCAAAAAGACATTGTCTCTTCAAGAATGCAATCATCTTTGGTTTCCATTCATCATAGTTGAATGGAGTAAGAATATTTTGTGAAGAAGAAGTCTCCATCTTTGGATTAGCGAATGCACATGGAGGAAGTAAGAAACCTGCAAATCACATCAAAACAACCACAATAAGGTCGAACAATCCACCCTTTGAGAGTTGCATCACACCTGGGATTGGATTTCAAGCAATGTTGAATAGGTCCAATGTATCAGATCCAGGAATTATGTGGTAACTCAAGCTTCTGGAGTGGTATTGGAATATTTTTCAAGCTTTGCATGCACAGGAGCGAATGCCCTTGAGATATCTCATGCCAAACTTTTTGCAATTTTTAGCAATTCAGTCAAATCTTCTTGTATAAACACCTGTAGAAAAGAGATCTTGTCCCTGCAATGGCTCTGATACCATGTAAAATTAGTCACAGCAGATCTAATGAACAAGTAAATCAATCACAACAGATGAACATAGAAAATATGGTGCAAAACTGTGCAAAACATGCAGCAGTGCTCTCTATCCCAGAAAGGGTGAATGAATTACAATAGAATACAATCTCTGTCAATGAGCAATTCGAATTGACTAAGTAGGCCATTCGAATCACTGAATAGAGTAGCTTGAATCTATCTAGGAGTCCTCATCAATCATCGGTGGTGCTCATCAATCACAATAACCAGTCATCCAGGTGTCAAACTGAGTCTAACTGAGTGTAATAAATGTAACTGAAGTGTGTAGCACTGATATAGGATCTGGAGGCTCAGTGGGGGTGCATGGGAGGCTAACTGAAGTCAGAACAAGTCACCTAATCAAACTGGAGGTCAAACGGAAGTGATACAGTCAGTCGGGAGTGAAACTAGCCTCAAATCAGGGAGAATCGGAGCTAACTGAATGTAACTGAAGTGGAACTGCAGTGGTAGGTGAACAAGTGCGCCCTTCTCTGGCAGTAGGTGAGAAGTGGGCGCCTTTCAGCTTAGGAGGGCTAAAACTCTGTGGTAGGTGGCTCCCGGGTGCTAGAAGAAGGTGGATAAGGTGCTGGAGGCATCAAACTGGTGACTGGGATGCATGCCTGTGCATGCAGAATCCTGAAATAGATCATATCCTGAAATAGGAATCCTGAAATAGATAATATCCTGAAATAGATCATGCAAGATCCTGAAATAGATGATGTGGATATCCGAACAATTTTGGGTTGGGCTTCCGATGTAGTTTTTGCATGGAAACCTTTATGCAAAGATCATACCAGAAAATCTATCTCTACCATAATAAGTGAAAGTCACAAGTTCTTCTACTTTTGATGCTAGAAAATGTTAATTGAAAACCAGTACAGTATCTAAAAATGACCAGCTCGGAAATGGAGCTCTTCTTAAATCTCAAAAATCTAACTATTCAATATCACATGGGAGCATTATTGAACTAGTAAGAGTTCTTAAATAAAGTTCAAAAGCCTAACCTAACTACAATAAGAGGAAGGCAAATAAATGTACCTACCCATTATTTTGCATCAGTAAAATGACCAACAACATCGCAATTGGTAGCAATGAAAAGGAATCCTCGGTTTTCTCGAATACATAGTGTTGCATACCTGTGATTACCAGCCTAGCTTCATAAGAATTTGAGAACTCTCAGAAAATAAATTTTACAACATATAAAAGTTGGTGAAAATATGAGAAGGTATTCATGTCAGGGTACTATAATTCTAAAATGTTCTAAGTACTCGTCATCAGGGTATTCATGAGGCATTATCCAAAAGGGTAGCTTATACATTCAAGATATGAAACATCAGTGCATATTTGGGATGCAAGAGTCTCTGAAAACTACCTATAAATAAACCCTTTATATAATATAAAGACCAGATAGGTCAAGTAATGGTGGGAAAATTATTGGAGGTTTAAAAACATAACAAACAAATACTTTGATTTTTAAGGTAATTTTTAAATTGAATGCAACACCACAGAAACAATAGTGCATTGGAATTCTTGTATGTTAGACTGGGAAAAACAAGAAGATGCCACAGTGCAAAAGTAACACATTCTTGCATGCCAGTTTTTTGAAAGGAATGAGACTATTCCTAACTTTGCATAGATTTTGGAAACGAAACTGCTGTATTAAAACATTGTTCTGACATGAATGTATACCATCCTGTAAGCCTTCAGAAATAATTATCAAGCACATAGAACTTAAAAACTTTTAACAAATAGAAAGAAGAACAGTGTTGTAAATATCCAATACTTGATAAGCTGACTAGTTTGAGATATTTATGGATTTCTTCCATAGAAAATACAACATTGAAGAGATTTATAGAGCACCTATAAAAGGGTAGCAGTTTAAACAGCCAAAGACATTGACCAGTTTAGTACCATGAAATTTTAAATAGAAAATACCCACAAAGAATGGATCATGCATGCTAACATAGAATCAACTAATCAACCCAAGATCCCAAGGACATAGATGCATACTTATTGGAATGACATTCAGATGAATGAATGAATAAATACTGTGCTAATGTCCAGCAAATGAGTGCACCAACCAGAGAGACAACTATGTGCATACATATCCAAAATCACAAAAGTTGATGCTGCAAGACATCTCTGGCCTATGTTTGAAAAGCAACAAACACACTAAATGTCGGCCAATAAAATATGATAAACAAGATACATCATAGTGTTCGACACCAGGTATTGGTTCAACACAATTAGGAACAAAAATGAGTTGTTGCACGGTGAAGCTACAACCATACACCAGATGCGTTGTCTGTCATATAGAACCCAATATCATATTTTGTGTCCATCATCTAGGAGACATGACTATATAGTATAAATTCTGTCAATGCCTATTGCATAATGTCACCTAATACAGTTCGAATGGGGCTAGTTCCTTAATGGCATTTAGCAGTGGACAACATGCAACCTCAAGTAAAAGATGCTAGAAATTAGGAGTTCAATTTCAATTATATGTAAGCACACGGACAAATAAGTACATCAAAAAGCCATTTTTGCCAGGAAACAAAAAATATAGGTGTGATATAAGCAAGAAATAGAAAAAAGAGCATTTGGTTGGGGGAAATGTTCGTTTCTGAGGAGAAAACCATTAAAATCTTATGGTAGGCCTAAAAGCATAACAAAATACTGTATAACATAAGACTACATGGGCATTGAAATACACTAGAGTACTATACTTGTTCAACTTTCATAATATTAACAGGCATACTAAAAAGGATCTGAAACATACTGAATTTTGTAGTAGTTCATAAACTAGTCAAATCCAACCACAAAAACCCCAACTTACAAAACAATGCCACTTTAGTTTTGAAGCATGTTTAGGAGGCAAACCAGGAAGAATGCACACATACAAGTAACAGAGACATGGAAAGGATAGAATTTCAAAATAAAACAGGTAAAAATGAACAAAAACACTATGAATGCCAAGTTTAGAGAAATATATCTCTATCATGCTCCATGAGAAATACAGGTTTGAGTTCTATCTTTTTATCACCATATTCCTATCAACAAGAAATAATAAATGTCACTTTCCACATAAGGAGATTTTTCAATGTGGTGACCTATAATATGCAACAACATCCAAGGGGAAGCATGATTGGACAACCTCAGGGCACTGACCATACTCCCATGGCCCCTTCTGGACAAACATATCAACTTTCAAATATACAATTGCCATACACATCTCACCAGTCACGACGGAAACAAGGATCCATTCAGGGTACTTCATTTCAACATTCAATTTCTTCAAGGCAGACATTGCTAGGCATGCAAACAATTGGTACAGTTGGCTCTCCTGTTGTTGGCCCTCATATCACACCCTTTTGAGTTTTTCACTTTGATAATTAAATAATAGTTTGGATTTTTCTGGTGTAGTTTTTGTTTTAATCATATCTGAAGTTTAAAACATATTTTTCATCTCTTTCAACTTTAACACTACCCAAGGGTCACTGTGTTAAAGTTCAACAACCTCATCTATGATAATCTACAGGGATCTAGCAACTGTAACAAACTCACAATCTAACTCTCAGGATTATTTGCAAAGAAGAAGAAGCATGCATTCAATAATCACTCATAAACACAGAATAATGGACAATGTCAATATCATACAATGAATAATAAATGTAGACAATGTGATACAATAATCAATGATGAGGCATCATATAGGATTCGAATTAGCCAACTAAGGCATTCGAATCTGAGCTCAAAGTCTAGCATGAATAACTATGGAGACATCATCTAGTCGGCAATATCAGTCATAAATGGTAAGAGTCAGTCAAGTGTGACCAACTGAGTCTAACAAAACTATCTAGCCATAAATCAAGGAATGGAGACTCCAAGGTGGGTGCATGAGGTTGTCTAACTCAAATTCTAGCTTGGATAACAATGGAGACATCATCTAGTCAATAGTATCAATCATAAATGGTAATAGTCAGTCAAGTGAGTCTAACTGAGTCTAACAGAACCATCTAGGCATGAATCAGGGAATGGAGACTCCAAGAGGGGCACATGAGGCGGTCAAATAGTCAAGTGGAACTCCAGAACTAGATAACTAGAAGCTTTAAGCAGTCAACATGAGCAATCAATGGAAGAACTACTCAATCAATGCACTAACTGAAGGATAACTCCTGGTAGGTGAGATAAGGATCCCCAACTGAGTGATACCTGAAGGTAGGTGAGTAAAGGCGCTCTAACTAACAGTGGTAGGTGAGAAAGGCGAACTTGACAAGCAGCGAAGTCAAAGAGGGCGCATTAGGTATGTAGGAGGCCAAATGGGGGCTAAAGACAGGTTTTTGATAGCTAGAAGAAAGCTCTAGGTGCTGGGGAGACAACCATGATGATGACTGGATGCATGCAGTGGCATGCAAAGCATGCACATTTGCATGCAGGCATGCAAAATACAAAAATTATGGTGTGAACATTCCAACACCCCGCCACAAGCTATATTATGAGATAATAACCGAAAAAACAAAAATAGGGCCCTGGTGACTAAGACCAAAGGTCACCCCGTACAATCAATCTAAAATAAACTAAGTGAGGAAAGAGGGAAAACCCACTGGGAAGAAAGCCCTCCCTCAAAATAGACTAAAGGATGCTAATGAAGCATATAATCTCTCACCCCTAAAGGATGTAAGTGTCCTTCTTTCTCAAAGAAGGATCGATAGATCCAAAATGGATCAAGAATTTCACAAGGATGAATCCTTACATGTGAAAAATCTGATCTGGCAGATCAGGGAGAAGTGGTTTCCCATCAAAGAAGAGGATCAGTAAAGAAAGAAGGATGAAACCTCCCATGCTGAAACTTTGATCTGGGAGCAGTGGATTCCCATCGAGGAAGAGGAGGCCAACTAGGTGAGAGATCTTCAGGTTCTTGTGGATCTGCGTCTAGCATTCTCTCATCATCATCTCCATCTGAAATATCATGTGGAGATGCATCATCACATCCAAACTCTGAATCTGAAATCTCAAGTAAAACTGGCTCATCATCATGTGTAAAATCTGAATCTGAAATCTCATGAGGAGAAACAAGTAAAATTGGCTCATGCTCATCATCACTCGAAGGAGGAACATATCAAAAAATATTGATGTCATGAAACTATTCCAGAATATGCTTGTAGTCCTCTTCTGAACCAATAGAAGAACTGGAACTAGATGATGATGGTTATTCATTAAAACCAAAGGAGGATGTAGTAGTGGAGGCCCATTTTGAAATAGGAGTTGGACCAATAGGTGCTAGATCTTCAAGTTCTTGTGGATCTGGATCTAGCATTCGCACTTCTTCAAGAGTCCTCTTTTTCTCAATCTCTTTTGGTGTATCCTTGCTTTTTAGGAAACTTTTGAAAGTGCCATGAGAAAACTTGTCACTTAGGATACCATCAACCACAGTCTAAGATAGCTTGTATTTGAGATGAGATAGTCTACTCTCTTCATGAGTATGAGAGAGAAGAGCAGACTCCTTTGAGAGAGGTAAGAAGTGTGAAAACTCCTAGAGTCTTGTCTCTTGATTTGCAACTCCGTTTGCAATGACTTCCCCCGAAATCATGTGTTGTACCTCAACTTCATATGGAGTAAAGATCACTCTTTTGGGCTCTCCAATATGAGTCAGTTGAAATATTGAAAGGACATTAGCTGCAAGAGAAGGAACATAAAGCACATCAGAAAAGTGACCATGATCAAGATCAATTCTTCCAATCCCCTGAGAGGAGATTTCTGAATCATTGCCCAAACTGATGGAAGGACCAATAGAGCATTCGGAGCTAGAGAAGAGATATTTGGAGGAAGCCATATGGCTTGATGTTCCTGAATCTATGATGAAATAATAACCAGTTGATGCACTTGCTATGAGAGCATTACATCTTTCCTTTCCTTCAAATCTAGAAGATTTGGTATCAGGATCTTTCTTCCTTGCACATGCTGGTATAGGAAGATTGTTCTTCTCAAGTAATTGAGCCATCAAATCTATAGTCTTACGCATGCAATAACTCTCATGATGGAAACCTATAAGACAATAGGTGCATTTGGTCTTTCCCTTATGAGAAGGCTTGGTCTTCCTTGAGTTCAAAGCTCCATCTGACTGGTATGGATTTTCTGTAGGCCTTGTATCATTCGATCTCTTGCCATAAATCTTTTGCTTTCCTTTACCATTCTCTCTCTCTGCAACTATGATGGTTGAATCCAATTTGGGTTTGATCATTCCCATAGAGATCAACTTCTCTTCCTCTTGAGTAAGAGATTGGATGAAATCATCAAATGAGGGAAACTTCCATCTTGGAATGGACAACCTAGCTGACTGGAAAGTAGAGACAAAAACTGAGAAGTTTGCCCCCAAATTTGAGAGAATGGCAAGTATAAGCTGCTTGTCTTCCTTCACTATCTCATGTATTTTCAATTGTGATATCAATATTTTGAACTTGGTGAGGAAGGAATTGATAGATTCGAAGCTGTCAAGACTCAAACATATGAGCTTATTCTCCAATTTGTGTCCTTGTATATCATCTTTCGGTCCAAAAAGGGATTCGAGCTTGTCCCAAACCTCTTTAGGAGATGTAATATCGATGACATGGAAGTGAAGATCTTTAGAAATTGAGAGAAAGAGGAGACAAACTGCTTCATCAAGCTTGTCCAAGTACTTGGAATTTTCAACTGTATGGAGAGGTTCTACCATCGTTCCGTTGAGTATTCGGGTGAAGCTCTTTGATCTCATGAAGAGAGTCATCTTGGCTTTCCACCCAACATATTTGGAATATGTGAGCTTTAGATCCATCTGAAATAGAGAAAGTCGAATAGTGGAAGAAGATTCCAAATGGGTGAATAAACCTGCAAAACAAGAGAATTTTTGCTGATGGAGAATGATACACTTCGACTGAACACTACCTTAAGGAAACTTGGCACATAGACTAAGTCCTTCACACCTAGATAGAACTCACTGGATTTCTCCAATGAATTCAATTAATAGCACCAGGATTTGTTGTGGAAACTCATAGGCTTCTGGTGCACAATGAAAGATAGTTGCTCAAAGAAATGTTGCAACTGCTGATGCTGCAATGGCTACAATTCAAATAGCTGCTGACTGCTCTGATACCATGTGATAATCTACATGGATCTCGAAACTGTAACAAAATAACAATCTAACTCTCAGGGTTATTTGTAAAGAAGAAGAAGCATGCATTCAATAATCACTCATAAACACAGAATAATGGACAATGTCAATATCATACAATGAATAATGAAGGTAGGGAATGTGTTGCAATAATCAATGATGAGGCATCATATAGGATTCGAATTATCCAAGTAGGGAATTCAAATATGAGCTTAGAGTCTAGCATGAATAACTATGGAGACATCATCCAGTCGGAAGTATCAGTCATAAATGGTAAGAGTCAGTCAAGTGTGACCAACTGAGTCTAACAGAACTATCTAGCCATGAATCAAGGAATGGATACTCCAAGGTGGGTGGATGAGGCTTTCTAACTCAAAGTCTAGCTCATCCAGTCAATAGTATCAGTCATAAATGGTAATAGTCAGTCAAGTGAGTCTAACTGAGTCAAACAGAACCATCTAGGCATAAATCAGGGAATGGAGACACCAAGGGGGGCGCATGAGGCTGTCAAATAGTGAAGTGGAACTCCAGAACTAGCTAACTAGAAGATATAAGAAGCCAACATGAGCAATCAGTGGAAGAACTACTCAATTAATGCACTAACTGAAGGATATCTCCCGATAGGTGAGATAAGGCGCCCCAACTTAGTGATAACTAAAGGTAGGTGAGTAAAGGCGCTCTAATTGACAGTGGTAGGTGAGAAAGGAAGTACACTTTCCAAGAAGAGAAGTCAAAGAGGGTGCATTAGGTAGGTAGGAGGCCAAATGTGGTCTAAAGATAGGCTCTGGAGAGCTAGAATCAAGCTCTAGGTTCTAGGGAGACAACCATGATGATGACTGGATGCATGCAGTGGCATGCAAAATAAAAAAAATGATGGTGTGAATATTCCAACATCATCAATACAGTGGAATCATAAACAATAGTACAGTAGTAAGTAAAACTAATTATCAAAGCAAAATAGGTCGAATAACTTATCTGATTGAGTGAACCTTTTTTGTACTCAGAAAAATTGACTTCTAGATTAGATGTAGCCTCTCAGAGGCATATCTCTCAGAAGGAACAATTCTAGCCCTTACCTATGGGCATAAACATACCTGAGAGAGAGAGATAATATGTGTTGTAGCTTAGCAGAGAGTGCAGAGGTCCAAAGCCATTTAACCAGTTTCCGAAAAGAAAATATTAACCAATGGTTGGCAATTTCTGAGTAGTGAAAGGAAACCATAAAACCTCAATGGCAGTAGTGAAGAAGGATGATAGCCCTAGACAAACGAGCCAACTCCAAAACATGCTTCAAAACTTGGACAATAAACTCTAGACTAGATATCCCAATTTTAGAGAGAAGAATGCTTTCATGAGTGAGACATAATGAAGGATTACAGTCATACTTATAATCTCTTGGTGACTTCGAGAAGGATCCTCCTAAATTTTAGGGTTACTTTGTCAATAGTCAAAATAGAGGGGGATTTTATTTTTTCTTAACCTTTCAATGACCCCTAGAAGGTTCCACCTTTTTTCTGGTCATTGAGTTTTAGGGTCAAGATGTCTTTAGAGGAGGGTTACACAAGAAGGAGGGTTGAGCTACCATAAGAAAGGGGGTGCTAGCACAAAGACAAACAAGGGAGGGTCATCACAAGATCTAACCAACAACACCACAAGTCCACAAGACGTAACTACAACAAAGTTGGAAGACAACCCTTATACCCACAAGACCAAGGGCAGACAACTTTTATCTCTCTCTCTTAGAGTATGGCCTAATCACATTGGCCCTATTCATTAGAGTTTGTCAAATTGATGCTAAAGGTCAAATAATTGTCAAGAGGAAAATTACTAGTTTCCTAGGTTTGGGGTGGAAGCTTTGGGATTTGGAATAATGGGGATAATAAATGATGTTTGAACATTAGAATGGCATAAATATTTAATAAAGGAGCTAAATAAATATATACAAGTGAAAATAAAAGTGGCATTTCATCATGAAGACACATGGAGGAAGTGGGACCCACATATGGCTAGATTTCCCCACTACATTTGGCATCATTCTCTCACCAATTCGAATTAAAGGTGAATGGTAACATACTTGGGGGAGTCCAAAAGGTATTATTCATTGCACGACTCATCCAAGGTCGAAATATAGAGGAAGAGTAACTCCCATGGAAGAGGAAGAGGCAATTTGGAGCTAGTGAGACACTTGGGCTAGATTCCCTAGCTCTATGACAACAATGATGAAGATGCTATGACACCTATGACACAAATCAGACCTGAAGGCTGAAATATGACATATATGACATGTTAGGGCTAAAAATAGACTCCAAGAGGGCGCTCAAGGGTTTTAGGGCAGCTAAGATGCTTCCACATGTGATTTGGTGGAAGTGGGAGACTAGGAATTGTTGTACAAGTGGCGTTCTTTGGAATCTCTTCCCAACATGAGTTGGCATGAGTCTCTTGGAAGGAATTCGACCCATGGAGGACATTAGAACTTTATAAATGTCAATAACAAAGAAGGAAAACAGCTTTTGATCATTTGTAGAATTTGCAATTGCATTTGTGAAGAGGGAGAGCTAGTGGATGACTAGTTTCTTGCCTTAGCCAATTTCGAGGGTGAAAGATTCCCATCCAAGTTGGTAATTGAAAAGGCCATTCAGACCTTTCATTTGGATCTTTAATGGAGTCTTTATTTTCAGGTGTAAGCTACAGCGCAGCTCATGGTTTCTTCTATTGCAGCTCACTCCTTCAACCATTTCCAGTTTTGATGGCATATTCTTGACCCTTGAGGGAGGGCATTTTTGGTGAGCTATTGTACTCTTTGGGGAAGATTTTAATGCCCCATTTATTTTTTAATATGAATTAAATACTCTATTATTCATCTCCAAAAAATTTCAGATCGAAATTCCAAGTAGAAATGTATAAATCTCATTTTTAATGGAAGAACAATGCCATTTCCCCACTACCTCGTTGTGAGCCAATGTATTGATGATGATTTCGAATGAATGGATGATTCTCTGATATATTTGTGATCAATATATTGCCATGGATGTCTTATACAAGTTTCATGTACTGTACTTGAGCATTTGAAGCAGTTTTACTCAGTTTAGTTGTATTGGGAGGTGAAATAGTGTCATTTCCCCAAGGGTCGAATTGGGGGATTTTGCAGTTGAATGGGAGAGGGTGAGAATAGTTGTAATAATCCATTAATGGTGCATATGATACTTTAATAAAATACTTAACACATTACATACCTCTGTTCATAAATTTGAGTGGGTTTGGAGGCATTTGGGAAGCCATTTTCAGTACTTACCTCAGGGGGATTTGAACCCCAAATTACTAGTAAAATTGCATACTTTGTCCAGAATCTTAAGAGAGTTTGCAGAGGTATTTTGGTGACCATATGTCATCCCTAAAAATAATATTCAAGTACTAATATAATTCATACACCTTCCTTGAATATTTGAAGGGATTTGGAGTTAATTTGAGACCTAGAGACCAATACTAGTCAAAGGGAAATCACTAGTAAAGTTACCTACATTGACTAGAATTGAAAGAGGATTTGTAGAAGTATTTTAAAGGTCCAAAGGCATCCCTAAAACACATATTTATGTTCTAATATCATTCATATACCTTCTAAGAATATTTGGGATCATTTGGGTCAAATTTGGGACCTAGAGATCAAAACTAGTCAAAGGTCTAACTAGGGAAAAAAGTGAAAAATTGCCATTTTGATAAAATTCCTAACAAGGGACATTACAGTTTTGTACAGCGATGCCAAAAATTTGGCACCAATTGAGCCGTGGTGCCCTGAATCCCTGGGTGGTCGTGGTATCCTTCTCTAGCATCGCAGGTAGACCAAGCTGGGGCTGGGGTTTTGGACAGAGCTTCCATGCCCTTTGGCTTTGACCATTTTGTTTTGTTTTTCTTATTTTGTTTTTTGTTTTAAAATATATTTTGTTTTTTATTTAAAATAATATATATTATTTTATAAATAGACCATTTTGTTTTGTTTTATTTATTTATTTATTATTTAAAGTATATTTTGTTTTGTTCTTATTTAAAATAATATATATTATTTCATAAATAACATATACTTGTGCCCCGGATCCGGGTGCTATCCACGCTCACACGGGCCAACATACACATGGCGCTAGCACCAACTCGTTCCACATGACAGCAGGTATCGTCCCAACCTGGAGGCCCTCCACCTGCGAGAACATTCCCCACGACAACGGCGGGTATTTAAGTTCGTAGGACATGCTCCAAGACCTGGCCTTCACTCAGCAGCATGCCAACGATGACGTGACGATGGACGAAGGTGCTGGAAGGAACCTGTTGCATTAAACTCTGCCATCTTTTCCAAGGATGACAACCTACTGCATTTACGACCCTTGCGAGATGGATGAATGTAGGCTTGGCTCCTTAAATCCAAACGTCGACAATCCGAATTGTTTTGTTGCCCAGATTTCTGCTTGGTATCTCCAAATGGTCGTCCATGTGCTCATGTTCATGGACGATCTCTGGCATATTGACACCATGACGAGAACCAGATGCACCTCCTGTCGTGGTAGCAGCAGAAAATGTTATGGTTCTGGTAGGCGTCCAAAACATGCTACGGCTTGGACGGCAATGGATGGTTATGCAGAGAGTATTTCGGCTAGGACCCGTAGTCTCATCGATGGATGGGAATCTTGCAAGGTAGAGGATCTCCTTTCCTCAGGAAGCAACGGAGGAACTATCAATCACTACTAGATTATTAAAAATATGATGAGTACTTTAGTTGAGGAAATGGAAGCTAACTGGCAATCCAACACCAGTACTCTTAGGAACATAAAAAATAATTTGACTGATGCAACTGGAGGCTTGAGCACCATGGATGCGAACATGACCTGGGACCTCTTCTCCCTTGCGCATAGCCATGAGTCGGATACCCTCAACAACCTCTAGGGAAAACAAGCTGATGCCAGTGAACCTGTGACTCATGGTGATGGCCATGTACAACAAGTATGCACAACAACACACCCTTATCATCTAAAATTGTCACCACTAAAAATTCACCCAAACTTCACTATGTCCATGTGTTGGTTACAAATTAGTACATCTTCCTCTTGGATAAGGCATGCCCCTAGTGTACCTCAATTTCCACCATAAGACACCAAGGTCATTGTCACTTCATCATTCAAAATCTTAGATTTTTCACTACCTCCTACATTTCCCTTCACTATATGCATGTTCTATTCCATTAGGCAAGCACATGATAGTCATACATCAATATGGATCACCTCAAAGGGATATTGTCTACATATTGCACATGGATAAGGTTAGTAATATCCAAATCATTCCAATTTGCCTCATCCTACTGCAAGAAGACTAAAGGGATGCCCGTATTTTCCAAAGGAAAAAACAAGATGCCTTACATTCTCCCCCACTTAAGGCTATTTTTGTCTCGATAAAGCCTTCAAAAACCCACTTGCTTCATCTAATTAATATTCCATTGTTCAAAATTGTCTTCAATAAACAAGCACTTCATCCATTTACAGTGGAACCTGCTTCAACCTTCACACTATGCCACTATCAAAAAAAATTCCTGCAATTGTACGTCCAAGATCAAATTACATCTCACACCTCAATACGTCTTTGGCCTTCATGACTAAGGCAAGGAGTAACTAATTCAACATCGCACTTTATATATTGCTAATGAAAGTGCATCTTTTCCTACATGTTCTTGTTAAACTTAAGTGCTTAATTATACCACCTATTCTCCCACACATTGCCACACTTATAATCCCTAAAGCTTCTTCAACCAATTTCCACCACCAAGTCACCCCATTGGCTTAAAGACTCCAACTTGTCATGGTCACCTTTCAAACACACCTAGAAATGTCCTTGCACTTGTTCCTATTTCAGTCGCCCTTTTCCTAAATTGTTTTTTTTTATACAAGTTAGAGTTAATGGGGTAAAATAAGAGATTGCTATGTAGGTTTTTTAATTAGTCATTAATTTTTGTAATCTCTATCCATATATATTTTAAGAATTAAAAAACAAAATTATTTAAGCATTTTAAAAAACTCCATATTTAAAAGTGCTTTTATTATATTGAATTTTAAAATTATCATTTATTATCAGCCTCTTGGCACACCTTTACTATTCATAGTTGGAGGAGAGAACTACCATCACTATGGATCTATAGTTTTTTTCTATCATAATTTATTTGTTCTCTCTATAAATGTTAGATTGCTTTCATTATATATTATGGTTGGAAGAATGCAAAAATTTTGGGCACTCCTATTGCTAGTTATAAGGTTAGAAACATAACTATTAGATAGACATTAATGGGCTATTTCTAGAAGTATCATTTTTATAATAAACAATAGATCTTTTTTATTTATGGGAACTATTGGGAAGTTGTATAGTCAAGGTTTGAGGTTTTCAATGCTATAAGCACCTTCCGAATGTATTTTTCATTTGACTATGAATAAAAAAATATGGTTTTTTCCTTGAAAAAAACATCGATCCTTATTCACTTAACACTTGTCAACCATTGTTTGTTAGTTTGTTAATCAATGAGAAGAATTTTAAAAAAATATTAAAACCTTTTAGTGCTTAAATACATAAATTACAGTAAATCTATTTTAATTTTTTTAATTATATTTTCACAATAAAACCATAATATTAATTTTATTTTATTTTATTTAACATAGATGAATGTAAATTTATTTCTTAAATATTAAGAGAGATAATATATGTGTGTGTGCCCCCTCAATAGAATTGTTTATGCTTCAATGAGTTGATATGATTTCACTTTTATAGTGTTAATTTTACATGTATAACTATTATTTTATATGTTTAAATATTTGTAAATAATTATTATTTGATTTAGTATATTAGATTTGTAATTAATATATTTTTTTAATAAGAGATTATATTAAGGTAGCATATGCTCAGGTGAGCATTAGGAACATGTGATAGAGGTTATAATATTTCATTACTACAATGTAGAATGATCCTCACTTCTCTCAATGTAATAATGCATCTAGTACCAATATAATTATTCCAAAAGATGCAAGAGTTGCAGATAATATGAGCTAATCTTAATAAATCAAAATGAAATAAATGAGTAAGACAAAATCAATTTCATCATAACATAAGATTCATTCAAGTGAAATGACAATCTAATAAAATATACACTTATATATAAAAAGTGTAGACCAAACTATTTACATCCACATTAATGAATATTATATTGCATTATACATAAAATTCTAAAATATTTTGAACATAAAATAATATTTATCATTGCTCCTCACATATTTTAAAATTATCATTTATATCATCTTCTCATTATATCGATATTTTGAAGATAACAAAAATCTCATCTTTTTATCATATATATTAATATTATTTTGAAAATAAAAAAAATACTCAATATTTAAAAGCATTTTTATTATTTTAAATTTCAAAGTAATTTAATTAGCTTTTATTTCTTAAAAATATGTTCATTATTTTTAAATATTTGAATGGATTCTTATGAATTCCTGATATATAGAATTGTTTTTTGATCATTTGTTAAAGGAGTCCCAAAATAATAATTATTGATTTATGAAGTTTGACAAACACTTCAAGTAATATATAATAATCCTGACGTAGTATATGATCAAGTTTGATAAACACTTAGAAAATTTCGCAATACCTTGCGAAGCTTCTAGAGCCCCGGCCTTAATTAAGAAGCCCTTATATTTCCTCGCATCAAACTCTGGGCACCAGGTGCCTCTTTCCTTATCTGGAGGGGCATCCAATTGAATTGGATGTGAGTACAGTACAAATGAAATGATATTCTTGCAAAAATGTTTAGCAAGTTTGCCTATGGAGTCATGTAATAATTTCAACACTAGCTCGTGTCTCTGAATCCATCTACAATGTTACAATTTACTAAATTTTACCACTGCAAGTGGATTCAGAGACCCCCCTCTATTCATTGTCAAAATTGTAATTTTCCATTGTCAAAGTGATACAACTAAAAATGACCAAATAAATGACCAATTGTTATGTGGTCATTTTTAGTTTAGTTCTTATCCCTTGACCAAATTGGTCATTTATCTTGGTCATTTTTAGTTTAGTTCTTATCCCATGACCAAATTGGTCATTTATCTTGGTCATTTTTAGTTAGCTCACTTAAAATTTCTCAATTTTGGTCATTTATCCCTTGAAAAAACTATGGTGACCAAATATTTTGGTCGCCTGGTCACTTATCTCTCATTTTGTACTAGTGATTTCATTCTCACCCATGATTGGACTCTAGTTTTCCCCATTAGCAAATTGTTTATTCATAGGATGTTGGACATCCCTGTAGACATGCCATGCCAACTATTTAATGAAGACTAAATCAGTGCCAAGTACAAAGAGATCTCAACCAAAGATAAAGTTACTTTCCTCAGGACCCTTCTCCTACCAAATTCCGACCTACTAGAAGGTCATCCCCCTTATGAATTAG
Organism: Larix kaempferi; assembly: GCA_027924585.1. Classification (NCBI taxonomy): domain Eukaryota; kingdom Viridiplantae; phylum Streptophyta; class Pinopsida; order Pinales; family Pinaceae; genus Larix; species Larix kaempferi. The sequence continues at coordinate 6,913,251 of BSBM01000550.1, forward strand.
ATGTTTTTGATGAAGTGCCTAAAATAGAAATGGCTTTATCTTTTCATCTCCTAGGATACACTAGTGATCATTTGGTTAGTGAGAGAATCTTAGGAATGCTCCTTGAAAGGGTTCCTAATAAGGCCGAGCCAAATGTTCACCTTGATTTCGCTAAGTTTTTAGCCGATGACATTCATGAGCAGATATAGACCTTTTCCACTCTTAGGTTTTTTAGATATCATTCATACCTTTTATATATGATTATCTACCAATTCTCAGATCATTTTCCTTTGGCCAACCTTGATGTGATGCTACATCATCCCACTAATGCTAGATACACCAAGTTTGTGAACCACACAATGTATGTGGTATATATAATCCTGAATGGTACACCTTTTCCCAAAATACTGTCGGATTACAAGAGATTATTCTAGTTGAGTCCCGAGTTGGCTTGTGGAGATTGGTTTCTTTTCGAAGATCTGTTGACACAGTTTTTTCGACAAGGGTTCACTTTTCACTACTGTCAACAACTATAGACCAGAAAACATTAAACATCGGCCCATAAAGGTTTTACCCTTCTCGACAACACCTACAGAGCGAGTGAAATCTCACTTGAGATGCCTATGGGGTGCTGCAAGAACCAAGTTTCCACAGTTGTGAGAAGACATGCACTACCTTACTCTCATTCACAACATAAGCCAGAGATTTGCATCCGCATCATGCATTATACTACCAATCTATTAATAATCATCCTTATTCGTATTAACTACATTACCATCAACGAATTAAACATATTATCAAAGCATGTTCAAGGAATCCACGGTACATAACATAAATACGAACACATATACTGTGATTTCAATTGAAAACATCAAACATTGCAATAGACAAAGCGACAGAGATCTATATAAATCATTCCCAATATTTATCATGTATTGCAGAACCATTACAAACTCAGAGCAATTGTTGCAATCAAATTGACTAGAACCGAATAAATATTTCCATAGATTGATCTAAAAGGTAAAAACAAATATAGATGCAAAGATGATCATATCATATCATAAGATGCCCAAAAATATCAGATGCCCTTAAGATTACAATTGTACTTCTTTTTATAGGCTCGCTTGGCCATTACAAAAATGGTCTGAATGACCCGTTGCTAACTAATTTAATCGAATAATTCCACATATATCGGTTTTGCGACCGGTCCTTTGTTCTTGACTTGACCCTTTCGCTGCTTGGGGGTTCCTCACTTGTGATATGTGGACCCGTGCCAACAGACCCCCAACACAAAATTGTGGCTTTCCCTCGAGCCACCTCAGCTAGAAACTGCTGGTGCGTTTACCTGCTTCTTGAACTCATTGCAATTTTCCTTGATTCAATCGACCACTTCCTTGGCCATGACTGCCTCATACTCCTCCTCGTCTTGTGAAACAATATTTCTAGCACCCATGGTGGATGAGCCATGTGAAATCCAACTGCTCCAGTTCTGACAAACAATATTTCTAGAACCCATGGTGGACGAGGCATGCAAAATCCAACTGCTCTAGTTCCTTCACATCGATTTCATGAATATGATCATCCTTTGCTGGAGCTAGAGTGTCCCTTGCATTGTTTATGCGGTGGTCAAAAAAACCGTCGGTTCTCCATCAACAACAGCTCATGCCGAGCTGCAAGCACCCCACTTTGTCCTTTGGTCAGTATCCATCAGTGAGCTGGTACTTCTCTTGTTCCTCATCGTTTGCACTGATGCAACCATTGTTTGTTCATGACCACTTATTGTCCTCTCCCTTAGTGCACCTTGTGTGCTCATGCTGGAAATGAAATGTGCCATTGTGAACCTCTAAGCTCACTCTTCGCTCTACAATCTCTTCAGTAACAGTAATAAGGCTCAATGAGTGTAACCAGTAACGCACATAAGGCTCAATGATTCTAATTCAGTATATCCTTTTGTACATGTATTTATAACTTCACTTTACCTCTTCCCATCCATCTTGTCTCTCTTGGAAAATGATTTCCAGATCGTCCGTCGAATCCTTCGTTGATTTACCAAATCATGTCATCAATTGTTTCATCATCCAGCTACGTCGTCGTTTTCCATGGCTTAAATTTTGTAATTATTACTTGGTTTGACCCTCTCATGCCGAATGTCAACAATATCCAAACCTCATTGCTACTCCTTACTCCGCCATTGTTTCATTGACATAACCAATGTTGTCGACATCTTCCCAACCATAAGCATTTTTTTTATCATGTTGACTTAATTTATTTTTTAGTCTCTACGCACCTAGCTATCGCGATAAGGATTCAGCTAGATCCCATTCACTAAATTTTTCAAGAGTGTCCCGTCTATCTTTTGTAGTGTCATATAGCATGACCATGTCTTCTTGCTGGAAGTGCTCGGCCTTGACGTGGAAATCATGCCAAGCCTTCTGTCGATCCTTTTCTACCTGCTAATGAAATCCTACGATAAAGCGATCCTCATCAAGCTGTAATAGCTTCGCCAACCATTCTTTGTTGTCTCCTTCGTCACTCATTCCTGTTGCTGCTGCGATGCGTAAACTCGGAAAAATATACTCCATCGGCATCACTCAACTTCTTTTCCATATACTAACTTGAATGGAGTTTGTACTGTCAACCTTTTACATGTCATTCTGTAAGCCCATAGTCTCGTTGGAATCTTCAAATCCCAGTTGTCACTGTTTGTGTTATAAACCTTTCTGAGCACGTACTCCAATACCTTATTCAGTGCCTCCACTGCACCATTATCCTACGGATGGTATGGGGTACTCCTTCGATGCTAAATTTGAAATAATTCCGTCATGACCATTATGGTTTGATTGGAGAAGTGAGTGCCTTGATCGCTCATCAGTATCTTTGCGCATCTGAACCTAGTGACCACGTTATCAAAGAGAAACCTTGCTTTTGTTGCAGCTATGCAATCCTTTACCGGTGTTGCTTCAGCCCATCTTGTCAAGTAATCAGTCACAGTAATTATGTATCGTGACCCTGCTCTTCTCCCTCGTGGGTTGATGGGTCCCACGAAGTCAAATTCCCATTTTTTGAAGGCTTGTAACGTTAGTTGAGGTACTAGTGGCATTTCATCCCTCTGTGATAGTTTCCTTGTTCTTTGACATACATCGCAGCTCTTTGCATAATATACGGTATGACCATGCATTGTTAGCCACCATAGTCCAACCCTAATTATTTTCCTAGAAGTCGCACACCCTCCATAATGACCTCCTGTGATCCCATCGTGAGCTTCCGCCAATACTGTTTCTTGTTCATGTGGAAGGATGCATCGATGAAGGACTTCATCCGGTCCCATTTTGTAGAGCTGACCTGGGATTAGTTGAAAATCAACATCCCTAACAACTAGTTACTTCTTCTGACAGGTAGTGAATTCTTCTGATGCACTTCCTGTAGCCAAGAAATCAATGATTTGCTCGTAATGGTTATTGACTATTCCAATCCTCAATAGTTGTGCATCGAGAAATCCTTCATCAATGCTCCTTAGTTATTCACCTGATTCGATCTGGGACAGGTGATTAGGTCTTGCATTCAATCGCCCTAGTTTCACAATGATTTCAAAATTGAACTCCTGGAATAGAAGAAACCAACGACATATCTTATCCCCCAACACAGGCTTATTGAATAAGTATTTTAATGTGTTGTGATCCGTAAACATTTTGAAATTCCCTCCAAGAAGGTAGTGTCGGAATTTTTGCAGCGCATTGACCATTGCTAGACCCTCTCTCTCCATCGTCGTATAATTCTTCTCCGCAGTGGACAACTTCTTGCTCGCTAATGCAATCGGATGATCAATTGATCCTTCTCCTTGCTGGACCAATATCACTCCCAGTGCTACTGATGATGTGTCCACATGAACATGGAATTATTTTGTCCAAGCAGGGAAGACTAATATCAATGCTGTAACCATCTTCACTTTCAGTATGTCGAGGCTCTTCTGGAACTCGTCATTCCACTCGAACTTTGCATCCTTTCTTAACAGCTTTTCCATCGGCATTGTGATCGCTTCATATCCCCTAATGAACTTCCTGTAATATCTAGTATGTCCCAATGTCACCCTTAATTGCTTCACTACCGTTGGTAGTGGTAATTCGATGATGATTGCAATATTCGAAGGATCGACTAGCATTTCCTCCTTACATACAATGTGTACTAGAAGGATTCCAAATGGTGCATAGAAAATGCATTTCTTCAAGTTTATCAAAATCTGATGTTGTCGACACCTTTCCATCAACAACCTGAGTGTCACAACGTGGACCTTAACTAGCCCATATACAGTCCAATCGTCCATATATACTGCGAGGAACTTATGATTGAAGTATTTAAATGCAGCGACAACTAGTCTTGAAAAGATCGTCGGGGCGTTTTTAAGACCAAAGGGAATCACTATGTATTGAAAGTAACCCCATTTTGTCACGAAAGTTGTTTTATGTCGATCCTCCTTCGCGATATTTATTTGGTGGTATCGTGAGAATCCGTCTGTAAATGAATATACCTTCTGACCTCCAACACCTTCTAGTACTTCGTTAGTGAATGGCGTAGGGAATGGATCGTGAAGAGATGCATAGTTCAGTTTCCTTAGGTCCACACAAATCCTGATTTCGCCAGTCTTCTTATCTTGGAAAACGATCAGGCTTATCCATTATGATTCTTCAACAGGTTCTATGATTCCCGCATCTAGCATTCGCTCTATCATCAGCTTTCACTCGCTCCTTATACCTAGGATTCAATCTATATGTTCGTTGCTTTACTGGCTTCGCATCAGGTTTCAGCAGAATATTCATTTCTCCTAGATCCTTGAAAATGCCCTTCATTTCTAAAAATTTTGTTGGGAACAAGTCTTGGAACTTGTGTAGTCGATCAGTAACTTTTCCAATTGTCGAATCGTCCCAGTAATCTCCAATACTCACGAACTTGGGATTTTCCTCTGATCCAATATTAACCTTCTTGATTTTTAGCGGCTGTTGGAATTTATCGAATGGAATCTCTGGTGCTTCAATATCTCGACTTCCCTCCGAATTTGGGACATAAATATCTCTAGGATCATCTTCTTCGTCAGGTCCTCTCGTCACATAGTAACACTCCATCATCATTTTTGGTGTCGCGGTCCATTGTAATCCCATTGGTTTTTCCGTCGTAACTGCTTCGAGTACCTTCTCACGGATATCCTGTAGTTCACTATGGATGAAGGGGTTCTCATCCGAGAAGCTGAAGGTCTGGATAAAACTAATGGTTAAATCTTCCCATGTAGTTGTCCCGCGTCGCATTTCTGCTATGATGTACTAGCTCTGCGGTAGATCATCCAGTGTATGGATGAATGCATGGGCCCATTCCTGTTTCGGTCTCATTTACCATGTGCTTTGACACTCTTCCAGGTCATCCCTTGTACCACCCCTTCCATTGTATTTTCTTCCATAGAACCTTTAATCTCCCCAAATCTGAATTCCATTAGTTGTCGACATAGTGGTCAGCTCGTTATCAACGACTTGTGTGTTTCCCACCACCGTGCTGGTGTAGCCTTCAGTGTGTCTTCCAATGCCAGCAATCGTTGTGGTTTTGATACCTTTTGTTCAAATTCAGTGATGAATATAGTCAAATTAGGAAATCCTTCGTATATTGGTAGCTCGCATACATCTGTCACTACTCACCTCAATGACTGAGTGATTCATACGCACCTTCTGAATGATACTTCATGTAATTAATTCTGCCAATTTTCAAGTGCCTCATCTGAGTCCGACGACGTTGAATTAACACTTCGCCACCCCAAATCCTCGCCGGTGCTAGGATTGATGTAATCCTTCGAGATGTTGTATACATTGTCCCATCCTTCTGTAAATTCATCCCTCATTGGCTCAATGTACCTTTTCCCTTCTGATAGATCAGTAGGGCAACTACCCACATGTCATGATTTTCAAAAGACATTGTCCTCTTCTTAAAGTTGATAACAACCTAATTCTCGATTTCCTAGTCTATTCTTAGAAACACCAGATAGGGTCTTGTGTTGTGAACTATCTCTATAACATCTAAGTCTGCGTAAGTCTTCAATCCCTCTATTTTGACTGGAAGATGACATAATCGACCAATTGGTATGACCTTGATCTGATTTTCCAGTCGAAGCTGTACATGGGACAATGCCAACTGTGGTTTCCCCATTGTATCCCATGTTTTCTTAGTTAGGATGTTTACATCTGATCCTAAGTCCATAATGATAGAATCGACGTCGAATTCACCAATCTGCGTAGTCATCCTCATTTCTCTCCCTGTCATCTTTTTGTGCAATCGATTCATTGTCCGATCCTGTCACCCGCCCTCCTACCGATATAATAAAATAACTATCTTTGCTAGTGCATCCTAATTTTTTTCCAGCATCAAACAAATTTCCAAGAAGTTCCTCAGAGTGCTGACATTCCCTGGTGGCCTCTGTGAATTTATCATATCAAATATTGGTGGCATCTCATAAACAGGTTCTTGCTGGCTTATAGGTGGCAAATTAGTCTTTCTCATCATTTCTCATGCTTCCAAAATGGTCTCCTTTTTTGCTTCCACATCGAATCGAACTTGTTTCCTTATTGTAGGCCGAATACTAGGGAGTGGCATGTCTTCTCCTGTCGTATCCCCCCTCGGTCACTACTGCGACATTCACAGGTCGACTTTTTATCTCCACTGAGATCTTATGTACATTAGGATTCAGGTTTTGATTCTGATTTACATTTGGATTCGGTTGTGTTTGTGGCGGATTCTTAGTTTGCCACTTCCCTATCAACTAAGGACACTCCTCAACACTGTGAACTGTCGCACTACAATACGTACGCTGCGGAGTCGGATTCGAACAATCCCTTTGATAATGTCCAATATGGCCGCAATTATAGCATGTAACGGTCCCTCGACCTCGTCCAAAAGTTCCTCCACGACCAAAGCCTCCATGGAATCCTCCTCTGGATCCTCCTCACGGTTGATTGTAGGGTTGTTGATTATATTGCAGCAGCTGATACTATGGTTAGTTGTACTGCGGCGGTGGTAGGTCTTACTGAGGCTGTTGTTGATTATAATGTGGATGTAGCTGGTTATACTGTGGTGGTGGTTGATTGTAGTGCGGCTTCTGTTGATTATATTGTTGTTGGTATTGTACAGGGTCTTAGGCACAACCCAAGTGGAATAAGTTTTGATGGTGAAAGTACAACTTAGGCGAGGCCTAACATCGACTAGTTTTGGGAGAAACAACTCCGCAATTCCTAGGAGCAGGGTATGGAGCGAAGCGAAGTGGCAGAAAATGATTTATCCCCTTATTAAAGGAGAAGTACTAAGGACCATCGAGGTAGTTGGAGAAGTTATGAATGAAGCAACAGACTATCAGCTACAAAAGAAAAGAGTCAAGAAGTGGAATGGTGCAAATGACACACCACTGTAGGGTTAGATCTGCGCAGTCAGAACTACGACTGTCAGAGAAGCGTCAGAGCCAGAGGAAGCGACGCAAAAGGAAAACAGAGCTCTAATGAAGTAAAGATAAAGCATGGTCAATGGGAGAACCATTCCATTTTGGATTTAAGGGTACTATGGGGATTGTCTCATAGTTATTTTAAAGATATGGCCTTCGGGCACAATCTATATGAAGGGAAATTTGGTATAAGGAAGGGTGAGATCTTGCTAGAATCTAGTTGATTGTTAGATTTTGTAAGAATACATTGTTAGATATATGCTAAGAGATATATAAGAGAGGACAAAAGACTCTGCAGCTGTGTGCACAGAGATCTATTGTAGAGAAGAGTTTCCAGCTGAGTGCGCAGACTGGAATTGTTAACCCCTTCCAAGAAATATAAGAACAGTTCCCATGGACGTAGCTCCCATATGGGGGGTGAACCACGTAAATACCTGTGGTATGTGTTGAATCTATGTTATATTATATGTTCATGAATGTTTATGCTTATATATGTGTTTTCATATGAATGTGAATGATAATGATATGTTAAGTAGCAGAACATGCATGTATGAACATTGCGAAGTTGTGTTAAGTATGGTAAATGCGTAGTCACAATATTAAAGGTAGAAATGATTCAATAGAGTCTGTCGGTTGTTGATAAATGCGAAGTGCAAAGTTACATATTGATAATAAAATTTTAAGTAAGGTTGAGTAAGCTACACATATCAAGCTTGCATAACATAACCGCGCGTCACTGGGTTGCAAAAACCTGATTCTGTAACCACCCATCTTCGCTTCGGGTGAGACTTCATCCTGCTCGCAGGTTGATGCCGAAAGGGCTAGTGAAGGGGATTTTGTTGTGTCTAAAGTAAGGGAACTACATAGAACACGGGCCAACCCCATAGAAAGAGGAAATAAAACCAACAAATGTTTTTGTTTCCGCGCTAAGAACTGGCAATATGCGATGTTGCTATGTTATGTGAATGTGAAGAAGGAAACCAACAAACACTTCCATTGTCGCGCTTGAACTAGTTATGTGTTAGGTGGTATCCAGAAAAGACAAAAATAAAGAACTGGGTAATCCAGACATAACTTGAGTTTGAGAAGCAAGAGAATAGACATCCACGACTTACCACATAACAATGGTTGCAAAGGTATATATTCATTGACCTGCACCAAATTTTATTCGCATCTTTTTCTACTGAGTTGCATGAGTGGATATCGAGGATAGCAGAACACAAAAACTGTTTTCAGTGTGGGGAACCTACAGTTTGGACTCCATAGTTTATTAAGAGGCTTAAAGGGATTGACAACCACATTTCAAGAGTAGTACAATTTTGGTTGGATAGCTTACTGGCAGGCTATGTTACAGAATTTTTTGTGGACACATTGAAGTCTTACAACACAGCAAAAGGATAGTTCTTCCAAGGATTTAGAGGTAAGTACTTGAAAAACCTCAGTTTATACATTAAAATGCTACTAGATGAAAAAGGAGTCTTAAGAAAGCAATCAAATTCTTAGGGTTTGATTCTGTAATGTTCAGTAACACAGATAGTGACACAGACGAAGATATTGGTATTTTGCGAAGTGGAAAGAGATATAAAGTTAGCACTAGAAAGAGGTCTTGTGAATCCAAACCTCGCACATTCCTAGAAACTGAGTTAGGAAATGATAGAAACTCATATCAGGTTGATTGGTTATCAACCTATTACTCTGCAGAAACCCATAGTTGAGGACACAAATCATGAAGAAGTGTTTATGAGGCAGTGGGGGGACACTAAAGACTATCTTTATTACATAACTAAATTTGGGGCATTGAAAATAAAACAAAATGAGATAGTCATAGAATTTTCAAAGCATTTTAATAAGATGTACAGTAAGATACCCGTTGAAATAAAGCCTTCTGAGACATCTGCAAAACTCACTTATGCTAATTCCTTTGATTCTGAGTTTTCTTTATTTTTAAGAGAAAGGAGATCTGTGTCCTTGTTGAATATGCAGGAGGCTGCATTGGAAGTTGAATCAAATCTAATGGCTTCAAGCAAGCTTAAGGATAAATCAAAATATCATGAGCATGATAAAAAAGGGAAAAATGAAATGATACCATCAACTTCTGGAGAAAAAACATCAGAAAATAAAATGGATGAAATGACAAAGTTAATCAAGAATTTGTCTGCAAACATTAGTAGGTTGGAAATAGAAAATAAAAATCAAAACAGACTTGTTCAAGAGGGAGATGATCGGAATCCAAATCAGTTCTGGTGCCCTTTTGTTTCTAGGTTCTTACCTAGAGAAAGAAGGAACAATGGAAATCAAAGAGAAAGAAGAGATAACGATGTTCAGAGAATTCAGCCCCCTTTTCAAAACAATTTTTTGGATGAAGCAGAAGAAGTTGAGGAATTGGAATTTGAAGATTCAAATCAGAATATTAACCATCTTGGAGAGCAATCATCTGAAGGTTTTCTTACTAAAACTCACTATCAAGATTCTGTGTATTTTGATATAGATTCTTATCAGCACAATGATCTTAATCATATATGTTCAGCTAATGTTTATCAAGCAGATCCTAGGAAATCCTACAATTTCAGATCTGGTGCTAAGCAAGTTGCTCAAATTCCTAAGAAGAAAGTAGTTGCTCCTATAAAACAGTTGCATGTTTCATATTTGGAAAAAGAAATAGAACCAACAGGTTCACAAAGGTAAGCTCGCATAAGTTGAAGAAGCTAATAAGAATATTCAAGGATACAATTTTGAATATGACCTTAGCAAAGTCAAAATTCATGTACCATTAACATAATTGATGAAAACACACTCATAAAGAGATCATGCTCTTAAAATATTGAATTCACAAACCAATCAAATTCCTTCTGATATTGTTAACTTGGAAGAAGAGAATCCTACTATTACTTTTGGTGCTTCCTCACCTGAGAAAACTGAAAATAAATCATATTTTCCTCCTCCTTTCTATATTACTTTAACAGTTCATGAGCAGATGTTACACACTTGTCTGTTAGAATCCGGAGCTTCCCATAATCTCATTCCTAAAGCTGTCATGGAGGCTCTTGGTTTGAGTATTACCAAACCTTATCATGACCTATTTTCTTTTGATTCAATAACAGTCAAGTGTTTGGGAGTGATTAAAGATCTTGTTGTCATCCTTGCACAATTACCAATGAAAAGTGTCATCATGGACGTGGTCTTTTCTGACATTTCACCTAAATTTTGTATGCTTCTATCAATATCTTGGGAAAAGAGAGTAGGAGGTACTCAATATATATTGGATCATTCCTATGCTACTATTCTAGTTTTTCGAGGAGAGCATAGAAGGTTGTACAGGGAGGTTCAACTAGCTTATTTGGTAAGTGACAATAATAATCCAACAAATCACCCAATTTATGTTGTTGAAGAAGATATAGGATCTTGTATGTTGCATTTGAATAGTGATGAGACAGGGGGTATTTTGTGCATGGAAAAAGATGTACCAGTTCGACATAGTATTGAAAATCGGGATGATTTATGGAAGATCTATTTCGATGGTTCATCATCCAACAAAGGAGAAGGAGCACGTATTGTTATCATTTCTCGAGGAGGTGAGATTATTTGTTTAATGTACAAATTAGAATTTCATACAGTCAACAATACAATTGAGTATGAAGCATTAATACTTGGGCTAAGAGCTGCAAAAGATTTGGGAATTCAACAACTCACTCTTTTTGGTGACTTAGAGTTAGTGGTCCAGCAGGTGAAGGGAATTTATCAAGTAAAACAGGAATTGTTGAAAGTATACAAGAATGAGGTATGGGATATGCTAGATAATTTATTTCTAGCTTTTAATATATCTTTTATTCCTAGAGATCATAACCAAACAGCAGACTCTTTGGCTTTGGCAGCCACTTATTTCAGAATTCCAAAACAAACTCAATTAAAATATCCCATTGAGGTTAAATACAGACCTTCAGTGCCAGATAACATCAAACAATGGAAGGTATTTCGGGATGATCAGGAATTTTTTTTTTTTTGGAATTGACAGGTGATTTTTCTACTTCATTGATTGATTAAGATCAGGATAATGAGTTTGGTGAAAATGCTACATATTCTGAAAATTCAATTGCAAATCACAAAATAATTGAATTGAAAGGAAATTTTATTCCAAAATACCTTGTTCCCATTGAAATACTATTTTCTAAAGATGATACTCTATTGAAGCCTACTATGCAGTCATTAGAAGAAAATTTTCTAAACTGTAACATTGGTACTGTGGATCAACCTAAAATGGTTAAAGTCTCTAAGGCACTTTCAGATGGAGAAAGAAATAGGTATGTCCAGTTATTGAAAGAATTTGTTTGTATCTTTTCATGGTCCTATGAGGATTTGAAGACCTAAGATACAAGTATAATCCAACACAAGGTTCCATTGAAGCCAAATACTAATCCCTTTAGACAGAAATTAAGAAGAATTAATCCAACATTGCTACCAGTTATAGAAAAAGAGGCTAAAAAAATTTTAGATGCAAAGATTATAGCACCTCTCAGATATTCTTCTTGGGTAGCCAATTTGGTATACCAGTATGTAAGAAAAATGGCGAAATCAGGTTGTGTGTGGATTTTCGTAATTTGAATAGGTCTTCCCTTACAGATAATTATCCACTTCCCAAGATTGAACATATTTTACAGAGGGTGGTGGGTGCTCAAAGAATATCAATGATTGATGGGTTCTCAGGGTATAATCATATTGTCGTGCATCCAGATGATAGGGAAAAAACAACGTTTACTACTCCATGGGGGAGTTTTATGTACGAAAAGATGCCCTTTGGTCTTATGAATGTAGGCGCAACTTTCTAGAGAGCTATCAATATAGATTTTGTTGGAGAAAAGGAAACGTTTTTGGTAATTTATCTAGATGATATTATTGTTTTCTCTCATTCTGATGAAGAGCATCTTAAAAATCTTAGGAAAACGTTCTTGAAGTGCATAAAATATGGATTGTCCTTAAATCCTAATAAATCTCATTTTGTTGTCCAAGAAGGTAAACTTTTAGGTCATATAGTTTCAGCAGATGGAATCAAGATAGATCATGAACGTGTCAAAGCTATTCTTAAAATCAATATTCCAAGTAAAAAGGATGTTTAGTCATTTATTGGAAAGATAAAAATTTTAAGATGGTTCATCCATAACTTTGTAGAAACTATAAAGAAGATAACATCAATGTTGAAAAAACATCAGGAAGTAAGATGGACAGCTGAGGCTATATCTTCATTTGAAAAAATTAAACAAGATCTCATAAAAGCTCCAGTGTTGATAAGTCCAAAATTTTCAAAATATTTTCTAACTTTCTCTTTTGCCTCTCAAGATACTATAGCAATTGTTCTTTTACAGAAGAATGTAGAAGGACTAGAACAACCTATTTCTTTCTTTAGTAAGATGTTGAGGGATTCTGAATTGAAATATAGTATATTGGAAAAGCAAGCTTATGCATTGGTCAAGGCTTTTAAATTTTTTAGAATTTGCATTCTGCATTCTAAAATTATAGTTTATGTACCTAACGCTACAGTCAAAGAGATTTTAATACAACCTGACAGTGAACGAAAAAGGGTACGAAGGATAGCTAAAATCATGGAGTATGATGTTGAAATCAGGCCTACTAAGCTGGTAAAAGGACAAGGTTTGGATAGACTTCTAGTTGATTGCAATTGTGAAGCTTTGGGCATACATTTAGTAGCAAATTGGCCAACACAAGATGAGTTGAAAGCAAAACAAAATAAGGAGAATATTCTGGATAAATATGTTGATTCTTCTTGGTATACTGATATAGTGATATAGTGTATTTTCTTTTGCATCTGAAATGTCCTTCTCATCTAAACAAAAAAGAAAGCAGATCATTAAAGCTTAAAGCTACTAAGTATTTCCTTGTTAATCAACAATTGTATGGGAAGGATCCGTGAGGGTATTTCTCATATGTTTGGAAAAGTCAGAAACATGTTTGGTTATATCAAAGTCACATGAAGGTGCTTGTGGGAGTCATAAGTATTGGAAGGATACAACCTTTAAAATTTTAAGAGCAGGATAATATTGTCCTTCCTTATTTTTAGATGTCTATACTCAAGTCAGAGCTTGTTTACAATGTCAGAAATTTGAAGTTAAACAAAATATTCAATCTTTACCATTAAAACCTACTGCAGTAGATGCTCCATTTCAATAGTGGGGATTGAATTTCATAGGAGAAATCAATCCTACTTCAAGTGGATAGTACAAATGGATATTAACAGCCACTGACTTCTTCACCAAGTGGTTAGAAGCAATTCCCACTAGAAATGCAACTGATAAGGTTATTATCAATTTCATACAAGAGAATATTTTAAGCAGGTTTGGTTGTCCCTGAAAATTATTGACTGATAATGCTTCGGCTTTTAAATATAAAACTATGATTGATTTTTGTGAGAAAAATGGTATTATGCTTACACATTCTACACCCAATTATCCTCAAGGAAATGGGATGGAAGAATCAACAAATAAGAATATCATTAATAGTATTAAAAATATCTTATCTCAGAACAAAAGATCTTAGGACACTATGTTGAAATATGCTCTTTGGTCAGATCGAATAACCACTAAAAGGGAAATATGATTGTCTCCTTTTCAGCTTGTTTATGGTACTGATACTGTTTTTCTTGTTCAGTTGGGTATTCCAGTAATGAAATTACTTCATGAAAGTGACGAGGAACTGTTAACACCCAAAAAGTGCTCACTAGCTCATTTCCTTATTCACATGACCCATTTGTCCACTTTTCCACCATTTGAGCCTCTAAAGCCATCAAAAGGTCACCAAAAGACCATAAATACCCCAGACCTCTCTAGGGCTACATCTAATTCTGGAGCAACAACTTCGTACGCTGCAACGAATCAGACTCATCACACTCATGGACCCTCTTGTCCACAACATTGCTATGGGAAAGCGCCATCGACATATGTACCACCCACATACTACAACCAACCGGCCACCCAGAACCCAATTCATTTACCGGCCCAACCAATGTATTACCCACAGCAAGTTACACCAGCTAACCCAACACTTCCAATAGCTCAGGGTTACCAACAACCCCAGCAGGAAACTGGACCACCTCTAGCCCCACCAGCTTATTATCCACCGCAACCTGCTACCGCACCTGCGGCACCCCAAAATCCTCCCACTACTCAAGGGCAAGTGTATACACAACACAATCAGCCCCAACACCAAAACAACTAATGCAACCAGGGTGGACAACAAAACCGTGGAAGCGGACGTAACCGCGGCAACAACCAACAACATAATCAAGGTCCACCACCTCCCAATCCTCCAAATAATAACAATACTACTCCTCCCAACCAGAATCCTGATCGCCATCCCAAGCAGCCAAAAAACAATAACCTGAGAACAAACCATCCATGTTCTATATGTGGAGTCTATGGACACTACACTCACAACTGCCCCCATTTAGAGAAAGCACGTAAACTTTGGGCTGACGATACCCAATGCCAAGGCCACGCTGGATAGCCAGCTCCACTTAATCAACCACAACCAATGATATTACAATACCCATTGCCAAACCAAGGAGTAGTAAATACTCACCCTATGGATCCGCCACAAGGATCTGCTGCACCCTAGTAGCAAATCACCTATGCCGCAACTGATTATCAGCATACAGATCTAGGCACACCATTTATTAATGATGTCATCCAATGACATTAATCTCCAAACTCGCAGGAATCAGGACGGCCCACCCCCAGAAACTCCTCCCACTGACGCATCCACCTCCCTTCCACCAAATCAACCACTACGCATACCAAATATGCCATTGGATGTAGGACCTAAAATCCCTCGCATCCCTTTGCGAAGGATTAACAACAATCCTAATGCTCGTGCAGCATCCAATTATAACATCATGGAAGACCTAGCACAATCCCCCGCTGCTATGTCTGCTTTAGAGGTACTGAAAACATGCCCTGCACAACGAAAAATACTACTATCCGCCATCAGAGGAGTAGACCCCGACGACACACACATGATGGCTTTTGACTTAGACCAAGCCGAACCTCAATTGCCATCAAATTTGGCTTTCCAAGTATCAGTAAGCATTCGAAACCTTGTTGTGCATCGTTGCATCATCGATGAAGGAGCTTCAACCTGCGTGATGTCCACCCTTGTGTGGCAGAAACTTGGTTCCCCCGCTTTACAACCATCCACCACAGCATTACGAGCTTACGACAGACGCTCAGCTCAACCACAAGGCCTCTTAGTGAATGTACACGTAGAACTAGGTAGAAAATTAGTTCTTATCAACATCGAAGTGATCAATGCCCAGCTCGACTACAACCTCCTTCTTGGACGTAGCTATATGTACAAAATGAAAGCAGTGGCTTCATCTATCTTTCGCCTCATGATGTTCCCACATGAAGGACGCGTTATCAAGATTGATCAACTCACATTTTATGATCCTAACGCCCCCGCAGCTCCTCAAAATGTGCTACCAATGATTGAACAAACCATTCAAACCACACCAACATCATTTGTGTCGTCAATTGGTCCTGGAATCTACACCGAGTCACCTATGACTTCCACATTTCCATCGATCTCACCACCTTTACCGATAACAAGAGCATCAGATTTGTGCACCGTGTCACACACCACACAGTAGCCTTCGTCACTACCAAAAACACCCACAGTTCCTACTCATATTGGCACAACGCCAATTCATACTATCCCGTTCTTGTTCCCATTTTCCGGAGTTGTCAGTTCGCCAGTAATGGCTACACTCAACCTTCTTGGTTTAACATTAGGGATACCTATATGGTACTTACCTACTCCGAGCCCCCCGCCGACTCTGACTATTATTTTACAACCGATACAACCTATCCCTACTACCAACCACCCACCCCCTCTGGTAGCTCATCTGCAAAACAGACCACCCCCAATAGTGACTACGACATCAACGTCCAGAAACGCCCCACCTCCATTACGGAACACAGGGGGCAGAGGCCCACCAAATTATAACACTGGCCTCATAACTCGCACCCCCCCCAGCAACCCCCAAGGTAGCTAAAAACCCCCCAACTATTGACATTCCCCCTAAGTGCTCATTATGTGACGACGTAGGCCATGCCACTCAGCAATGTCCACAATTACTTGCACGCCAAGAACACATGAATATGTTGGATGACAAAACCAACGTTCCAGTAGTCAAACTAGAACTCCCCCCTCAACCTCATGATAAATCATTGCGCGCAAACCATCCTTGTGCAATATGCAGAATCTACGTCCATTATTCACATCACTGCCCCGATCTCCCAGATTACAGAGCAACACTGTACGAGTTGAATAATGTCGACCTAGAGATATCCCCTCTTCTCATTGAGGAAATTCATCCCCCACCATCTTCCTCCTCAGAAGAAATTAACACCATTTACACGATTTCCACTGGATACCCCTCTATCCTGTCGGCCCCTTCCATTGATCCCTTTGACACACATGTTCAACCCTTTCAAATCGATGATGAAACCACATGTCCACAACATGGGGGCAGGCCCAAAACCTTGCATACTCATCATCATCGTGATTCTCTTCGAAGATACTGGGGGCATCCACCCCACAAGGGGAATCCCCCATCATCATATCATCACTTCAGTATGCCACCACGGCCCAAAGCCTCATGGTACACCCCCCCTCCAGTAGTTGGTCAATGCCCTCTTGATCCCTCTCTAAGACAGCATCTGCATTGCATTGACACCTCTGAGTTCGGGGACATAATAGATTACCTCGAACCTGGGATAGGGGGCATGATCAATCATTTTGACCCTACCCCATCACCTCTATCTCAACACCTCAATGAGCCCATCTTTCAAACCAACACATATGTAGTCCACAATCACAAACCCCATGCACATCATATGGGGGCAGGTCATTAACCTTGCTCACTTTTTCACATTGGTGATCTCAACCATTTTTGAGGTCACGTGTCACTTGTATATTTGAGTTGATTTGATACACATAGTATTTCTCCCCCGTGGGTCATCATTTCTCCCCACCACTACATCCTTGGCTTAGTGGGGTCACCTTCATTTGTAGCCATTTTTTAACCTAGTTATTTCCTTTGACCATTCTGGAGTCCTTATGACCTCCGTTTTTCACACCATTTGCACCGCAGGATTCATATTTCCATGCTCGTGATGATGCTTGAGACCATTTCTTGCTCTCACACCCATAATTTTCGGGCATTTTTTCAAAATGCCACTTATCACCTCGGTTTGCGTGCCACATCGGCCATCCTCCATTTTTTACGAGTATCATATCCCTGGATTCAGTTTTCTGCGCTCGTGATGACGCTTGAGATCATTTCTCGCTCTCACCTCCATATTTTTTGAGCATTTTTCCCATGCCCCCTCGTTACTTCGATTTGCGTGCCACATTGATCGTTCTCCATTTTTTACGAGTCTTATATTGCCGGATTTAGTTTTCCACACTTGTGATGATGCTTGAGATCATTTCTTGCTCTCATGCCCAGATTTTTCAGGCATTCTTCCCATGCCCCCTCGTTGTCTCGGTTTGCGTGCCACATCGGCCGTTCTCCGTTTTTAACAAGTTTGATATCGTCGGATTCAGTTTTTCGTGCTCATGATGATGCTTGAGATCATTTCTCTCTCTCACCCCATACTTTTTGGGCATTTTTTCAAAATGCCACTCATCACCTCGGTTTGCGTACCACATTGGTCGTTGCCCCTTTTTGACAATCTTTATGTCACCGGATTCAGTATTCCACACTCATGATGATGCTTGAGACCTTTTCTCGCTCTCATCAATCCTTTTTTGTTCGGTATAGTTTTACCCCTTTTTCGGGCCGAGCAATCCCTTTTACGAAAAAAGGCACTTAGGGAGTTTTTGTTAAGCTCTTTTCTTACAACCACTTATACTATGAAACGAGAACTATATACTAAGAACGAGAACTCTAGCCATAAAAACTCACATTTTTGCATAAAAAACACCGAAAACAACCCCCAAATCAAAAAGTGTTGATGCCAGTATCATGTTTTCATAAAAAACACCAAAAACAACCCCCAAATCGAAAAGTGTTGATACTAGTATTAACGTTTTTTTTCTCTGGGTTAAAAATATAGCCATGGCTTAAAAATCTCATACGGTTGTTTACGAAAACCTTGAAATCAACCCCTAAATTGAAATTTTTTGTTTTCAACAAATAAATTCCTAACCTTAACCCTCAACAAACTATTACAAAAGTTAAAAAAAAAATTATAATGTGCCCCTCCTACCTTAACCCCCCTAACAAACTATTAATAATTTTTTTTAAAATTTACATTTAAAAAAATAATTACATATTTGACCCTAACCCCCCAACGAACCATTAATAAATGTTTGAAAAATTTGAATTTTAAAAAACAAAGTACATTTCCTAATTCCCTAGCCCCCTACATTACCCCCTACCTTAACCGCCCAAAAATTACATTTTCTAATGCCCTACCCACTGCGTTAACCCCTCAATGTTACCCCATTGCCCCTCACACATTGTTTTAAATAAAAAAAATTAAAACCCAACTTAAAAAAATTAAACAATTAAAATAAAAACTTAAACTTAAAAAATAAAAAATAAAACCTAAACTTTACCCAAAAAAAAACAAAAAACAAACTAGACTTCACAAAAAAAACAAATTAAAAATTAAAAAAAAACTATACAAAAAAAATTAAAAAACAAATTAAAAATTAAAAGAAAAACTTTATAAAAAAAATTAAAAATTAAAAAAAAACAAAATGACGGGCGGATGTTGGCTCCAACCCCTTGGGCCCGCGCCCAAGGGGGCGACGCCAGCATCCGCCCGTCCAAAAATATAAATTAAAAAACAAATTAAAAATTAAAAAAAAAACTTTAAAAAAAAATTAAAAATTAAAAAAAAAAACTTTAAAAAAAAAATAAAAATTAAAAAAAAAAACTAAACTTTACAAAAAAAAAAAAAATCAAAATCAAACAAAACAAAACTTTATAACAAAAATTTAAAAATTAAAAAAAAAAAATTAAAAATACAAAAAAAAAACACAAAAATCGCCCCCCCCCCCATGGGCGCCCAAAGGGCCTCCCCGCGGGGGAAGCTCGATGCCGAGCATCGAGCTTCCCCCGCGGGGAGGCCCTTTGGGCGCCCACGGGGGCGGAGCCAGCGCCCGCCCGCCCAAAAGTGGGCGGCGGGCGCTGGCTCCGCCCCCGTGGGCGCCCAAAGGGCCGCCCCGCGGGGGCAGCCCTTTGGGCGCCCACGGGGGCGGAGCCAGCGCCCGCCGCCCACTTTTGGGCGGGCGGGCGCTGGCTCCGCCCCCGTGGGCGCCCAAAGGGCCGCCCCGCGGGGGAAGCTCGATGCAAAGTGGGCGGTGGGCGCTGGCTCCGCCCCCGTGGGCGCCCAAAGGGCCGCCCCGCGGGGGAAGCTCGATGCCCGGCATCGAGCTTCCCCCGCGGGTCGGCCCTTTGGGCACCCATGGGGGGGCGATTTTTGGTTTTTTTTTAATTTTTAATTTTTTTTGTTTAATTTTTAAGTTTTTGTTTTAAAGTTTTGTTTTTTTTAATTTTGATTTTGAATTTTTTTTTTTTGTTAAAGTTTGGTTTTTTTTTTTAATTTTTAATTTTTTTTTTAAATTTTAAATTTGTTTTTAAATTTGTTTTTAAATTTATTTTTTTAAAGTCTTTTTTTTTTAATTTGTAAAGTCTAGTTTGTGTTTTGCTTTTTTGTTGTTGTAAAGTTTAGGTTTTATTTTTTATTTTTTAAGTTTAGGTTTTTATTTTAATTTTTTAAAGTTGGGTTTTAAATTGTTTTTAGTTAAAACGATGTGTGAGGGGTAATGGGGTAGTGGGTAGGGCATTAAGAAATGTAATTTTCGGGTGGCTAAGGTAGGGGGTAATGTAGGGGGCTAGAGCATTAGGAAATGTACTTTGTTTTTTTAAATGTTTATTAATGATTGGTTGAGGGGTTAGGGTAGGATATGTAATTATTTTTTTAAATGTAATTTTAAAAAAAAATTATTAATAGTTTGTTAGGGGGTTAGGGTAGAAGGGACGCATTATACTTATTTTTTTAACTTTTGTAATAGTTTGTGGGGGGGGTAGGGATAAGGTTAGGGTAGAAAGGGGCAATGTAATTTTTTAAAATATTTTTTTTTTTAATTTTAATAATAATTGGTTAGGTGGTTAAATATTATGAAAAATAATATGAAATAGTATCATTTTTATACAAAATGACTAAAAATCTGTTAAAAATGGGTTTAAATGTCTTCTTTTTCTCGATTTGTTTACTATTTTTTCCATAAAAATATATTATTTATGATTAAATTTTAAAGATAAATTTCGAAAATCTATGTGTTTTTCATTATAGCTAGCTTCTAAATGTATGTTTTTTGTTAAATTTCTAAAAAACACACTTGAAAATAGAAATTAAAAATACTTTACAATAAAGATGTGTCAAAGGCCCAAAAAAATGCCTCAAAATGAAAATGTGTGATACTGGCATCAACCCTTTTTGAAACGGAGGTAAAAATAGCTACTAAAACTAGGAGAGAGAAAAACGAGAACTGTGTCGAGTTCTCGTTTCATAGTATAAGTGGTTTTACTCCTAAAACAATGAAAAGATTGTCGAGCAACCTTGCTTCCTTTCATGCTTGCTAAACGTATCTGAAAGGGTGTCTACCTGGTATAAGTTTACCCCTTTTCCAGACCTTGTAGACTAATTACGAAAAAGGAATACTCTACTCACATCAGCTAGAAGAGTTCTCCATTTGCATCATTTTATGCTTTTTCGGGCCTTGGAGACTAACTTATGAAAAAGAAAACCAATGGAGTCCACTTACCGCTTTCAGACTCTCTAAACATGAAAGAGACCACGAGCAATCACCATCCCGGGCTCGTAAAAACCCACAGGATGGTACTCACAACCACTGCAGAGTCTTCTTATCATTTTTCAGACTCCTTAAAAATGAAAGCACCCATGAGCATGAACAGTCCTGGGCTCACAAAATCCACAGGACAGTACCATTTTCAAAGCACACTTTTATCCCTGCTTGGAGCTCATTAAAACTACGAAGAAGGACCCAATGGTGCTTCTCAGCACCACAACAGATCATGTCTACTCATATGGTAGCTTCCCCATTTTGGTCGCCTTTGTTTAGAGTCTTCTTCATTATGTCACCCTGAGAATCCCTCGACAGCACCCATCAGCTCATCCCCCCCAGAGTTAATACATACCCTTTAGTCCTTAAAAGCTATGATCCCCGCACCTGCAAGTCAGTTACCTACGCTGCCAGGTCAACCATGTCATCATGCTCTGAACAAAGGAAGTTTGAGTCTACCCACTCTATGACCCCAGTTACTTCCCATCCCCACAAGTATGTCAGTCCTACCATCAGTACTACCACACTTCAGTTCTACACCTCGTGCTCCTATCAAGGAAACATCATTGCCTTGTTAGTTGTTGGTCTCCCTCTGTCGAAGACACCCAAATTTATTCCAGAGGATAGACTTAGAAGTCCCTGTGCCTTGGACTCATCACCATTTATGATGAGTTCCTACGAATCATTTCAAGAAGAGTCCTCAATGCCTCTCCAAATAGTTGTGTCTTACGTGCTCGAATTC
This sequence comes from Larix kaempferi, assembly GCA_027924585.1. Taxonomy (NCBI): domain Eukaryota; kingdom Viridiplantae; phylum Streptophyta; class Pinopsida; order Pinales; family Pinaceae; genus Larix; species Larix kaempferi. Next base: position 6,935,324 of record BSBM01000550.1, read on the forward strand.
AACACCTTGATCGCATCGTTAAGACTCGCACAGGGTATTGGTTCATTCAGTTATTTGTTGAAGACCCTGGATACCACCTGACTCTTCCACATTTGAGAGTCTACTTAAGGAAACAACCAGTTACATTTTTCCTATAGATATCCGGGTTGCGCATGGCGACAGTATTCAGATGTACCCCAGTTTTATACTCCCTCGAGTATACAGTTACATGTACTTCTCAGAGTTGACTCAGAGTCATCGACTTCCTACAAATGTTGGACACCTTTAGATTCACCAGTTAATCAACCCTTCTGAGACCTTGTTCAAAACGGTTGTCGCTTTATTCTAGTGTATCAGTTATTGATATCAATCATGTCATGATCATGAGTACATCCCAAAATAGTGTCCCCTTTGGACCATCATGATGTACCAGCAGATTTTTTATGTATTATTCAAGTCCCCCTTCTTGGGACTAATTGTTATGTATATGTCTTGATACGAGCATGTGTATGCCCGCCTCGTCCATTATCAGAGATTATTCCTCATTCATATTGAGGCCATGTAATATTGTTTATTTTGCAGTTTCCAAGGGCCATGGATCTAGTCTCCAACCGGTCTCTTCTCTTCCCCAAACCCTAGGAAAAAGACAAAAGAACTATGATGTCTATCGGCCATACGATGAGCTCCTGCCCTCACACATCAGGGGGCAATCTGTTAACACCCAAAAAGTGCTCACTAGCTCATTTCCTTATTCACATGACCCATTTGTCCACTTTTCCACCATTTCAGCCTCTAAAGCCATCAAAAGGTCACCAAAATACCATAATACACCCCTTTTCCCCCCTCAAAATGAATGTTTTTCCTCAAAAAGCATAAAAAACCCTCAAAAAGGGTCCAGAATTCCCAAAAATATTAAAAAGGGAATAAAAATATTCAAAAAAGAAAAAAGGAGGGAAAAGGTACCTAAACCATGTTGGTCAATACCATTGGTTTCCTCAAAACCATAATGGTATTCTCCACCACCAAAAACTATAAAAAAGGTGGTAGGGGCTCCTCACTTTCCATCCATCCATCATCCTATCCTCACGCTGTCAAAATATCTCATGAGACTTTTGGCAATTTTCAGCATCTTGCAGAAGAGACCTTTGGAGCTTGGAGCTACTCACCTTGGGAGTTGCTCAACACAAATCCTCACCATTTGAGGTATCTTAATACAAAATACTTATTCTTCAATTTCTTGTTCTTGAATCGTTTTTAAAAAAATTGTTTGTTATATGCACATGCTAGTTTAGATTTAGATTTAATTTATAATTGTTTTTGCTTTCAATATTGAAACTACTATCACATTGTTGATAGGTGCCCATTGCACAAAGCTTGGTTGTAAAACCAAGCCAATAGGAACCAAATGAAATTCAAAGAATAATTTTTCTACTGATTGAGTTGCAACAAGAAAGGGAAGCATTAGTAGAAAGAGCATAGACTTACAAGAATAAGGTTAAGGAGAAGTTTAACAAAAGAATTAAAGGAGATACCTTTATCCTTGGAGACATGGTACTCAAATGGGATGCCCGTAGAGATCAGAAAGAAAAACATGGTAAATTTGACAATTTATGGTTGGGACCTTTCAAATTTTCAAAGATTATGGGAAACAATACCTTTATGCTACAGAATATGGAAGGAGAGGAAATTTCAACCCTAGAGAATGGGCGATTCCTTAAACATCTTTACACCTACTGAAAATATTAGCCCTTCCATTCATTGTATATATTGGTGAGTGTTGAATAAGACTACAGCCCAATGGAATTGTATAAAGTTCAGTTTCAAATTAAGAAGAATAACAGGATGCTTTCAAAAGGAACTAGTCTGTGTGATCTTGGAACCTCACAAGGAAGATTCCATCCCCCAGCTGGAGCCAGATGTTAGACCTGGAATTGTACTCCTAGTTTTGGTCTTTATTTCTTGTTTAAGTTTCTAATATGTTTGATCACCATTCTCATCACTTCATTTTTTGACAAAAGTATTTATCCTAAAGTGATTTTGGGTTTGTGGACTTCTCTAAATTCATTCATAGAATGTATATCTATTTATTCTTTTTGAAATAATTATTTTCACATGGTTCATGTTTATATTTTGGACTTATTTTCCCTGATCTTCAAGAATATTTTCTGATTTAGTCATCATATGTTATTTGTATTTCATTACCACGATCTTGGATGATTCCTACACAATCTATAAAAATCAAACTTTTGTTGACTCAAACCCAGTCGATAGGGGTTCCCATCCCTGTCGACACCAACCCACTGCGATCTCCCTGAGCACTGGCCCAGACAGGTTTTACCTTGTCCAGCAACACCTGCAGAGCAGATGAGGTCTCACCCGAGCTGATCAAGAGAGAGTGGACGAAACCATGTTTCTGTCGAATGAAGGAGGATGATTGTGGAAACAATTACTTAGCATTCAAAACAGATCTATGCATTCAAGATTAACATCAAAAACATTCATCGCGACAAGTATACCATTAAAGTAGTAACTGCAGCAAGAAATTATCGCAACATGCATTAACATAAAAGGTACACAGGGAATTTCACCAAACGGTTCCATCATGTCATATTACTTCAGAAAAACCCTGATACAACATCTCCACAAAACCAAATTTCAGCAATATCTCTTGATCTCACATACAGACTCAAAGATGCACAAACAACATCCATAAATCGTACCTCGATCAGCTTTTCCAACACTTACAACTCATGTCTATATATAGGCTTCTGCCTTTACAATGCTTGTCCACTTACTAACAACTTCCTAACCGACAGTCGGACAATGACCCAAAATCTAACTGACACGGTCCAAATGACCCAAAAACTCGCCTACTGCGGTACAATTAACCCAAAATTACATATCATATGGTCCAATGACCCAAAAACTCGCATTCTGCGGTACAATTGACTCAAAAATACATAAAATAATTCATCCTTCTTCCTTTCGCGACCTCTTCTAATGTGTCATAGAATCGGTGATGCTGCGATTCTTCCTTACCAAACCGCCTACCAACACGCCCCCAACACAATCTTGTGGCTCGCCCTCGAGCCACATATACTAGACATGGTGTATTATGTGGTCTTCACTTTGAAGTCCTCATAGTGCTGCGCGACTATCGTCACCATTTCCTTGACTTCCGTAGCCGCCACCTGACTGTTGACCACATCTTCGGGAGATGGATGCGCAGTGAGCTTCACCGTCACCTGTTGACGACCCTTCTGTACTACTTAAAGCACTTCACTAGCCTTGGTCATGAACTGTCCCCCAACCTCCTGAAACTGCTCCAGCTGCGCAGCATGCTTCTTCTAGCGCTCATCAGCCTTGGTGACTTGTTGCTACAATTCCTTTAAGTCCTGAGACTTGGTGACCTATTCCATGGGTGGCATTGTGCGCATGGCTACGTTGAGTGTCGCCAACTTTCCTTCTGCTCCTGCCGATACTTGTTCAACTGGTCAACCTACTCGTCCTGGACAATTTGGCTTCAGAATTGTACGGTATCGGCTGTGAGCTTCGTCGCGGCATTTTCCAACTCCTCCATCTGAGTTGTGACCTCCTCAATCACGCTTTTTCTGTTGTCGACTTCAACTTGAGGCGTACCAGGATTCACCCGAGCCTTCAAATCTTGATTCTCCTGTCGCAACTGGACAATGGCATTCCCCAGTCACTGCACCCGTTGGAGCACATCTGAATCTTCAATCGGCTCCTGCACATGCTGACATGCCTCAACAATAGCCGTCTCGACCCACACGCTTTGATCCCATAAACGGGCCTTCTCTACAATCAAGAAATCGTGTTCCTTCTTCAGTCCTTCAATTTTGTGAGCCTTCTCAGCCCGTTATTTCTTAATGTCTTCACTGAGCTCATCCATATCCTACCATGCTGAAGTAGCTCTGTCCTTCAATTCTACAATGGTAGGCTTTGCGTCGGCCTCTCTCTCCTGCAATCGTACACACATACCACTAATCTCCTGTAGTTGATCTGTTGTCTCCTGGATGGTAGCTTCCTACATAGTGGTCAATCCTTCTGCTAGCAATGTGTTCACATTGATGGTCACCTTCTCCAACTGCTGCATCAAGGTGTTCACTGCCTCATCTTCAGTCACAATCGCAATCGGGGGAATCTCTACATTCCTGACCCGTGGCTCGGTGCTGATTGTGCTAGCTTGTGGTGCCACTGCATCTTCTGGTGCCCTTCGCGAAACCATGTCATACAAAGAGTCCACATGAGCCGTGAGCACATGGAATCCTTCATCTGCCGCCCTCGTCATCTTCTAAGTTGCTGTTGTGGATGCATCAGCGATTACTTTCATAAGTCGACCCAATTGCGCTTCCGTCAACAGGGGAAACCAACTCATTGTGGCTAGGTCCTGGTGCCCTTTCATTCTATTCTCTTCCAAGGCGCGGTCACTGTCATCATCCACCGTTGTTTTGATGGACTCTTGATCAAAATCATGATGATTGTGCGGGTCATGTACCGATATACGATCTTCTGGACCCTTTGGCAGCCCTCCAGCCTCAATCTCGACCAACGCCACATGTTCACACCATTCCGCTGGCCAGTCATTCATGATAGCCTCCAATGCTTTAGTCATTACCTTGTAAGGGGTTAGCAACCACTGCTGACCGGGGTCATGCCTTGCCTACACATAAATAGCATGTGGCCGAACCGCAAACTCTAGAATTGGCTTAAACTTTGCCACAGTTTCTTCGGATATCCGTGGTACCTTTGTTGCTGCATTGCAAAGCATCTCCCAATAGAGCCAGAATAACAATTGGCAATCTTGGAGTCGCTTAGGTTCCTATACATACCATAAGTTATGATAGCACACATCCCGCCACTCTTTTGCAGCCGCAACTTCCATAGCTTCGTACACATTGGGCTCCTTCCAAGCCACAAATGCAATCAAGAGTAGTAGCCAGCTATATGTAAATGATCCCTTGCCAGCATGAACTACTGCAGCATCCTCTGCCAACTGATTTAATAGAAAGAAGGACCAGTTCATTTGAATTCCCTCCGCACATTGTACTGCACATGCGACAATCCCCGAGTTGCACTGGTTAGGTCGACCGCCCCTAACCACCTTGCAAGATAAAATCTTGGTGCCGGTGAGTACTTCTTGATCATTAATACTACCGATGCGATACCCATGGTCATCCGTTTCCAAGCCATATTTCTTTACCAACTATCCTACCCGCTTTTTATCATTTTACTTCCCTTGGAAGTACTGCAATGAGTCGACTCCATCTTTAGGCAACCCGATAATGTGGGAGATCAAATCAATAGTAACCGAAATTTCTCTATCTAGCCACAATGAACCACCATGGAAGCAAGCAAGCAACTGCTTTACACACACATTAACTTCTGCCAGCCACCCGAAGTGCAGACTGTTTATGATCCCTAACAAGCCAGCCTACTTCAATCCTCGTGCCTAGTCCTGTGGAATCAGCGTTGCGGTAACTTGTGACCCGGGCACATATGGGGCCGATGCAATTTCTGGGTAGGACACCATATCATGATCATAGTATCGTAGGTGCATCAACGCCGGCAAAATATCAACAGAGCACTCCATTCTAGCAGGGAGTGCTGGCATCTTCACGCCATACTTCTACTTCGGGTTAAGCTTGTGCAGGGTTGCATCCGGTCGACTGGGAGGGAGATACCCAGGGATGTCAACAACCGATAGTCCCTCTGATGGGGTAGACTCATCAATGCGGCCACTAGACTTCCTTATCTTCCCTTGAGCTTCTCCTACCATTGCGGTAGATGATCCAAGTTACCTCTTGCTCTGTGGGGACTCAGAATGCTGACCCCCCCCGACGCTTTTTGACAATGAGTGACGCTCCCACCGGCATGTTTGCAACTTCTACCTCTAGATTGACGTCTCCCGCAGACGCAACTTATTCCTCAATTACAATCCCGATGAAAGGAGAGTCAACCTCACTGCTAATCTCAACTATTTCTAGCTCTTGTGGCATACCTGACGCAACGCTCTCAACTGATAGCTTCTTTGTCCTAACAGTACTCTACAAGTTCAACTAAACCTTACCCAACACACAACTACACTCACCCAGCTATAACAATACTCTTCAGCTCTGCATAGGTACTTAACAACTAAAATTTTGGTGCCTTTCGACCAACTTCTACTCGTTTTTATAGCCTCCAGCTGAATCCTCCATAATCATCACTAAATCCTGCATTAATGCAACCGGAATCCTGTATTAATGATGCAAATCCGTCGTCGATCCTGTTAGCCAATCAACCGAATCCGCCATTAATGCCCATCATTTGAACAAGCACCGTCAATTAACTATTTTTACTTTTGGCATTTATTGCTGATTTGACCCAGTCGCAACCCTGCTACTTGTCGCGGACAGCTCCTAACTTGCGGCACAATCCTCCCTCCTTTCCCATTATGTTCCTATCAGTACACCAACCTGCCATCAATCTATCTGCATTTTTTTTTGTTTTCACCTGATGTGACTCAGGCCTCGTGTTGTTCCAAGCTCGAACGATAGGGCTTCAACCTGCTACCATTAATCAACTTGGGGAGCATCGCTCCATCCAACTGCTGCAACTGTACCGCTCTTCCTGAAGTTATGCTATTGATGCGATACAGACCAAGCTAATGCATTTGCAACTTTCTGGGATGTTTCATAAATTTGTTGTCATACAACAGCAACAAATTGCCCTGTTGAAACTGTTTACTTTTGATGTGGCGATCATGCCAAGCCTTCTGGTGATCCTTCTCCACACCTTGATGGAAACCAGTGATAAAGCGATCTTCCTCCAGTTGTACTAACTGCACGAGACGTTCCTCCAATGCTGCCGCAGAATCCAGTACTGTCATTGTTGCAATTCGCAGACTTGGAACAATGTACTCCATTGGCATGATTGCTTCTTGGCCATACACCAGCTTAAATGGTGTCTGACCCATCAACCTTTTACATGTGGTGCGATAGGCCCACAATACTGTCGGGATTTTGAGATCCTAGTCATCTCGGTTCGCATTGCACACCTTTGTCAGCGCATGTTCCAATATCTTATTTAAAGCTTCCACCGTGCCATTATCCTTTGGATGATATGGCGTACTTTTCGTATATTGTATCTGCAACTCCTCCGTCAATGCACTGATGGTACGATTGAGAAAGTGGCTGCCTTGTTCACTCAGCAATAACTTGGGGCAGCCGAAGCGAGTGATAATGTTGTCTAACAAAAACCATGCAGCCGTGGCTGCAGAACAATCAACGACTGGTGCATCTTCTGCCCATCTTGTCAAGTAATATGTTGCTGTGATGATATACCTAGCACCAGTGCGCTTACCCAGTGGATTGATTGGTCCCACAAAATCCATTGCCCATTTGTCAAACGGTTGTAGTGTTAACTGAGGCATCAGTGGTATCTTGTCCTTCCTTGATGGCTTCCCAGTCCTCTGACAGGCATTGCAGGACCACGCATATTCTGTCGCATCATTATGCACTGTGGGCCACCAAAGCCCTGCACGAAGCACCTTCCTGGCAGTTTCCCGACCGCCGTAGTGTCCTTGAACTACTCCTCCATGTGCTTCTGCCAATATCTGTGCTTGCTTGTGTGGCAAGACACACCGTCATAATATCTCATCAGCACCCATATTTTATAACTCTCCTACAATAAGCTGGAAGTCGGAAGCTTTAACCACCAACTGCTTATTTTGACTAGTGGTTAACTCTTCTGGTGCAGTACCTGTTTCCATAAATTGAATGATTTCTTCAAAATAGCCATCGGCTACTTCAATTGGAAACAGTTGTGCATTAGGCAACCCGTCTTCAATGTTAGTTGGCTCCTCTCCTGTTTCAATCCGTGATAGATGATTAGGGCCATAATTCAACCGCCCTAGCTTCACAATTACTTCAAAGTCAAACTCTTGAAAGAGAAGTAACCATCAGCATATCTTCCCCCCCAACACAGGCTTATTGACCAGGTACTTTAATGCAGAGTGGTCTGTGAACATCTTAAAATGTCCGCCCAGTAAGCAGTGTCGGAACTTTTGCAGCACATAGACCATCGCCAATCCTTCCCACTCAGTAGTGGTGTAGTTCTTTTCTATGGATGACAGCTTCCAACTAGCGAAAGCAATAGAGTGATCAAGATCCCCCTCTCCTGGTTGTGCTAGCACCACATTGAGTGCAATTGACGATGCATCAACATGGACATGGAATTCCTTACTCCAGTTCGAGAATACTAATATCGGTGCCGAAGCCATCTTATCCTTGAGCTTCTCAAAACTATCCTAACATTCAGGGCTCCATTGAAATACGACATCTTTCTTTAGTCGCTTCTCCATAGGGGCAGTGATTGCTACATATCCCCTGATGAACTTGCGATAATACCCAGTATGCCCCAATGTTTCCCTCAACTGCTTGACTGTGGTCAGAGGTGTCAAACTCAAAATAAGCACAATCTTCGCTGGATCAACTAACAACCCTTGCTTGCACACAATATGACCTAGCAATATCCTAAACGGGGCGCAAAAAATGCACTTTTTCAAATTCGGCGATATCTGGTGTTGTCAACAATGCTCCAGCATCAACCGCAGATTAGCCAGATGATCGCGGATCAAACCATAGACTGTCCAATCATCCATGTATACCTGCAAGAACTTCTGTATGAAATCCTTGAATGCAGCAACAATAACCCACGAAAATATCGCAGGTGCACTCTTCAACCCAAACGGCATGACAGTATACTGGAAACATCCTCATTCTGTCACAAAAGTTGTCTTATGGCAATATTCTTTTGCAATACAGATCTGATGATAGCCTAAGAACCCATCTATGAAAGAGTAAATCTCCTGGCCACCTACTCCATCAAGTACTTCATCGGTAAATGGGGTCGGAAAGGGATCATGCAAACAGGCATCGTTCAACTTTTGCAAAGCAACACAGATGCGCACCTCACCAGTCTTCTTTTCTTGCACCACCATAGGACTGATCCATTCTGACTCTTCGACCGGTTCAATGATACCAGCATCCAACATGTGATCAAGTTCGGCTTTGACCTTCTCCTTATGATGCGGATTGAGTTGATAAGGTCACTTCCTGATCAGTTTAGCATCTGGTTTCAAGGGAATCTTCATCTCGCCTAGATCACCCAAAATACCTTCCATTTCAGAAAACTTCGTAGGGAAAAGGTCTTGAAACTCATGAAACAACTCAGTGATCTTTCCCATCATCTCATCATCCCAATAATCTCCAACATTCGCAAACTTGGGAGTGTCCTCCGTCCCAATATTGATCTGCGAAGCTTCAAGGGAAGACTGAACGGATCACTTGGCGCACCAAGTGGTACCACATCACGGCTTCCTTTAGACTCCGGAATATTAACATTCCGCGGATCATCACCATCGTCAGGCCCACTAGTGATATTGTAGCATTCCATGATGGATTGCATCTGACAGTGCATATGCGGATCTGTCGGGTACGCCATAGGAACAACCTTTAAAACCATGTGGCGAATGATCTGTAGAGCGTTATGGAAGTCCGGATTGGGATCAGCAAAACTGAATGTATGAGTAAAACATATAGTCAATTCCAGCCAAGTAGTGATATCTCCCCGTAACTTAGCTACAGTATACCATGACTGCGACATTTCATCCAAGGTATGGATAAATGCAGGGACCCACTCATCTCTTGGTCGTGATGCCCATAATGTTTGACACTCCATCAAATGGCCTTCCGGATCGTTCCGACCATCATACTTCCCTGCGTGGTAGACCTCGGTATCGCCGAAGTGTACCATCATCAATATTTTGCATTTCGACCATCCATCAATTGATGCCTTGTGTGTCTCCCACCGGTGTGCTGGAGCATCCTCCAGTGCTTCGTCCAATGCCAACAATCACTGTGGTTCTGAAACTCTTTCCTCGAACACCGCCAGAAAATCAGATAAGCTAGGCAATCCTTCATATACTAGTAATGTGATTGTTTCAGTAACGACCCGACATAGCGACTGCATGATCAACCCACATTTACGGAATGACACCTCATGTAAACGGTTCTGCCAATGTTCTAGCGCGTCATCAGAGTCGGAAGATGCAGAATTGTCACTGCGCCATCCAAGCTCACCGTTGTCATTCAGATGAATGTAATATTCGGAAATGTTGAATGCATGGTCCCATCCGCTGGGATCTTCATCTCTCACTGGTTCAAGGTATCTGTGTCCTTTAGCCGGATCCAACGGGGCTATGACTCTGAGATCACGGTTTTCAAATGTCATCATCCGTTGCTTGAAGTTGATTACCGCTCCACTGTCGTTATCCCAACCAATCCCCAACAACGAGGGATAAGAACTACCTCTCTCAACCACTTCAATGACGTCGAAGTCAGCATAGGTCTTCATGCCCTCGATGTCCACCACCAAACGGGGGACTCTACCAATTGGTGTCACTTTAGCATGATTAGCTAACCGGAGCTGTACACGAGACCGACTCAATGGGGGGCTCCCCATTTTCTTCCATTCCTACTTGGTTAAGATGTTGACATCTGAACCAAGATCCAGAATGACTGAGTCGACATCGTAATCTCGAATTTGAATATTCATCCGCATCTCCTTGCCAGTCTTCCTCCGTCGTAAATAATTCACCGTAGATTCTTGGCGTCCCCTTGGAAATCGCTGCAACAACCCCTCTATCTCAGCAAGCACAGCAGGATCCCTTGCCAGCAACAAACAACTCTCCAAGAATTTCTGCAAAGTTCCAGACTGCGTCGACAGACCAGCTTCTGATGTGTCGTCAAAGACAGGGGGCATGTCACAGACGATAGCCTTGCCTTTATCCAACGCTCGTCATGCTTGGTGGAATGTACACTCTGAATTGATGTCAAATGGCACCTTCTTCTGCCTGACCAACTGGATTAGAGGATGTGAGGTATCTTCTCCTATTTTTTCACCTCCACGAGTGATCACCACAACGGATGCATCATGTGGCCTGGGATCTGCTGAGATTGTTGAAACATTCACACCCTGATTCTAGTTTAGCGGTGTATTCCCCAACTGATTCACATTTTGATTAGCATTCTGAATTGGGCGTTGGTTATGGTTCTGGACTGGTTGTTGCACCGGATTTTTTACTAGCGGTTGTACCGGGTTCTGATTCTGCAACTGTGGAACATTCCCTTCCTGCCATCGTGTAATCAACTACGGGCAGTTCTCTACTGTATGGTCGACAACGAAGAAAAATGTACACTATGTATGCAATAGTGGGAAATCGCACTGATAGTGTCCCCATACCGCACAGTGATAGCATTGCACAGGTCCACGACCTCCTCATCCTCCTCCATGACTAAATCCTCCACCACATCCACCCCGGTATCCCCTACGGAATCTGCCCTACTGTTGGTTGTACTGCTGCTGCGTTAGAGCTAATTGCATGCCTTGCCCTTGCTGCGCATACTGCGGTTGTTGAACGTACTGTGGCTGTTGTGGATCCATTTGCATCAGAGCATATTGGGGTACAAACTATTGTGGTTGTTGCTGCGATACAAACTGCACCTGCGGTTGAGGTAGCAGCTGGGCTACCTGCGGCTGCAGTGGCGGTTGTGGTACGGAACACTAGTCATTCTTTACATAGAATGCGTCGTACGTTCTCTCGTGGAGTAACCCATATGCCTGGAAATCCTTGTCATAATGTCCCGCTGATTTAAAGAAAGTGAAAATAGATTCATCAACTTGGTGACCATTTTCTGCATATATGGAAATTCTTCGTGGCAGTGCCCAAAGACCTGACAAACATGACACCACGGCATGCCAACACCATTTAACGGGTTTGGCACTCCTGAAACCAAATAGTTGTGGAAGTTGGGGAAATTATCATTCGTATGCCCTTCCCCCCAACATCGTGTGCACCATACTTCTTTGCGCTGCTCCTTGCCCTTCTTCAAATCTTGCAGTTGTATGGTCAAGTTAGCCAACTGTGTGTGTATCTGTGACATCGCAGCTGCATCGTCTCCAATCGGCGATGCCTCCAACCGCATCGCAATATCCAGAGCTTCACTGGGTGTTGAGATGTTTTGTTGCAACAATGGTAGCCGGATATGCGGTAACAGTGCCGCAATGAACCACTCCTTATGTTGGATAGTGCTCATATCGAAACTAACCCTTTCCATCAGCGTCTTGAACCTTTGGTCGAAATAGTACACCGTCTCGTTGGGATACTACTTAATTTCTTTCAATTCTGTGATATATTGGGCCTCAGACTTCGGCTTCCTGAATTTTGCAATCAACCCATCCCTGATCTCATCTAGCGACTTCGGTGGAGCTCCTGTAGGGACTAGAACAAACTTCATAAACCAATCTAAGGCATGACCTCGCAGGGTCGTCGCCAGCTGTCCTTTCTTAGCAACATCATCAGTATCTATTTTACGGTCCAGACCGCTTCACATAAAAACCAATACTGTTCCAGGTTGTCTGTCCCACTCCCATGGAACAACGGTAACTTAGCATCATCGCCTGCCATCCTGGGCTTCCTTCCTGCAGGTATTGAACTACTAGTGATCAAGTTTTGTTGACCCGGTGGGGTCGAAGTTGTGTTTATCACTGGTTGATAGATAGTGAGCGGAGGTGTGGGTACGTTGCTGCTGGGGTTAGGTCCTGTCTCTATCCTAGGTGTAGCCTTTGCGTCCTTGTCCAGGCTGTGAGGTCGCTTTGTCCTGTGTCGTCTTCCTTCACGAACTCGTGGTTCGATCACAACAGGACCTTCTCCTATCCTCTGCCTCTTTTCCTATCGAAACCTTGCTCCTCCCCTTGTAAGACAACTCTCGTCCTCGGCTTCACTCACAGTCTCATCGTGACCCACACCCATCTACCCCTGATCATTCCATGCACTGGCCCCCCATTGTCACGATACCCACGACCTCTGCCCACTAGGTTGCTTAATGATCTATATGCATCTTCAATATACCCTTTTCACAAATAAGCATCTTAATGGACAGTTGGAGCGACAACAAAAACCTTCCTCGGGGTTCATGGAAGAAATATCTTTCGGCTTCACTATAAGAGTTCTGTGTGTCAACTGCGAATTTAGTGATATACCCTTCCAAGATGCTATAAAGCCACACTTTGACAGGTCGCGATGCTTTATTGTCGACCTCCTGTAGTTCTTGGATCAACTCTGGGGTCCAAGTCGTTGGCTCACCACCCTGGAAATTCCTCTTCTGAAAGGTCAACTTCGCCAACTAATCGAACAAAAGGACTGGGAATTCATAGAAGAACCATTCGTGCAGACCGTTGTGAATATATCTATCCACCCACTGATCTACCGTCAGTCAAGTATTCCGAATTTCTTCTTCAGTGAATTCCTATAGCTTCCGATCAAACCATTCCTGGATCTTGCTGTTGGTTGTAGATCCATATCTTCTAGTCTCATAGATTACATTGTCTTAGCTGTGCACCCTGGAGGACTGTACACCTATTTTGCATTTTTAGGGGTTCAGGGGCAGCGCTCCCGAGAAAACTTTTTGGGGCTTTTTTTGCCAACTGTTTTGCGGGCCCATGGTTTTGGGTATCCCGTGGTATTTTTCCCATTGTATTTTCCCTTTAAAAGAAAGACCTTGTAATACGGCTAGGGTTGATGTATTAGGTTTTATGCATTGTAAAGATCACTAAGATCAGGAGAGAGACTATGAGATAGTGAAGAGGAAGTGCAGTGGTTGTGCTGCAGGTTGTATCCCTTCACCTTGCTGGACGGTAATAATAATAAGAACTGGAAAATTCGATGTGGACGTAGCCCAAGTTGTGTGAGCCACGATATATATGTTTCTCTCTTGTAATGTGTATGTGTGATTATATTTGCATTTCTATTTATTGTTATTGCTCTGTAATCCTATTTTTCTAACAATTGGTATCAGATCCAAAGGTCTATTTGGCAGATAAACCCACAGGAAGCTAGGGTTTCTGGTTCGAGTGGGAGCAATGGCGGAAGAAAGTTTAAGGTCGAGAAGTTTAACGGCCAAAACTTATAGTTATAGAAGATGCAAATGGAGGACTATCTGTACCAGAAGGATATATTCCTACCGTTGGGAGGAAGAGAAAAGCAATCGGTAGCTATGAAGGACGAAGAATGGGAGGTTCTTGACAGAAAGGCTCTGGGAACAATACGGCTGAGCCTGGCTTCATCGGTGGATTTCAATATCTCAAAAGAAACGACAACAGACGGTTTGATGAGCGCACTGGGTAAGATGTATGAAAAACCCTCGGTCTCCAACAAGGTATTTCTAATGAAGCATTTATTTAATATGAAGATGTCTGAAGGTGGATCTGTTACTGATCATTTAAATGAGTTTAATACGGTTACAAATCAATTAAGTTTTGTAAGTGTGAAATTTGATGATGAGGTTAGGGCTCTTCTAATCTTGTGTTCATTGCCAGAAAGCTGGAATAGCTTGGTCATGGATGTAAGTAACTCTATCTCTGGTTCAAACACCTTGAAATTTGATCATATTATTGGTGTTATTCTTAGCGAGGAAATGTGAAGAAAAAGCACAGGTGAGACATCAGGTAATGCGTTTACCATGGAGACCATGAGAAGACAAAATGAGAGAGGAAAGAGCCAAGGTAATCGTGGAAAGTCTAAAACGGGCAGATCCATGTCCAGACTGGGTAAGATAGAGTGTTGGAACTGTGGAAAGAAAGGACATCTGAAGGAAGACCGCAGATCTCTAAAGAAGAAAGGATATGCACAGAAGGAAACTACCCAGGAAGCAAATGTAGAAGGTGATGTGTTACAAGATGCTTTGATTCTCCCATTAGATAATACTAGTGATTATTGGGTAGTAGATTTAGGAGCTTCATGTCATGCTACACCCCATAGGAAATACTTTCATGAGTATGTTCCTGACAATTTTGAACATGTTTTATTGGGTGATGAGCCATGTAAAATTGTTGGAATGGGTAAGGTATGGATAAAAGTTAAGAATGGAACTGATTGGATGTTAAAAGATGTTAGGCATATTCCTGCTATGAAAATAAATCTGATCTGAACAGGGCAGTTGGGAGATGGCAGCTTTCTATCTACGTTCGGAGAAAAGTGGTGGAATATCACTAAAGGATCAATGGTGATAGCAAAAGGAGACTGGGTAGGTACATTGTATTTATTTCCTCATAATACTGACCATTCTATCTCTTTAGCTTCCACAGGAATATATACAACATTGTGGCATCATAGGCTTGGCCACATGGGTGAGAAGGGGATGCAGATTCTCCACTCAAGGAAGTTGATACCAGATTTGAAGTAGGTAAGTTTGGAATTCTATGAAAACTGTGTTTATGGAAAACAGAAGAGAGTCATATTTCTCAGGGTTGGGAAACAGAAGAAGATTGAAAAGTTAGAGCTAGTGCATAAAGATGTATGGGGACCAGGTTAGGTACAATCTCTTGGTGGCTCTCATTATTATGTTACATTTATTGATGATGCAACTAGAAAACTTGATTTTATTGCATTAGACAGAAATCTGATGTGTTTGCTATTTTTAAGAAGTGGAAAGCTTTGGTTGAGAATGAGATAGAAAAAAGATTGAAGTTTCTTAGATCTGATAATAGAGGTGAGTACTGTGACAAGGAGTTTGATAGTTACTGTTCATATCATGGGATTCGTAGAGAGAAGACAGTCCCAGGAACACCACAAGAAAATGGTGTGTCTGAAAGGATGAACAGAACGATCATGGAGTGTGCAAGGTGTATGAGATTGCATGCAGGATTGCCCTTACAGTTTTGGGTGGATGCTGTAAATACTGTTGTTTATTTAATAAACAGAGGACCTTCAAGTGCTTTGGATGGTGGTATTCTAGAGGAGGCATGAACAGATAAAAAGGTAAACTACTCATTTCTGAGAATGGTTGGTTGTGAAGCATTTGTCCATATTGATAAAGATAATAGAACAAAGCTTGAAGCTAAATCCAAGAAATGTACCTTTATTGGATATGGTGTTCATGAATTTGGTTATCGTTTATGGGATTATGAAAATAACAAAATCATCAGGAGTAGAGATGTGATATTCAATGAAAAGGTCATGTATAAAGATCAGTTGCAGGGAAAGAAACAGGAAAAGGAAAACACAGAGTACACAGTACTTGATGAAATTAAAGAAAATGAAGTTCCAAAGGTGCCAGAAAATCAAGAAAAGCAGCAAGTACTTGAAACTCCTGCAAGTGTAAGAAGATCTACTAGGTTAAGTAGACTCCCTGAACGATACTCTCCTTCAATGTATTATTTATTGATGACTGATTCTGGTGAACCAGAATGTTATGAAGAAGCAATGCAGGTGGAAACTAGAAAGAAGTGGGAGCAAGGTATGAATGAGGAGATGGACTCATTGGTAGGAAACCAGACTTGGGATCTGGTTCAGTTGCCTGTTGGTAAAAGAGCATTGCAGAACAAATGGATTTACAGGTTGAAGGAAGAAGAAGGAAGTATGAAGCGGTACAAGGCGAGACTTGTTGTAAAGGGGTTTGCACAAAAGAAAGGTATAGATTTTGATGAAATATTTTCTCCTGTTGTTAAGATGACTTCAATTAGGACTATTTTAAGTTTAGTGGTTGTAGAAGATTTGCATCTTGAACAGTTACATGTAAAAATATCCTTTCTCCATGGGAATTTGGAGGAAGAGATATATATGCAGCAGCCACAAGGGTATGAGGTCAAAGGTAAGGATAATTTGGTGTGCAGGTTAAAAAAGAGCTTGTATGGATTGAAGCAAGCTCCAAGGAAGTGGTATTTAAAATTTGACAGGTTTATGACAGAACAAGGTTATAGTAGATGTCATTCTGACCATTGTGTTTATTTCAAGAAGCTAGATGATGAAAGATATATTATCTTGTTATTGTATGTGGATGACATGCTTATTGCAGGGTCTAACATGCAAGATATAAATGTACTCAAAAGGAAGCTAGCTAATTCATTTGCGATGAAGGATTTGGGTGCTGCAAAGCAAATCCTTGGTATGAGAATAACAAGAGATAGGAAAAATCACAAATTGACATTGTCTCAAGGTGAGTACATACAAAAGGTGTTGGAGAGGTTCATAATGTAGAATGCAAAACCAGTTAGTACACCTTTGGCCAGCCATTTCAGTTTAAGTAAAGAAATGTGTCCCAAGACACAGGAAGAGACTGATTACATGTTCAAGATTTTCTATCAATCAACAGTTGGCAGCTTGATGTATGCTATGGTGTGCACAAGACCAGATATTGCACATGCAGTGGGAGTTGTGAGCAGATATATGAATAATCCAGGTAAAGAACATTGGAAGGAAGTACAGTGGATTCTCAGGTATTTGAGAGGTACTACCACTCAGGCATTATGTTTTGGAGGTTCAAACACTGTTCTACAGGGATATGTTTATGAAGATATGGCAGGTGACAAGGATAGCAGGAGGAGCACCACAGGTTATGTGTTTACTGTAGGTGGAATAGCAGTAAGCTGGATTTCGAAATTGCAGAAGGTTGTTGCACTTTCAACAATGGAAGCAGAGTATGTTGCTATTACAGAGGCTAGTAAAGAGATGATTTGGTTGCAAAGGTTTATGGAGGAAGTGGGTGAGAAGCAGAAGGATAGCAGGTTGTATAGTGACAGCCAGAGTGCCATTCATCTTGCAAAGAACTCAACATTCCATTCTAGGACTAAACATACACAGCTCAAGTACCATTTCATACGCTCTGTTCTGGAAGATGAACTGTTGAAGCTGGAAAAGATACATACTAGCCAGAATCCTGTAGACATGTTCACAAAGGTAGTGACCAGAGAGAAACTGAGTTCTTGCTCGGTTTCAGTTGGCCTTCTAGCATGAAGGTGAAGAGGAGAAATTTTCCAAGTCCAAGTCCAGCAGCAGTGGAGTTGTTGTGATCAGTCTCCAAGTGGGATATTGTTGGTTGTGGAGCCAAATATTCCAGTCTCATAGATGATATTGTCGTAGCCATGCACCCCGGAGGAATGTACACCCATTTTGCATTTTTAGGGGTTCGGGGGCAATGCCCCCGAGAAACATTTTTGGGGTTGTTTTCGGTAGCTGTTTTGCGGGCCCGTGGTTTTTGCTATCCCGTGGTATTTTTCCCATTGTATTTTCCCTATAAAAGAAAGACATTGTAATACGGATATGGTTGATGTGTTAGGTTTTATGCATTGTAAAGATCTCTAAGATCAGGAGAGAGACTGTGAGACAGTGAAGAGGAAGTGCAGGGCTGTGCTGCAGCTTGTATCCCTTCACCTTACTGGACGGTAATAATAATAAGGACTAGAAAATTTAGTGTGGACGTAGCCCAAGTTGGGTGAACCATGATATATCTGTGTCTCTCTTGTTATGTGTATGTGTGATTATATTTGCATTTTTGTTTATTGTTATTGCTCTGCGATCCTGTTTTTCTAACACTCGGGTTTCGTCGGGTGCCACAACATATCCTCCTTTCACTATGCACACGGTCCTGGAAATGGAACCATTTGTTGACTCAAACCCAGTCGATAGGGGTTCCCATCACTGTCAACACCAACCCACTGCGATCTCCCCGAGCACCAGCCCAGGCAGGTTTTACCCTGTCCATCAACACCTGCAGAGCAGATGAGGTCTCACCCGAGGTGATCAAGAGAGAGTGGATGGAACCATGTTTCCGCTGAATGAAGGAGGATGATTGCGGCAACAATTATTTAGCATTCAAAACAGATCTATGCATTCAATATTAACATCAAAAACATTCATCCTTACAAGTATAACATTAAAGTATTAACTGCAACAAGAAATTATCGCAACATGCATTAACATAAAAGGTACACAAGTAATTTCACCAAATGGTTCCATCATGTCATATTACTTCAAAAAAACCCTGATACAACATCTCTGCAAAACCAGATTTTAGCAATATCTCTTGATCTCACATACAGACTCAAAGATGCACAAACAACATCCATAAATCGTACCTCGATCAGCTTTTCCAACACTTACAACTCATGTCTATATATAGGATTTCGCCTTTACAATGCTTGTTCACTTACTAACAACTTCCTAACTGACAGTTGGACAAATGACCCAAAATCTAACTGACGCGGTCCAAATGACCCAAAAACCCACCTACTGCGGTACAATTAACCCAAAATTACATATCATATGGTCCAATGACCCAAAAACCCGCATTCTGCGGTACAATCAACTCAAAAATAGATAAAATAATTCATCCTTCTTCCTTCCGTGACCTCTTCTGATGTGTCGCAGCATCGACAATGCTGCGATTCTTCCTTACCAAATCGCTTGCCAACAATCTTTATCATGTTTTATTTTGGATTTTCTAGATTTGTACTTTTGTAGACTAAGTACAGATTCTAGTGAAAACAGTGGTGGTCAACGAACATTAACATAACAACAGTGAGTTCCATGAAAGGTCCATCACCATAAATCATAGTTTTTCATATGAATTGGTGATGGTAATGATCCGTCATTATAATCATTATTCATGATGAACCTTGAATGTCACCGCATCACCTATACTTTTGGTGACGAGGCCTTTGGTGACATTTAGGTTTTGGTGACAAACACTCTTTTGACCCTCACCAATGAGCTTATGGTGACCTTTTTCGACCCTTACCAATGACCTTTTTGTTGTAGTGAGATATTTTGTTAGACTTAAGAGTTTGAAATTTTTTCTAATTTAATTCATGCTCGAAAAATCATCTATCCTTTCAAATAACTAACATCTTCACCTGGATGCCAAATATACAATCCTTTACATCTTTCTTTGAAGATGCATTGTTGTAGATGCATAGTATTTCCCTTTATATTTGCAATATGTTTTTTTAATTATTGAATCCACTAATAGGTTCCCTTACAACCAAGAAATAAATATTCATAACTCCATTATACCAAAATGGGACCTTTGAAACAGTAAATGCTTCTATAGAGTTCCATGACAAGTTGATTGGAAAAAAACGGTTTATAGCCGATAATTCATTAGGAACTTGGACCATTATTTGATTATTTTCTATTTTTGAAAACATTAGTAATTAATCATGCAAAATTTAAGCATAACAAAAAAATATTGCCACTTTAGGAATGTGAACTTAATGGTACACCATATAAATAAGGAATAATCAAATATGTCGCACTTCATAAATTAACAATGGAATCCATCATAAACATGAAACACATTCTTGGATAGAAAAGTATTATTTCCCTTTATTGAATCAAGTATGAAATAAAAACTATAATAAAAATTCTCTCATGGTGAATGCAAGAGTTTGTGGACTTTATATAGGCAAAGGATTGTGTAATCACCTACATTCCCTTAAGGACACTTGGTGCAATATTCCTATCTTTTGCAACTCAATAATCATCATGGCCTATAAACTCTTAACAACCTTGTATGCTATTTATACACTTTTTCTTTAAACTATTAAAATTCATTTCTATATTCTCTATTATTGATAACAGCTTCTAGCCTATACATAGAGTATTCAATTAAACCACTGGATCAATTCTGAGAACAAAAATTACCTTAGTATAACTCATCTAATCTTTGGGAAAGCTATCACTACATTGGCTGCAAATGGTAGATGCATCTTCCATGACACATTCATCTTCGATGATACACTCTTCTTCCAATGTGGTGTACTGTTTCTTATTGTTCACATACCCCTATTATCTTCTAACTATTATGCACTATTTTTTTAAATCTTTTTCACTTTGTTGATGAATAGTTCAGTGGTTAATATTCTTCATAGGCAATTGTGTCATTATGGGAATGTATACTTATAATGTTGCTTTCAACTCTTCCACATTCTGTAGACAAGATTGTAACTAGTTTTTGGATTTCATAGCTGTGTCATTGCTACATCTAAGAAATCAACAAAAAATTTAGAACGATGAAAACTGTAAAATATGTTCTATCTTATGTAAATGCTAGAAATGTTGGAACTAAAATTGTTGAATGCAATTTTATGAGATGAAAATGATGGGAATCAAAACCAACATGATTCCAAGGGATTGGTAACTATCTCTTTTTCAAGGAAATTAAACCGACTCTACCTACCAATGTGTAATACTCTTCCTATGATTGGTTGGAAGCTTTGTGGCATGTAGAGAAGCTCCTTCACGATGTCTATTGAGAGAATGGACCACATTTCTATGTAAAATATGTGTGTATCTATTATAGAACTGCAAATTATTGATTGTTCAATATTTTTGTCTTAGAAGGAGCATTATCAACATTCTCAACTATGAAGAAATCAATTTTAAACACTAAATTTTCGTGAGTAGAGACTAAATACATTGTTCATATAAAGTGCAAAACTATTTTTTTACACGGTTCTACAATATAATCTGAATCACATGATGGACATGAATTGACAACTTCTCAAGGAAAGGGAGCATCATCCTCCGTGAAATTTTACTCCAACATAAAATCCCTTATTAATTTAACATATTTTTCAAAGAATAAATTGAAGTGATTGAGAGATCATCCCAATGAAAAAATCACCCTTAACATACTCCTAGATGAACTTTTTCAAGGGAATCTCTATACTTTCAAAAGGAGTACCGATAATAGTCTTGATAAATGCCCTCACTACTATACTTTGGAGATGGGATGTTTGCCACGATAAGTTTTCTCTTATGTAGGTTTTCTTTTCCATATTTGTATTAGAACATGAGGACTTATCCCTCTGTCAATGTTGTGTTTGATTCATCCTCTAGATCATTTCTGTGCATGAAAAATGGGTTTCATTTTTTCTTTTCTTTTTTTCTGTAGAGGCATGTCATTTCCTACATAAAAGTATTTTTCTAGTCATTTTAGTTTCATCCATAAGTAATATGGTTCACACTGCCTTTGATTTTGCTTTCATTTTTTTCCCTAAAAATTATCTTTTACCACTTATTTCATAAAATGACCATCAAAGAAACCATTATTCATATATCACCCCATTTTTCCCATTCACTCAAGCATTATTGACTTGTTGCATTTTAAGTAGGTTATTCTCTTATTGATGATGGATTTATATATATTGTGTTTTAATTATGAATGCCTAATTTTTATTAACATTTAATAAAATGTTAAATGATTTAGGTTTTTTTGTCTTTTGGCTCCATCATTTTGTTAATAATTGACATCCAGTGGAAAATAACAATTGGTATTATGACTAATTAGTTATAAGAGAGTGCAAATTGGTATTGAAATTCAAAAAATGATGCATGTTTGATGTATACCTTAGGACTTTTTGTTTCTATTCAATATATGATTCTAGGACTAGCCATAAATATATATAAAACATGTTGAATTCAAAACATAAATATGGTGGTTGTAGGTGACTATTGCTGCTTCTTGATGCTCTAGATTGTTTTTCAAAACCTCTTTTTAATGGTGAACAGTTCCCAAGATTCATCAAACAATTGGTATGTTTGGAAACAAAAGTCCTAAAACCTTAGAACAATTAGTTGCTAACCTTCAAAAAATTGTCCTTCAAAACATCACCAATATTAGCATATTTTAGGCCTCACACAAGGCACTCTTCCTCAATATATATACTTAATAATCAGTGGTCGGCACATTAGTTCAAAGACATAAGTTTAAATCTATGAATTTAGAAAAAATTACACCTCAAAAACACCTCTTCTGAAGTTAAAATATGCACAAATCTCTCCTCAAACGTAGACCATGTTTGGAATATGATGCCCAGAATTGGGTATAGTGATTAAGTTACTTCCAAAACCCAAAATACTATTGCTTGAAGGTTGTAAGGTGCCTATAACATCCTATTCCTTTAACAAAACTCCAATCCTGATTCTATAGAACCTTGACATACTACATTTTTTCAGCCATGCCAAATGAGGGAAATAATGACGATAGTTCACTCCAACTGGGGGTGATTGTTTCAAATCATATTTCCTATTTAAATATTTTATGTCACATGTTGACATCATTTCCCAGTTTGTTGTAAAGGTAAGAAACAACATGGATCTAAATACACTTCATGTCTATCATAATTTTATTAGTACACCTATCATTCATATAGGTGTTATTCATTAAATCTTTTTGAAATTATTACTAACTATTAACCTACATCATTACCATGCTGCGTGATAATTTGTGGTACATTGTTGAAGAGGTCAATGGCTAGAATTCCCCTTGGGGTCCGTATCGAGTTAGTTTGTGAAAATATATTTTCATGATGAGTTTTTCCTTAATTTTGTTATTTCATTTTACGGAGGCTTATTTTTCTATTATTGTTTTGACTTTCATTGAATCTCTTTGGTTTTACTATTCTTTTATTTCCCTAATTTAATTATATATGCTATTATTGTTTTGACTTCCATTGAATCTCTTTAGTTTTACTATTGTTTTATTTCCCTACTTTAATCATATATGCTATTAATTTTTAAGCATCACTATTTAATAGTCGTAATCCTCAAGTTTCATTTATGTCCTCAATGTAGGTTAAATTGCCATGTGTTCAACACATCTTTAGAATTTATGATTTGGATTTTTCCATTTTAGGCCATACTAATGAAAAAGAGTTCAGAGTCGATATATTCAATGTGAGTTGTGGTACAACATATGGATTTAAAGGATTTTCATGATCTTGTTGCATATAGATTAATACAATTTTACTTTGCGTATTGATGTACAACAAGTGCTTAGGATGTGTGGATGTTCAACGAGAAGCAAAATATTCATGCTTCAAAGGTGTTTCAGGTATTGTTTGTAATTTTTTTTTGCACTATATCGTATCTCTTTGCTTTGTCTAGAAAAATATTAGATTTATAGAAAAATAAATAAAAATGTTGTTAGATGGAAGAAAGAAAGAAAGCATTTCACTAGGGCTATGTCCAATTCATGTACAACTTGTGCATGTAAGACTATTCTATATATGTATTTCATATTGTATTTTTATGATTCTTTAGAAATATTTAAATCCAATCAATAAATTTGTATCGTGATTGTGCTACATGAATCTGACTTCAATGCAACTATTGTGCTGAAATTTTTTCACTCTACCTTTCTTACTAGTTTTTTTACAAACAACCTAGTTTATTGAAATGCCAATCTTTGAGAAAGTTAATTAACATATAGGTGAATTATAGATAAGGATGCTTCTTTCATGTCTATAATTGTTTCTATTAATACAGGGGAAAGATAATTTTTTCTTTAGTTCAAGAAAATTATATGACTTTTAATTTATTGATTTTTGTTAAAGATATAGCTCATTGCACGGATTCAAATTTGAGAAACAAATCATGCAGTCTACTCTTGGTAGTTTCTTAGGTTCATAATTGTCTCTATACTAGGTGTATTTCATAATTACAGGTTTGGTGACTGAAAGGATTCACGTAGCTCATCATAGTAAGATTGCTCCAATGATATTGTTTTTTCCAGGTATGATAGAATGATATTAAGTATTTACTAAAAGTAAATCATATCATAAATTACGCAAAGTGCTAGTATCGATTTAATATTTTTACATGGATATAAGGGTTATCTTTTTGCTTTACGAGGGAACATGGAATGCAATTTCTAGATACATAGCTATCAACTTTTCATTTTAAAGGTTTATATGACTCAATTCCAAGGGATGGAAGTTAAGACATTAGACAAAGATACTATAAAACAAGTTGGTAGGAAAAATGTTTTTGTAAAAAAGCATTTAATAGGATTAATAGGTTACTTCCAAGGCCTCCTCTTGAAAGTGGAGATGCACTCATAAAGACTTGATCTTCAAAATTAGCTTCTTGGATCCTAGATTCTGGAGCTTCAAAGCATATGGCTTCATTTGAGGACATGTTCACCTCCTTGCATCCATCCTTTGTCCAAGAAGTACTAACAGGAGACAATACTCCAATCAAGGTATGTGGAAAATATTATATTGTACAAGAAGATGGGAAGTTTCAAGATGATTTATTTGTACCTTATCTATCTCAAATTATTCTTTCCATCTACGAAATCACTCACTCATGCCATGGTAATAAATTTATCTTCATCAAAGACTTAGTTATCATTTAATATTTAGTTTATGGTTCTATGATTGCACTTGAAAATTTTTATCACAAAAATAAATTGTACGTCTTTTAAAACAAAATTAAAATGCCTAAGTCTCGTGCTTCAATTTTGTTAATGCATTCTAATGATGTGAGTAATTTATGGCATGAGATATTTGGGGATATTAAATACCAATACTCGTATCAATTAAGAAAAGAAGACATGGTAGTGGAGTTTCCACCTATCTCCTTCTCATATGGAGTCTGTCCGGGATGTGCTCTTGGTAAGCACCCATAAGAGATATTTGAGAAAAGAAAGGATAAAAGAGGCACATATGTTCTTGAATTAGTGCACAATTATATTACAGGGCCTTTTACTCACCTCTCTATGAAAAAAGAAAGATATGAACTAACCTTGTTTGATGAGTTCTCTAGATACACATGGGTCTACTTCTTAGAAGACAAAGATGGTGTATTTGCTTGTCTTCAAGATTTTAAAGCTCTTGCAAACAAATAGTTTGGTAAGGGGATCAAGATCCTCTGCACAGATTATGGTGGATATTATGTAAATAAATATTTACATAGACTATTCTCCACATTTGGTATAGTGCTGAAACATACTGCTCCTTATACTTCACGCCAGAATGGGGTTGTAGAGCGGAAAAACCGCACACTGAAAGAGATAGAAAATTGCATGTTTTAGTCGAAGAATCATTCCTCCAAAATTATGGGATGGAGAAATAAATTGCTCAAATTATATTCAAAATAGAGTAAGACAAAAATATTTAAAAGTTTTTACTCCTTTTAAATCATAGAGTGTTAAGAATACAACAATGAAGCACTTCAAGGTATTTGGATTTCATCCTTGGGCTCATATCCCTTCCAAGAAAAGGAGGGCTTTAGAACCTAAAAGAGAGGAATTCATTTTGTGGGATATCCTAAATGGGTAGAAGGTTATAGGATTTTGAATATTTGGACTAAAAAACTATTTATTGAAAGAAGTGTCAAATTCGATGAAATTCCTATGCTTAACACTAGTTTTTCTACTAACGCACAACTAGTTAGTCGCAATGAATTTTCTGATTCTTCTTCTAATGCTTTGATTGAGAGTTTAGATTTGGATACATATTTAGATTCTCATACATATGATGATGATTCTGTTTCAAATGAGAGTGGTTTGGATCCAATAATTCAGCCTTGTTGGGAAAAGCAAACACTAAAAGTGGCTGGTGAACTACTGGGTGATCCTATTGATACTCAAAGAAACTGTTATGAGTTTAATGCTCACACTCTTGCAAAAATAGAGCCTTTTCTTCCCACTCATTTCTACATGATTCACTCATATGATCCTCAAACCCATGGGGAATCCTCCAGAAATGCTCATTTCGAGGTTACGATGGATGAAGAATATGAATCCCTCATGGACAACAAAACTTAGGATTTGGTACCTCTTCCTAAAGGAAGGAAATTGATTCGATGCAAATGGATTTATAAGACCAAGATGGAATCCAATGGACTTATTGGAAAGTATAAATAAATAATAGTGACCAAATATTTCTCCTAGATACATGGCATTGACTACATAGAATCTGTTTCTCCAATTGTAAAGATGGATTCAGATCGACTTGTTCTTGCTATAGTAGTTGCACAAAAATGGGAGATACATCACATTGATGTAAAGAGTTCATTTCTTTATGGGTACCTTGAAGAATAGATATTAATGGGGAAGCCACCAGGGTACATTCAAAACTCATCTCTGGTATGCAAATTAAAGAAATCTTTATATGGACTAAAACAAGCTCCTCGAGCTTAGTATGCAAAAATGGATTCCTTTATGTTAACCAAATTTTTTTCAAGATGTAATTGAGATCCAAATGTGTAAATGTTTTGAGAAGACAACTCTCTCTTACTCAGTGTACTCTACCTTGATGATATCCTCATTACTGGGAGTTCCACTACCTAAATTGCATTGTTCAAATCGAGTATGCATGATAGATTTTCCATGATTGACTTAGGACTATTACAATTATTTATGGGCCTCCAAATCACCCAATCAGATTTGGGAGTCATCTTAACACAGTCAAAGTATGCCAAATATCTCATCAATTGATTCAAAATGGATGATTGAAAACCAGCTCCATTCCCCTTTCCTTCTAGAGTTGAACTAGAAGATGGATGGGCTACATCATTGATTGATTGTAACCTCTATAGACAATTAGTTGGGAGCCTTCTTTATCTTACACATAATTGATAAAATATCTATTATGTAGTTGGGGTAGTCTCTAAATACATGCATGAACCACGTGAGTTTCATTTGGAGGTTTCCAAAATAATACTTATGTAAAGGGAACATATAATTATGGGATCAACTATGCTATGCCATGTAAATTTGACTTAGTTGGATACATAGATTATGATTGGGCTGGCGATGGAATAGAATGCAAGTCCACCTCTGGTTACTTCTTCAGTTTGGGATCAGAACCTATTCATCGATCAAGTAAAAATAAAGACATTGTTTCTCTATCAATAGTGGAAGCAGAGTACAAAGGAGCAATAAATGATGCAACACAATCCATTTGGTTACAACATATTCTCATTGAGATTGGAATATAGTTTCACATATCTACCATCATCTTTTGTAACAACTAGGGAACCATTAAGATTTCAAGAGAGCCTATTCAACACTAATGGACCAAGCACATAGAGATCCTTATGCACTATATCATAGGGTTGATCCATGACGGGGTTAGAGATCTACAATTTTTCCCTTCGTCTGAGCAGATTCGAGACATTTTTACCAAGTCTTTTTCTTCCAAATTATTCATCCATGATCGACAAGATGACATATTTGACACGGGAGTGACAAAATCATACCTGATTCAACCATTAGGGATACCAAAAGTTTTTCCATGGCAGACCAATAACCCTACAACTTATGGAACGCAAATTTCACCCAGAACATATGACTTAGATCTATCTATTTTCTAGATTTTGTGACATGGTGTTTGAAGCAATACTCTCCCAGTAAAAGAGTCATCATGTCCTTAGACAAATCAAAGACCCTATGTGTTATTCATGGTTATAATGTACAAAAAATGTTTTGTATCCCTCATTTCTCAGTCCAACATCCCTTTGATGAAAAGAAGTTCTCCACGTCTATCAAAAATCTACATCCTTTTGATAACCATTAGTTTTTGTTTAAACATCTTGATCCAAGCATGGCCGTACCTACTATCCCACCTTTATACAATTTAGCGGTATTTTATGAGAATTCTAGAAAATCCATTTCAATTATATGCACTATTGTGGGCCTGGAAGATGACAAAACTGTAGATGATGTAATACTGGAAACCCTACTTAGCTTAATTATAGACCGTGGTCATGCCCCCCTAAGTATTACTTATGTCATTACCTGGCAGAGGCTATCCATGTTCAATTAGAGGATCTTCCAGCAATAGAATGGTTCAGGTTCCCATCTTTCTTATTTTATATGTTCTTTTATAAAAACTATGAAAGCTTTGAGCACCTAGATTTGAAAATAGCTTATGAGAATGAAATCCATAATCTATTTTATGAGTGGAATGACCTGGTATTGAGAACAGAAGACAACTCAAACTTTATAGAATTCACATATAAGGTCATGAGTATAACCTACAACTTATTTTTTGGAATCTCACCCCCCAAAACATTTCTAGAGAACCAAAAACACTTGCAACTCACCCCATATGTGAAAGTTGGAGACTGGATAGTTTTCCTCACTCAAAGGATTTTTGCAATGGAATATGTAAGGAAAAGTTTTATAATAGATCATTCTCATTTTAGACACTTTAGGAAGCATAGAAAATTCATTTTTCCTAAAGAGATAGGATCTCTTCATGTTAGAGGCCTTAATGCACTACAATATCTTGGAAGCTACTTGAATAAACTAAACACATGAAAATAATATAAAGAAACCTATGATCCTCATAACGTAATATCAAACCAAAGGCTAGAAAATAAGAATTCTTCCTATGTATGTGATCCAAGGCCTATTTGGGATAGAATTGCAAATAAAGAAACCTGGAGGAAGTATAAGAGGTGTTGAAGAGCATAGAAGAGCAAGTTGCTTCAAAGTAGCTAGCAAGCCAAAAAAGGGGAGCATAATAGCTCCAGAAAGAAATGGATATTGATGACCCTAAGAAGGGCCCACATCCTAAGAAGGATAGAATAGAAGAACATAAATAAATTCAAGTAGTGGTGTGGGGAGAATAATTTGATGAGGTCCCAAGGGAGATAACAAGTTAATTACACCATTACCATCTAGCATAGGAGGGACACCTATAAGGTATACACACTATCCTTCCTTATAAATCATAGTTCCACAAGGATTGCAAGCCTCACCATCACAGGGTCATGTACCTGTAAAGACATATTTGTAGACAAGGTACATAGATATCAGAGAAAGGGGCATGAGTCTAGTTAATGACATCAGACAACAGATCCCAATATCTAAAAAGAGGCTTATCACAGTGGCTGGCTATCAACATGATTCTTTCATATTTTCTATGGTTGAACCCAAGGTTTCCAATTCCTCAACTCTATGTGATTGGAAAGTAGAGGAGCATATGTGGAATTTAAGGAGTTTTGGAAGCTTGACAAGCTTGAATTTTATACGAAATCTAGTGATATGATATGCACATAGGCTATGAAATCAGTAAAAGAATATAGAAGGATAACAATAGCTTTGGAAAAGTTTGAGCAGTTGTGGAAAGATGAAAAATGGACTACTCAAGCCAAACAAATAACCATTAATGAATTGGATGAAATATTCATAGCACTGGGATCTAATTATTCTAATGGAGCACAAATCAAATCATTGATTGAGAAGAAAGACAATGAAATGGCTCACCTAAGGAAGAAGCTGAAAATTCCCACTACATATCTAGTTCAAATAGAAGAGTTGAAACAGGTTCAAGCTAAGAAAGAGAAAATATATGCTTGTATGATGCAATATCCGAAGCTAGCAGAATAAAAGAGGGATAAAATTGATGAACCTCATTGGCAGATAGCCTCCTTGAAGTTACAAAATAACAAGCTGTCAACTAAAAAGTATATTGAAGCAAAAAATGCTACATTGCCAGTAAAGAATCATCTAAAAGAATAAATAACTATAGCATAAAAAGAGATAGAGAAGATAGCTACATGCACTAAAAAAATTGATGTTGGTCTAATGGAGGAAGTCAATATAGTACATGATTCAAATGCATAGTCAATTCTAGAAGAGACTGATAAAGATAAAAAGATCTGAGAGTTAGAAAAAGAGACAAATCAAAAAATATGAAAGGATATTGGAATTAGAAGGCCAGGGAAACAAAAAAGAATATGACATGTCTGACTTGGGAGCTGAGATAAGTGAGTTGAAAATCCAAACAACCAAATTACAGTTATACATTCAAGGGGAGCATCTTTTAAGAAGAACCACTCAGACTTTGTGGGACAAGATAACCCAATGGTTTATAAAGAAATGGGATTACTTTGAGGTAACCCAATATGAGTTGGAGATGACAACATCAGCAAAAGAGGAATCCAAGTCTGTAGAAAAGCAATTGGGAGAAATGCCCAAATAATAAATCCAGGTCATTGACTATCTTAATAGGAGGACCAAGACACAGTTGGGCGATCTTGGCATTGATAATAGAACTTAGATCATAAAGACAACTAAGATGATCATCATGAAACAAGCATGTTTGTTGAGAATGAAAGACAATACCAAGCAACTAAAATAAGAAATTAGTGCTTTCAAAGGTCTTTTCAAACTAGTGATGAACCTTGGAGCCTTCCCCATGGGATTGTAATGGAGATGCTTATTCTAAAGATGAATATAAAAAATAGCTGACTCAAAAAAGAGATGAGATAACTCAATCAACCATAAAAGGAGAGGTTAGTGGAGAGAAAGTAGTGGATAGGATCAAGTGTGGTTTTGAAATTTTGATTTCACTAAAGAATATTGCCAAGAAGTTAGGGCCAATTTCATATGAGAAAACTACAAATGCATAAATATCACTTGAATCCTTAAAAGAACATAGATTTCCCATGGTGAAAGAATGTAAGTTAGTGGTTCAGTATCATAAATTGGTTTTACCAGCTAAAGTAACACCAGTGGGACATGCAGCAGGACATTCATCAAGCAAGTCACCAGAACAGCAAACAAGTCAACCTACAATTCAACCAGCAGGACAACCTTCATCACTGTTGGGAGAAACCCAAGTAAAGGAAATTTTGAATGCAAAGTACAGTTAGGCGAGGCCTGACATTGAACATTTTTGGAGACAAGAAACTCCGTAAATACTAGGAAGAGGGTATGGAGTGAAGTGTAGTCGATGGGAAAGGACCTGTTCCCATCTTAGTAAGGACAAAGTACTAAGGAAAACCAGAGGTGGTTGAAGCAGTTAAAGGCCGAGCTGTGACCTGACTGCTACAGGAGAAGAAATTAAAAAAGTGGAATGGTTTAAAGGACATGCCATTGCAAAAGTCGGAACTGCGCCTATCAGAGAAGCGTCAAAGTCAAAAGAAGCGACGCCGAAGGAACAACAAATTTATATCCAAGTGTGGTCTACAGGAGAACCATGCAGGGTTTTTTGGTTTTGGGTACTATGGGGGTTGGCCCATAGTTATTGTAATATGTGAGCTTCGGGCACATCTATATATAAAGGTAATTTTGTATAAGGAAGGGTTGGCTGGTCTTTTGTTCCGACAACCAAGTGTTATAGTTGTTTTGATTGTAGATCTAGACTGAGAGATAACATACTCTACAATTGAGTGTGTAGAGAAGAGTCTGCAATTGAGTGCACAGACTAGAAATGTTACCCTTCCAAGTAATATAAGAACAGTTCCTGTGGACGTATCTCCCGCCTGGGGGTGAACCACGTAAATCTAAGTGTTATGTATGATTTTATGACATGTTTTGTTCCCATGTTATGATGTGTTTATGTAATTTCTCTCATATGTATATGAATGGTAATCATGTGTTATGAAAAATTGAATTTATGTATATGAATGTTGCAAAGTAGCATTGAGTAAGAGGAATGCGTAGTTAACCGGTAAGATAGTAGCAATTCAGCAAAGTTCTATAGACTGTTGGTAGATACAGAGTGTGAATCCATAAGTTGATATTGTCTTGTTAAGTATATTTTAAGGAAGGAACATGTTGCGAGGTCGTTAACCACATCCACACATCGCCACGGTTGCAGAAACCTGATTCTGTAACCCCCCATCTTCGCTTCGGGTGAGACTTCATCCTGTTTATAGGTTGATGCCAAAAGGGCCAGTGAAAGGGGTTTTGTTGTGTCTACAATAAATTCTCCAAACCTAGGTCATCCCATAGAAAAACCAACAAGCACATATGCCAAGTCAATTTGCAAATCATCTTACTCCCCTTTCTTTCATGCCATCTGTCGTATAGGCTAACATCCAAATGATGTATTAGATGAACCAGGTAGGTATACCTCAAGTAGGTCAAATGGGAGGGCATCCAGTTGTTCAACCAAATGTCTATATGAGAGGCCAAACCACATCATCAAAAGGAAAAAAGAAAGCCTCAAATAAGAGACGTTGAAGGTGAAAGTGATGTTAAGTCAAAAGTGAAAAGTAAAATTAAAAGGGAAGGGAGAAAAGTTACTTACAACTTTGTTGAAAGAAAACATAATTCTGTTACTTTGTAAAAGGCTATAAAGACACCCTCGAATTCATTGTAAAGGGATGGAAAATTTGTGTAAAGGGACTCTATCATTTTGTTGATTTGATGAACCATTTTGTAATGTAATTCCATTGTCAGATATTAAGTTTGCAGAGTACTATAGAGACGTTCTTCCTTTGTGGTTTGTCCATCTTCATTATAATCATACTTCTCTAAGTCTGTGTATGTGTTCATGAGATGCTAATAAAAGTTACGGGTAACACTTCAGCTCCATATTTTGTTAGTGATGTTGTATATTGATAAATGTTGAGACTGATTGGAGAGATTTCAAATTATCTTGACCTCTACTCTAGTTTCATAAATTTTTGTTGATTAGCAGCAAATTTCGATGTATTCTGTTATTGTTTTTTTTTCATGAATGTCTTGGTAAAAGTAAATTCACAAAATAAACTCATTATCTACAATATATCTTGCTAGAAACTATTGAATTATTTGAATTAAATATCATTACACTAATGCTTTCACATAGGTTTAATATATTTGTCCTACATGCGCCTCTTTAATCTATTCGTTTCTTCATTTGTTCAAATTCATTTGCATCATTATCCAAACTACTGGAATACTCTATAAAATTCCTCCACTTTTTTTTACACCATCAAAATTGTTCACAAAAGTTACTGATTCAAATATTTCAAGAGAGATTTAATTCATATTAAATTCTATATAGATTCAACTCGAAAATATTTAAAAATTGGGTTTTGGCATGCCTTGGCTAGTACTATTTTAGTCAAGTACTCCTCAGGCACTAACAATTTCTATTGTTATTTGCTTCTTTTTTCTAGCTTTTTTCATTGATTTTGATTTTTCTTTGCTCTTATAAATGGAAATGTGTTGCTATCAATCTCAACAGGTAACAACACGTGTCAAAGACCATAAACATTGTAGGAATTAATGGTAACATTTATTTCTATGCATGCCAACATTGAAAAAATCAATGGTAACATTTAAATATGTGCACATCACCACCACATAAATTAATGGTGATGTTTAATTTTGTGACCATCACCATTAATTAAACTCTGACCATTATCCTAAAAGGCTCATAACATTTTAAAAAAATGAATATAAATGGTGACAGTCCTTCATCACACACAATTAAAGGTTTTCAAACTGACAAAAAAATCAAATAATGGCTACGATCTATTATAGGTTGTAGCTAATAAAGTTTAGAGTTACTAAAAATAATGACTTTCCTCAAAGTACAATCACCATATATGCAACAATAGTGAGGGTCATTAAAGGCTTGCCACCATGAGTTACTATTATTCATGGTAAATAATGACAGTCATTGACCATCCCCATATATGCATCAATAGTGAGAGTCAATAAAGGTTTGTCACCAACAAATCATTATTTTTCATAGGAAATGGAAATAAAAATTGATCATCATCATATAAACGTAAATAGTGAGGGTCTTTAAAGACATGTCACTATTATTTATAGGAATTGGCAATGGTCATAGACCATCACTAATAATTTGATTATTGGTGATGGGATTAAAATGTCTTCATATCTCCTTTACCTTTGGCTACACTGCCTTTGGTGAGGTTCAGTTTTTAGTCAAATTGACCATCATCATATATGCATCAATAATGAGGGTAATTAAAGACATGTTACTATTTTTCATAGGAATTGGCCATAGTCATTGACCATCACTAATAATGATTATTTGTGGTGGACCTAGATCATCTCCATATCTCTACTTTTGGCTAGGATGCCTTTTATGAAATTAGCTTTTAGTGATGGAGGCCCTTTTGACTATCGCCAATGAATTTATGTCGACGTTTTTTTCCCCTCACCAAAGGCCTTTTTTCATGTAGTGTGGGAACATTCATCATATCACCTATATAATACATGTACAGATGGTAATATCTTGTTTTTGACCCCATTGTATTAAACATGTAAATGATGTAAAATTGTTATAAAATCGTGGTGAGGAGCTCAAGGCCAAGTCCCCACCATTGATTTAGTGCTAAAATTGATGTATATGGTTTGTGTGCTAGCCAAGCACAATATAAATCGTAAATATCATTTAAATATGCATTTTAATAAATTACCCACAACTAGCTATGCAATGCAATGCAACAAGATTGTGGGGGCAAGATTTTTACAAGGAATTGGGAGGGAAATATTCAAACCCTTGAATCAATCAAGTCAAGCCAAGTTTCAATGACAAAACCCATAAACCCTCAACTACCCATGTTTACTTGATAACCAATCGTTTATTTGTACCAAGAGTTGGTTGAAATAGTTATTATTTGGGAAATGTTGAGGTATGGCTATTCAAATTCGGGTATGGGAAAGCCACCATTTTAGAAAAACATGTTTGGATTCTTGGGCAAGAAAAGAGCCATTATTCATCAACTAGTTTTGCTCTCTCATGAGTTTGGAGCTTGCTGGGAGTTTTTATCCATGATTTTTCTGTGTTTTCCTTCATTCTCAGCTGGGAGTTTTTATCCATGATTTTTCTGTGTTTTCCTTCATTCTCAGCTGGGAGAAGGGTGTTTTGTGATATAGAACAGTGGGGAAGAAGAGGAATCCATTTTAGGGGTCCCTGGGGTTTCATTGAGGCCTTTTTTGTCCATTTGGATGCTCAAATACCCATGGAAAAATCGTTCTTCTCCCTGTGGTCAATTTTCCCTTCCCACAATTCGTTTTTGACTGGCCACAATTTGGGGAAAACCCTTGGACGTATTGTTTTGCAAATCCCATAGTTAAAAACGTTTTCCCTATGCCCAAACTATGTGTTTTTCTATGTGTGGGAGATATTGTTGTGGTTGGATTTATGTGTATCCATGGTTTTGGATTGAGATTGAGTGCAAGCATCCAAGAATAGAAGAGGGTTCAGTTTTAAATTGAGAAACCCAAACTGTGGATTGGATTGACATAGATGTGGTGTTATTTTTGCTGTGCATTGGTTGCAAGTTCCCTTTCCTTGTAGAAATCATGCCCAACTCGGGGGTGGCAACTGTGCTGAGATATTAATGAGCACAGTTGGCATGTGGCTGGGTGGAACATTGCAGTTGTGTAGCTAGTTTCTTGGGGCAACTTCACAATCAAGATAATTATTCTTTGTGTATTAAAATATTCATTTTTTTTAATTTTATGACTTCTATTTATATGTTGAATGCATGTGAAATGTGTGTGGATAGTTTAATTCTGTTGTACATGTTTATTTTGAATGGCATCTACACACATGTGTTTTATTGTGAAGAACCTGCAACAATTAATTGATGAAATACACGATATATCAGATCACATAATATTTTTATTGATCGCGGGCCACTTCGAGGGGGAAACCTCCTTTGAGAAAGCTCAATACAAATAAATTCACGGTACCTTCATTGGCCTCAACACAAACTTATATACTAAGTCTAGGCACTAATACTATGGGTCAATACCATGGGCTAATACAAACTATGGGTCAACAAATACTACGGGACGACTTACAAAGCATATGCATCCAACAATAATAATACAAACTATGGATCAACAAATACTACGAGATGACTTACAAAATAATATGCATCCAACAACAATATACTAACAAAGTAAAGAGAAGGGTTGACATGGGTTCTTGACATCCCCTCCCCCTTATAAAAAGATTTGTCCTCAAAGCTTTAGATGTGGAAATTGTTGTTGAATCTGAAGGAGTGGTTCCCATGTAGCATCATTTGGTTGCATTCCGTGCCACTGAATTAATATTTATGTGATAGAGCGAGAGAGAAGATGAAAAGTGCGCCTATTGAGGACGGCCTCCAGCTCCAAAAGGATGGATCCTTTATTATCGAGTTCTGGTAAAATAGTTTTTCCTCGGATGTTGGTGCCAAGAAATTTCTTCAGACAAGAGACATGAAATACTAGATGAATGTGGGAAGAAAGAGGAAGTTAAAATTTATAAGCAATGGACCCAATCTTCTAAAGAATCCTATATGGCCCATAGAAATTTGGAGTGATCTTATGACGCCCTTTGAGTTTTAAGGAGGATTGCTTGTAAGGATATAGAAAAGAAAAAGCATATGACCTGCTTGAAAAGTGCACTCAGAACGATGCTGATCGGCTTGTTGCTTCATTCGATTTCTTTCCATGTGAATATTATCCTGCAAAATGCGAAGAATCTACTAGCGGTTTCGAAGGACCGTGTCAACTGCTTGAACTAGTGAACTGGTGGGGGTGTATGGAAGAAGAACTGGCGGTTCTTGACCATAGACTGCTTCATATGGAGTCATTTTAGAGGCAGTGTAGTAAGAGGTATTGTACCACCATTCAGCGAGAGGGAGCCACTTTTCCCACTGATGTTGTTGTTCAGAGGTGAAGCAACGAAGATAAGTTTCCAAGCATTTATTGATAATTTCAGTCTGACCATCTGTTTGTGGGTGATAACCTGAACTCATCTTCAGTTTGGTGCCAGTGTGGAGAAATAGTTCTGTCCAAAAATGACTGGTGAAAGTTGCATCACGATCCGAGACAATGGAAGAAGGGATTCCATGAAGATGAAAGATCTGGTCTAGGAAAATTTGAGCGACTAAGGAGGCTGTATAGGGATGGTCGAGGTCACAAAAATGACTATATTTGGAGAGGTGATCAACTAAAACCAAAATCGTTGTCTTCCCTCCAGATTTAGGGAGCCCTTCAATGAAATCCATAGAAATATCTGTCCAAATCCGAGTAGCGATGGGAAAGCGTTCGATCAATCCCAGAAGGAGTGTCGTTTCACCCTTATTGCACTGACATGTATCACATTCAGCCACCATCTGTTGAATTGTCCTTTTCATTCCTTGCCAAAAGAAGTTACGTCGTGCCCACTCATACGTTTTGAGGAACCCAGAATGCCCTGCCGATGG
Source organism: Larix kaempferi (assembly GCA_027924585.1). Classification (NCBI taxonomy): domain Eukaryota; kingdom Viridiplantae; phylum Streptophyta; class Pinopsida; order Pinales; family Pinaceae; genus Larix; species Larix kaempferi. The sequence goes on from BSBM01000550.1 coordinate 6,972,897, forward strand.
AGAAGCATGGAGTTCATAGAAGACAGACTGTTGAATATATGTGCTCTGGGGAAGCACTAGACGGTTCTTGTATCTCAGGGAAGCACCATACCAATATTAATGTGGTACGGTAGAAGGGTTTTTGGCCATGCATTGGATGATTTGACATAATGAAGAGTCATTGACATAGCCCTATTGAACAGATTACAACTAATTTGGAACAGGCATAGAAATAGCTGAACGAGAAACTTGGTCATCAAATGTGCGATAAAGAGCATCTGCCACAATATTGTCCTTACCATTCTTGTAAGTGATCTCATGGTCATAACCCATGAGTTTTCTAACCCATTTTCGTTGGGCTAGGAATGATACATGTTGTTCCAGGAAATATTTCAGACTCTGGTGTTGGCTTACTATACTATTCTAGGGGTTTCCAATGTAGACCCAGGTTCTTTGCGGTTCAAGGAACCAACAAAACCCTCTCTCACCGGCCCTTTTAGCAACAATCTGTGAACAAACTGAGGTCTCACCCGAGATGAAGCTGAGGGGGGGGCTGCGGAATCAATTTTCCACAACCTTGTGATGAGATTTTCGACAAACTGGAGAGCAGTGCGCTGCAGGGCTCGCGGTGTGAACTGAAGACTGCGCGAAGTCTCCTACTTCACGGTTGATACTTCTACAAGTTGAGACACTTGCACAACCAACGCATCCAAGGACTGTGCGGTTCAAATAGGTTTCAACAACAGGACAACGCAACAGACGAATACGCTTCCTCTTCGGACTTAACCAACCTTGATGACTTTACTTAGTGATTTATCCATTCATCTACTGCCTTAGATTGTTTAGTCTTATGTCTTATGCAACAAGACAAAATACACTGCCCTGCGCACTTCCAGTGCTGTGCTTCAAGGGAGTCGCACAACGCGATCTTTCCTACTTAGGTGTTTATCTAAATGACTTATGCATTCGTTAATTCAGAAATACTGTGCATTCAACATTCATCCATACATGTGATACTTAACATATTATTCCCATCTCATTCTTTTGGCGAATACATATAAAAGTATGAACATATCAATTGGTAAATGAGATTTCAAGCATTCATTGTAAGCAAACAGACAAGTGCAAACACATAAACAATCACACTACACAGAATTTAACGTGGTTCACCCCCGGGATGGGAGCTACATCCACAGGAATTGTTTTTATATTAGTATTTGGGAAGGGTACAACAGTTCCAGTCTGCGCACTCAGCTGCAATCTCTCTTCTCTCTCAATAGGCCTCTATGCACACAGCTTGCAGATCCTTTACAATGGATTTCAGCAATACAACACGGTATCACTCAGATACAACAATTACATTTCAACATTAACCCTTTCCCTTACAAAATATGCCCCTTTTTATAGATCATGCTCGTAGGTCATGTCTTTACAATAGATGGGGGAAACCCTAAGGGTTTCCAAGGCTATCACGGTTTTCAACTAACCAGACTTGCTAGTTCTGGTAGCGAATCGTCTGTCATGGTCATCCTTTGTGCATGGTCACGTCACTATCATCCCCCTGTCGCACGCATGCCAACAGGTCACTTTCATCGAGTCGTTCCTTCTTTAATGGCTTCGTGTGGCCGGTTCATGTAGTGGTTCCTTGCTTGTGCAATAGGTCACTTTCCTCCGCTTTACTCCTTACCCGCAGCTTGGTAATCATGGAGCATATTTACCAAAAATAGACCATTGATGGTATAACTGGAATATGTGCCATCTTCCGTCAAACATTCTGCCTTGCTAGATCTCTATAGATCGGGCTCATCACAGCGCTAACTCCTCCGTAGCACTGTACTTCGTAGCTCTTCCGACACTACGCTATGCTCAACTTTGCAACTCTCCCAAAAACTAACTTGTTCAAAAAGTCTTCAACTTTACTGCGCTTAACTTCGTAGTGCCAAAAATTGACTTGCACAAAAATGCCCCACTTGGCCCAGGCCCAAAAGGCCCCTAACACTTAAATGTGGCCCGTCCCTGAGTTACCTTCAACCTCTACTTCTCCTAGCTATTCTTCCTCCTGCGGAGCTAACTTCGCAGTGAACTCTTGATATTTTGTACTTAACTTTTCGACCGTTTCCTTGGTGTCTTGCTCAATCTGTTGTTCTTTCATCATCCACTTGTTCTTGTACTGAATCCTATCCTTTGTGGAGTTCCCGCAATGCTTCTTCAAGTTTCTATGTTAGTTCATGGGCTTCTTCTTGGAGGGGTTGTGACTTATCTTTGACTTCAGTCTCCCTGTCTCTCAACACTTGCACTTGTTTTCTCAATTCCATGACTTCATGATATCTGTGAAGGCGGTCTCTTGGTGGCAGAGCCTTGACCTCTGCGTCTAGCAATTCTAATGATGCCTACTTATCTTTCAAAGTGTTCTTGAGTTCCAACAACTCTGGGTCTTCTTCAAGCATAGTAAATGTTTTTTTCACCTTGTCCTGCAAAGTTTGGCACTTAGCCACTTCACTGGCTATACTTTCTATTGCAACTTTCACTTCTTCTGCTCGCAGCTGTTGCTGATCAAGTGGAGTTTTCGGCTGAATCTGTGCTTCCAACGCAGCAATCTTCGCTTGATAACTGATCTCCATATCTTTCATCTTTTCCTTGAGGTCGTTGACCACCTCGCCAATCTTAATGATAGTGTCCATAGGCTCTAGCTTTTCATCGCATTCTGATATCTCTGTGGCTACCATAGAGACTGTATGCTCTAGTCTCATTCAGTGGTCATGCTCATCTTGAAACTGCATGGACCTCTTTAAGCTTGACTTCTGCAACTACTTATAGTTTGCAACTAACTCATGGTGCTGGTTCTTGGAAACTACATCTCTCTCATGAAGCTCCCCCACAACCTGTAGGTGTAGATCATGTAGACCCTCCATTGGTAGTATTGAGATATCAACTTCCACATGCTGGATATCCTGCTCACCCAAAGTTAATTGTTCACGCGGTAATCTTGCACTCAGTGGATCACGTCTTACTATGCGCGGCTTCGACGAAAAAGTCAGGGCTAAAGGTGTTGTCCTCACCTGCAAAGAGCCTCTTGAATTTCCTTCTGACTCTGAGTCTCGCAGCAAGGGTAATCTGCCCTGTACTTCCTTGATCTTTTCTGTAATGCCTTGCAGTGTGATCAGATTCTTCTACAGACTCTTCTGAATTGCCTCATTATTTTTATCTTTTTTGGTCATCAGGTCTTCCATCTGTGGTGTTACTGTAGATGCACTCATCTTGTAATGATTATCATGGATTTTTTCTTCCGATGGGCCCTTAACTGCTTTCTACTTCTTCTTATGTACCTTCTTCTCTACAGGACTCTCGACTTCCTTTCTTTTTCCTGTCCATGGCTCTTCGATAATGGGTGTAGGAATGGGATTACTCTCCGCGGAGTCACTTTCGATTTCCACAATTCCTTTGACTCTAAATTCAGGAGGCCATTCCTTCATAATGGTATCAATGTCTTCTTCATTCATGTGGTATCTTCCTTGGAACCATTCAGGGTTCTTCTTCTGTGCCTTGGTTGAAATATGAATGGAACGCATGTCAACATAAAAGTTGACAGTGCGAATATACTTAGTTGTTACCTCTTTTGTTATCCGCGGCATGGCGATAATGACTTTGCGCAGCTTCTCATGGTAAGTGTAGAAGACTTCAGTTGTCGCGTGATGTCTTTCTAAATTCAAATTTGCCCAAATATTTGCATAACTGGATCCTCTGCAATCACTGTTGTCGGTTCTTACGCCAACGTAATCCTTCGGGTCCTTACACCCTACAAATGCAATCAGCACTATCAACCATATATAATGGAAATTACTGCCGTGTGTCTGTGAATCATTCAGTTCCTCCAAGAACTCATTCAACAGGTAATGACACCAGTTGAATCTTCCTCCCTCCATGACTTTTGCACCAAGTAGCACTGTTCCCACGAGTACTTCCAATGGTCTTACTTTTCTCATAATTTTTTTGGCTAATAGTTGTGTGACAAACCGCATAGCCTCATCATTTATGTCATCCGTGACAAAGCCTCTCTTTCCTTTGATGACGGTTTTCGTTTTCTTCATCCTCGCGGCGACCTCCTTGTCCCTACTTTTTCCTTGAAATAATTGCTTCGGATCTTCGCCTCTCTTGCCTAATCCAGTGATTTGGTGGATCAAGTCAATGTTTAGGTCAATATTGCAATCAAGCCATAGATATCCCTGGTGAATGCGGGACATAAGAGTTAGCACCACCACATTCAGTTCTGGAATTTTGTCGAAGTGTGGGAGTCTCAACAGGTTAAGCAGTCCTGATTCGACTACTCCGGATAACCAACTTTCTGTGACGAAGGCAGGATTTCCTTTCACGTCTTTCTTCTAGCACATGTATTGGTCTAGCTGGAACTGTGGATACTTAGGTTCATTGGGGTCCTTCTGCATCTGAAGCAGGTCGTAGTCTTCCCACTTACACTCCAAGATCTTACCCAACAGATTTCCTCCCACTTTGACATGGTTCGACATGGGTGAGAGCGGAATCTCATACTTGGAATTATTTAGTAGCTTAATGGTCAATGCGTCCTCTTCATGTGGCGAGATATACTCAGGGGTTAGCTTCAATGGTATTTCCTTATCATCGAGTGGAACTTGTGGCACTTTGGAACTCATCATTTTTGGCTTCATTTTCGGCACCGTTGGTTCTTTGCCTTTATCTTGCATTGTTGTAGCGTGTCTTGGTGATCTTCGGGAAGCCTGACCTTGCTCTATTATAATTTTCTTGAGGGGGGTTCTAATCAACCCTTCAAATCCTCCATATCTAAACACCTTCACAGTCTCCTTGAATGTGAACTCTTGCTCAATAGAGGGCCTCTTAGACATTCACTGGATGGATCTAGGCAGAATGATGAGATTTCTGATAACTTGCTGTAAACAATCGCAAAGTATTGCTCGCAAGAAAATTCAAAGGTTTCGGTAACGCCCGCGAGTCCAAATTTAGCGATATTTATAGGCACGGCTGAGCTCCTTCGCACCTCTCAACATATAGATAAGCATTAAATGCGGTATCTCTTGGCCAAATCCGACAAAGATTTCGGTCCTTTCCTTCATTAAGTCGTTCAGAACGGCTATTTCTGCGTTAAATGCTCAAGCGATTGTTGGAAAAAGTACTGTATAACGGCTATATTTGCGACCGACATTCTAATGGCTACTTTTCTAGAGTGTTGCATCGAACTGCACGGTGGTTCGTTACTACTCCGGCACAGTCACTTCGCGGTGCCTGATTTCTTGCTTCTGAAATTAGCCTCTTTTCTCGTTCATCTTGATCTTCGCAGTTGCATTTTGGTATTTGGAACTACGCAATTCCTCTTTTCTTTTTTTTTCTTTTTTTTTTGGCACAGCTTCACTTCTTAACAAGTGGTGCACGGTATACACATTTTCTTCATCACACTTCGTGTACAGACTCTTCCCCATTTCTAGTTCCCAATTTCAACTATACTTGAAACTTAGAAACTTTCTCCTTTCCTGATCATTAAGGGTTTTGCAAAGCAGGACTATCCCGATAGGGTTTTAGTCTGCTTCCATTGACTAGGCTGGGCAAGTTATCTCCTTCTAATGTGGCTAACTCGATTGCGCCACTGTTAGTTACATGTAAAACAATATATGGGCCAATCCAATGCATTTTAAACTTTCCAGGAAACTTCATAAGTTTGCTATCATACAGGAGGACTAGATCACCTACCTGAAAGGTCTTGTTTTTGATATGGCGATCATGCCATGATTTTTCTCTTTCTTTATGCACTTCTTGGTGAAATCCTACAATGAAGCGATCTTCCTCCAGACCAACCAAGTCTAGAAGCCTTTCCTCTAGTGCATCATGATCTGCCATGCCTGTGAATCCAACTATTCTTAAGCTAGGAACAATGTACTCCATTGGAATTATTGCTTCATGTCCATAGGCCAACCTAAAAGGTGTGTGGCCAGTCAACTTTTTGCAAGTAGTTCTGTATGCCCATAAAATAGCTGGAATGCACAGGTCCCGGTCATCTCTATTGACATTGCATATTTTTGTCAGTGCATTCTCCAGTACCTTATTGAATGCTTCAATAGTTCCATTTGCTTGCGGATGATACGTCATACTTCGCTGATGATGAATGTGGAACTCTTATGTCAATGCCGCAATAGTTATGTTCAGAAAATGAGTGCCTTGATCACTCATCAAGATCTTCGGGCATCCAAACCTTGTAAGGATGTTCTCAAAAATGAACTGCGCGGCAGGAACTGCGCTACAATCCTTCACTGGCTTCACTTCTTCCCATATGGTGAGGTAATCAGTTGCAATAATAATGTACCTCGCACCAGTTCTCTTCCCCAATGGTTTTATAGGTCCCACAAAATCAATGGCCCATTTATCAAATGCTTGTAATGTCAACTGTGGATTCAATGGCATTTCGTCTCTTCGCGACGACCTTCCTGTCCTCTGACAGAAATCGCAGCTCTAGCAATGTTCTTTCGAGTCTTTGTGAATCGTAGGCCACCATAGCCCTGCTCACAATATATTTTGTGCCATGGCTCATCCTGCATAGTGACCTCCAGCTACTCCTGAATGTGAATCATCTAGTGAAAATGGCTTCTCGTGCTCTAACACACACCTGCGTAGCACTTCATCCAGCCCCAATTTGTATAGCTATTCGACAATTATGGTGAAGTTTGTTGCTCTTACTACCAGCTACTTCTTCTGCTGCATAGTAAACTCTATGGGTGCCAACCCAGTAGTCAAGAAGTCTATGATATCTTTAAAGTAGTCATCAACAATCTAAATAGCAAACAACTGCGCATCAGGCAGATTGTCTTCAAGGTTCGTAGGTTCTTCCCTTGACTCAATCCTTGAAATATGATCAGGTCCTAAGTTCAATCTTCCAGGCTTAACCACTATTTCAAAGTCATACTCTTGAAAGAGTAACAAACATCTGTAGATTTTCCCCCCTAACAATGGCTTGTTGACCAGGTATTTCAAATCAGAATGGTCAGTGAACATAGAGAAGTGCACACCAAGCAAATAGTGCCTGAATTTCTGCAGTGCATAGACCATAGCTAGGCCTTCTCTCTCAGTGGTGGTATAATTCTTCTCAATGGATGAGAGCTTCGTGCTCGAAAATGCAATGGTATGGTCAATACCTCCCTCTCCTGGATGTGCTAATACAACACCCAATGCTATACATGAAGCATCAACATGTACATGGAATGGATTCTCCCAATCTGGAAAAACTAAGATTGACGCAGTTACCATTTTCTCTTTTAATGTGTCAAAGCCTTGCTCACATTCTATGTTCCAGATGAACTATGCGTCTTCATTTAACAACTTCTCCATTGGCGCGGTTATCCGTGCATAACCTTTTATAAACTTTATGTAGTAACCCATATGCCCCAATGTGGTGTGCAGCTACTTGACTGAATTCGGTATTGGCAGGTTAACTATAATTGCGATCCTCATAGGATCAACCATCAAGCCTTGTCTGCATACAAGGTTTCCTAAAAGAATAACATAAGGCACACAAAAAAGACACTTCTTTAGGTTTAATGAAATTTGATGCTGTCTGCACTTTTCTAGCATCATTCTGAGGTTTGCACAATGGTTCTTTAGCAACCCAAATACCGTCGAATCATCAAAATAGGCTTCTAAAAACTTATACAGGAAATATTTAAATGCTGCGACCACAACTCTAGAAAAAATGGCAGGTGCCTTCTTCATACCAAAGGGCATTACTGTATATTGGAACGACCCCCATTCAGTGGAAAAACTAGTCTTGTGTCTATCCACTGGATCAATTCTTATCTGATGATATCCCTAAAATCCATCAATAAAGGAATATGCCTCATTTCCTCCAACATTTTCAAGCACCTCATGAGTGAAGGGGGTGGGAAATGGGTCATGCATCGAAGCATCATTCAATTTTCTGAGATCCACTTAGATCCTGATCTCACCTTTAGTTTTCTTGTCTTGGATAACCATCAGGCTTATCCACTCTGACTTCTCAACTAGCTCGATGATCCCCGCATCGAGCATCTTATCTAGTTCTTCCTTGACTCGTTCTTTGTATCGCGGATTCAGTCTATAGGGACTTTGCTTAATATGTTTCACGCCTAGCTTAAGGGGTATCTTCATAGCCCCTAAGTCTCCTAGAATACCTTTCATTTCTGTAAACTTCGTCGAGAATATATCATGTTATTCATGTAGCAGGTCTACGATCTCCACGACTGTCTGATCATCCCAATAGTCTCCGATATATGCAAACTTCGGCTCTTCACTGGTTCCAATCTTCACTTTCCTCATTTTCATAGGTCCACTCATGTCTGGAATTTCCAGCGGAGGTCCCTCTATGTCGCGCACTCCCTCTGACTCAGGTATGTTTATGTTGTGCGGGTCCTCCTCATCACTTTCTTCTTTATATTTGGAGTCTTTAGCTATATTATAACATTCCATGGCATGCTCTATATGTTTTGTGCACTCTAGATGTAGGTTTTTAGGTACTTCTATATCTCCAACAAATTCCTCTAATCTCATGGTTCTATGTGGACATTTTGGTCTAAATATTCTTTCCTTAATAATCTGCAAAGCATCATTTATGCTAGGACTCTCGTCTTCAAAACTGAAGGATTTATGGAAGTTCGTAGCTAGGGTAGACCAGTCTATAGTTACCCTGTGCAACTCCGTATCCAAGTAGCATTTATTTGTATTCTTCTCTTCCAATGTATGTACAAACAGATGAAACCATTATGTATGTGGTCTCTCCCCCAATGCTTGTGAATAGATTTCAATATGATCCCTTGGATCCGTTTGTCCACTGTATTTTTTAAAGGTTAGTGCAACCTTCTCAACGAACCTGATCTACATCTTGATTCTGCACTGATCCCATGTTGTCAATGTCTTCTTATGCACAGCCCACCATATGGTAGGTGTCTCGCATAGTGCCATTTCTAATGCTAGTAAGCAATGTTAGCTGCAACTGAGACAGTATATTCTTTGATAAAGGAATAAAAATTAGATGAACCATCATAAGTAGGAATTGGACTTACCTCTTTTCCAATCCAGTGCAGTGACTTTGTTATCTGCACACATCTTCTAGGAGATACTTCATGCATGTGGTTCTGCCAGTTCTCCAGTCCTGCATCGGAATCTAAGATGCAAGAGCTATCACAGCGCCAACGGAGTGTTCCATCAGTAGTGGGATTAATGTAATTGGCATCATTCATAGTCATTTTGTAAATGCGATCCAAGTCTTGAGCTCGAGATTCGTCTTGAATCGGCTCAATGTATCTTTCACCTTGCGAAGGGTCCAATGGTGTGATAACCCTTATGTCCTGGCCTTCAAATATCATCTTCTTTGTTTTCAATTTTATGATGGCGAGCTTATCCATATCCCAGTCAACTCCCAACAGTGCAGGATAAGGCTGACTATCGTCCACAATCTCGATAACCTCAAAGTCTGCATAGCTTCGCACTCCATCGATATCAACGATAACATTGTCCAGTCTCCCAAAAGGTATAACTGTCAGCTGGTTGGATAATTTCAACTGTATGGGTGACCATAGCAACTTTGGTCTCCCCATTTGTTGCCATGTCTGCTTAGTCAAGACATTTACTTCTGATCTGAGATCAAGGATGATCTCGTCCATCTCATAGTCTCCTATCTGCGTACTGATCCGCATTTCTCGGCCTGATCTTCTGTGTTTCTTAATCTGGTAAAATGTACTCTGGGTATTCTTCGTCTCACTACGTGGCTCATACTGGTTCAATAACTTTTCTAACTCCCCCACAGCATCTGGGCTCTTCAGTAATTTCATGCAGCTCCTTAAGAATTGCGCAATAGAGGTGCCTGTCTCTACTGCATGGCACATTTTGTCATATGCAGTTGGCATATCTTCTATATGCAGTATTTCACTGCGCAACAGGATTCTTGGCGATCTGGGTGCTGATTCTTTGAACATGTCCCACGCTTCTTCAAATACTTCTTTATTTTTCTCTAGATTGAAGGCAAGTGCCTTCCCAGGAGCTTTTCTGATCCAAATTGTTTCGGCAAGAGTCTGCTTAGTATCGAAGTCCCCAGAAGTCAAAGCTTCTTCTCCTCTATCTCTTCCTATTGCAATGTCGCTTCGCGTCACTACATTGATGCTCGGATCTGCAGCCCTTCTCTATGCTTCGATCAACTGAATATTCGGGTTCGGCGCATCTTGCTTCCATTTCTACATCTCTGCTGCTAAGACTAGACATGCCTCAATGACATGATCAAAGGATTTATAATAGTTACAAGTAGTGCATTCATTGGTACCGTCTCTAGACACATGGCCAGGATGACCACAGTTATAACATATTACTTGACCTCGACCTCTTCCTTATGCTGGGCCGGCATTCCTTCCTCTACAACAGTATCCTCCACCATGGCCTATATATGCACCTTAATCATACCGCGCATTTTCTTGTTTCGGCTGATTTTCTTCCTGGACTCTGTATACTCCACAACCTTGCATATGCTCCATGTCTCGCTTTCTTTCGTTCATGAGCTCATATGTGCGGAAATTGGATTCATCATGTCCAACTGACTTACAGAAGTTACAATACATGTTCTTAGGGGTTCTGACATACTTCTGTATCAAATAACAGTCTTCAGGCCTGTGTCCTCTAGTTTTACATATTTCACACCACGGCGCCTGGTTCTGATTTAGTTGATTTGGTGCTCCATTATTAAGGTACTCCTGAAATAAATGATAGTGTTCTCTAGTGTGGCCTTCTCCTTTGCATCCTGTACACCAGACTTCTTGTCTCTCTTGTTTTCCCTTCTTCATATCATGTAGTTTTAATGTTAGGGTAGCTAACTGGGTCTGAATCTGAGACATCCCAGTGCTAGTCTCTCCAATCGGCGAAGCCTCTAACTTCATCTCAATCTCTAAGGCCTTTTCCTTCGATGCAACCTTCTGCTGCATCAACTATAGTCTGATATGAGGAAACAACATAGCTATCAACCATTATTGGTGTTGTTGCAGAGCTATGACAAAGATCACTTGGTCCAACAATGTCTTGAATTTCTTGTCAAATTCCCAAGCTGTCTGATTAGGTTTTTGCTTAATCTCTTTTAACTCTATGATACACTATGATTATGACTTTGGCTTCTTAAATTTTGCTAAGAGTGCAGCCTTGTTTTCTACCAAGGTTCTATTCTGTCCCTGCAAATATTTCATGAACCAATGCAAGGCTCTATCACTAAAAGTAGTGACACGTTGCGCTTGCTTCACAGCATCAACCTGAACTTGCTTAACACTCCACACGACTTCACATAGAAACCAATGCTTATCAGGGTCTTCTAGACCCGTTCCCTTGAATATCAAGAGCTTGATATCATCAGTCATCCTTCTTCTAGGTGTTGTGGTACTCTGAGTAGTGCTAGGTATAATATTCTGAGGAATGATCTAAGATGGAATGGGCTGAGTCGGAATGGTCTGGCCACCTGCTCCTGTGGTGTTACCAATACTGACATTCTGCGGGGTAGGAATATGAGCAATGGGAGAGTTCTGAACTGACGGATTATGAGACAGGGGAGGTGCGATATTTGCAACCGGCGGATTCTGTGGTGTAATAGGATGGCAAGTAGCAGACAGAGGTATGGTTTGATTATTAATCTCACATGGTATCTCGGTATCTACACGGAGTCCATGCGGTCTAGGATTTTTCTCGGTGGTATACTTGTATCTCTTTCCACTTCTCAAATTATGGGTTTCTTCGTCAGAATCACTATATATGTTATTTACCATGACAGATTCAAAAATTTCACTGCATTCTTAAAACACCTTTCTCAGCTAAAAGCATTTTAATGTATAAACTGAGATTGTTCAGGTACTTACCTCTGAACCCTTTGAAAAACTCTGCTTCGGTTGCACTATAGGATTTCAACGTGTTTACAACGAACTCTTTCACGAAGCCTTCCAATATGCTGTCAACCTAGAAATCAACTGCTCGTGAAAGTGAACTATCTATCGCTTTGAGCCTCTATGTAATCTCTAGATTCCACTCGATCGGTTCTTCTAGCTGGAAATAGTTCTTTCTCTCTACAAGCCTTGATAACCACTCATGCAACTCATTTCCAAACGATGCCCAAAAAATTTCGTGAATCTCTTCCCACAGGTATTTGTTCAACCACTGAACGTCAAAAAGACGCGGGGGTCTATTCTCCTTCGTTGCGAAGTCTCTTTCTGTCTTATCACACCAGGCACGGATCTCTTTCTTGTCTGGATGCCAATTTTCTGCAATCAATGGAATCTTGTCTTCATCACACATCAATTTTTCAAACACACTATTGCATCATCGAGTCTTAGCGCAACAACATAACCATTTGTTGGCTTACTATACTATTCTAGAGGTTTCCAATGTATACCCAGGTTCTTCACGGTTAAAGGAACAAACAAAACCCCTTTTCACCGACCCTTTCGGCAACAATTTGTGAATAGTCTGAGGTCTCACCTAAGGCGAAGCCAAGGGGGGGGCTGTGGAATCAGGTTTCCACAACCTAGTGATACGAGTTTCGGCAAACTGGCGATCAGTGCACTGCGGACTGAAGACTGCGCGAAGTCTCCTACTTCATGGCTGACACTTCTACAAGTTGAGACACTTGCGTAACCAACACATCCAAGGACTGCGCAGTTCGGAGAGGTTTCAATGATAGGACAATACAACCAAGATGACTTTACTTAGTGCTTTATTCATTCATCTACTACCTTAGATTATTTAGTCTTATGTCTTATGCAACAAGACGAAATACCCTGCTCTGTGCACTTCCGGTGTTGTGCTTCAAGGGAGTCGCATAGCGTGATCTCTCCTACTTAGGTGTTTATATAAATGACTTATGCATTTGTTAACTCATAAATACTGTGCATTCAAAATTTATCCATACATGTGATACTTAACATATTATTCCCATCTCATTCTTCTGGAGAATACATATAAAAGTATGAACATATCAATTGGTAAATGAGATTTCAAGCATTCATTGTAAGCAAATAGACAAGTGAAAACACATAAACAATCACACTACACAGAATTTAACATGGTTCACCCCAAGGATGGGAGCTACGTCCACAGGAACTGTTTTTATATTAGTCTTTTCAAAGGGTACAACAGTTCCAGTCTGCGCACTCAGCTGCAGACTCTCTTCTCTCTCAATAGGCCTCCGCGCACACAGCTTGCAAAGCCTTTACAATGGCTTTCGACAATACAACACAGTATCACTTAGATTCAGAAATTACATTTCAACATTAACCCTTTCCCTTACAAAATATGCCCCTTTTATAGATCATGCTCGTAGGTCATGTCTTTACAATAGCTGGGTGAAACCCTAAGGGTTTCCAAAACTATCGCGGTTTTCAGCTAACCAAACTTGCTGGTTCTGGTAGCGAATCTTCCGTCGTCGTCATCATTTTCTCATGGTCACATCGCTATCAGCCCCCTATTGCATGCACGCAAACATGTCTCTTTCACTGATTTGTTCCTTATCTAACGGCTTCGTGAAACCGATTCATGTAGTGGTTCCTTTCTTGTGCAACCAGTCACTTTCCTCCGCTTTACTCCTTACCCACCACTTGGTAATCATGGAGCATCTTTACCAAAAATAGACCACCGATGGTATAACCAGAATATGTGTTGTCTTCCGTTCAACATTCTGCCTTTCCAGATCTCCGTAGATTGGACTCATCACAGCACTAACTCCTCCGCAACATTGTACTTCGTAGCTCTTCCGACGCTGCGCTATGCTCAACTTTGTAGCTCTCCCAAAAACTCACTTGCTCAAAAAGTCTTCAACTTTACTGCACTTAACTTCGTAGTGCCAAAACTTGACTTGCACAAAAATGCCCCACTTGGGCCAGGCCCAACATCTGGTGATAAGTCTTGATGCAGAAATGATTCCCTAATAGGTATGGTCGCCACTTCTATACTGCATGAAAAATAGCCATCATTTCCTTCTCATATGTAGAGGAGATAAATTATTACCTGAAAGGGATTTGCTGGTGAACGCAATGGGATGTTCATCTTGAAGGAGAACAACACCAAGACCATTGCTACAAGCATCACTCTCATTAGTGAAGGGCTTGGGAAAATGCGGCATATCTAGAATAGGTGTAGTATACATAGCTTGTTTCAATTTTTCAAATGCATTCTCGGTAGCACGTGTCCATGTAAAAACATCATTTTTCAATAGAGCAGTTAATGGAGCTGCAATGTTCCCATAATCCTTTACAAACTTGCAGTAGTAGTGATTCAACCCCAAAAAACCACGAAGGCTCTTGAGTGTCTATGGATGTGGCCAATTCTTCATGGAAGCTATTTTGGCAGGATCCATGTGAACCCCTTGTGATGAAATAATGTGCCCAAGATACTCTAATTCCTTCTGTCCAAAAACATATTTAGACTATTTGGCATGGAGATGATGGTCAGAGAAAAGTTGCATTATAAGATCCAAATGCTGGAGATGTTCATCCCATGTTTTACTGTAGATGAGGATATCATCAAAGAAGACAAGAATGAATTTTTGCAAGTAGGGCCAGAATATTGTATTCATCAATGCCTGGAATGTGGAAGGAGCATTAGTGAGGCCAAAGGGCATCACCAAAAACTCATAGTGGCCATCATGTGTGTGGAAAGATGTTTTAGGGATATCATTCTCATGAACCCAAATTTGATGATACCCAGAACAAAGATCCAACTTGGAGAAACATTGAGCACCATGAAGCTCAACAAGAATCTCATCAACAATAGGAATTGAAAACTTATCCTTGATTGTGAGGTGATTAAGTGCTTAGAATTCAATGCATAGGCACCATGACCCATCTTTTTTTCGGACAAGAAGAAATGGTGAAGAAAAGGAACTAGTGCTTGGGCGAATAATACCTTGCTTCAGTAAGTCCCGAACGAGCATTTCAATATCCATTTTTGGTGAAATGGGTAGCAATAGGGCCTGATGTTGGGAGGAACGTTTCCAGGAAGGAGCTGAATACGATGGTCCTCTAGCCTTGAAGGTTGAAATCCCACTGGTTTAGCAAAGACACCTATATATCTATCCATAATTTGTTGTAGATCCAAAGGACTAGTGGAGACCACTGATGGTTGCATCTGAATGGAATGGATCTGAGCGATGACACCATGTGAATTCTTCTTAAAGAGTTTCTCCATGCGATGTGAACTGATGATGCTGAGAGACCCTGGTTGTAAGCTTGTCAATGTGTTTTTTTGTCCATTGGTTGAAAACTGCATCCAAAGTTTAGAAAAATCCCATAAGATGGGGCCAAGTGTGCGTAGCCATTGAGCACCCAAAACCACATCATATCCGCCTAAGGCCAAGGAAAACATGTTATAGCGCAGGTTATAATCTCCCATAGAGCTACGCACATTGCGACACTTCCCTTTTCAAGTTAAGGTGGCCCCATTGGAAACCATGACTTCAAAGTTGGAGCAAGGATGGACAAAAAAAACAACCTGTTTGGTGATCCGAGGGTCAATGAAGTTAGGAGTGCTACCAGAACCAATGAGTATTGTAAGAGGAATCTTCTTGAAGTAACCCCTGACCCGCATTGTTTGGGGGGTGGTGACTTCGGCTAAAGCATGGAGAGATATCTCTGGGTGGTCGTCCTGAGACAGAGGGTCAATAGGAGGCTCCTGAATGTCGACCTGATCATCTATTGTATCTGGAGATTCTTCACCAATTTCAGAGGCAGGCGGAGAATCCACATCCAAGAGATAGGTCTTTTTCTCAACACATCTATGTCCCTTAGTGAATTTCTCATCACAATTATAACAAAGTCCTTTTTCTTTGCGTGCCCGCATCTCTGTTTCAAACAAATGCTTGATAGGAGTTGGTCGAGGAGCTAGCAGGATGGGAGGTTGATGGGAATCCATATCTATGAAGAGAATAAAAGTGGGTTTGGAGCATTGTTGCGATGTGATCTTGTCTTTTGCCAACTTAACCAACCCCAGGGCTTCCATCATTGTGTTGGGACATAACATTTTGACCTCATATCGGATTGCATCCTTTAGACCATTGATAAAACAACTCATGTAGAAGTCATCAGGAAATCCTTCTGTGTGATTGGCTAGTTTCTCAAATTATTTTTTATACTCTCACAGTGCCAATTTGGAAAATTTTAGTGAGGGATCCTATGAAGTCATCAAAAGCACTAGGACCGAATCATTGCAAAAGGAGCTGGCAAAAATTTGGCCATTTTGGCTCTTTATGAGCTTTGATGTACCAACGGTACCATTGAAGAGCTTCCTATTCCAAATGAAAGGATGCAAGTGGAACTTTGTTGACATCAAAAGTATTATGCATACTGAAATATTGTTTTTCCCGATAGATCCATCCATTCAGATCAGTACCATTGAAGCGAGGAAAATCAAGCTTCAGACCACAGAAATTGTTGGAAGAAGAAAACCCATTGTCTGAAGAAGACTCTGACTCTCATTTATTGTTCATGGATGAATGCTAAAGATGGAGGCCGATACATTTTTCATCCAGATCCTGGAGTTTGGTTTTGAGGGCTACAAGTTCTTCCTCCATGTTTTTTTCTCTTGTGCGGGTGACAATCATAACCAAGAGTTTTTTTTTTGAATGGGTAGAAAAACAAAAACAGAAATTGTTTTACTAAAGGAAAATTTGGATTTGGGAAAAAATCTGATGGGTAATTTGGGTTTGACTAGGTGTTTGACACTTTCAAATGGACAGGGAAGCAGAAAATGAGGATTTCAGAAGCGGGGTGAAAGAACAAGAAAATTGGGAAGAGAGGGACAAAGAAGCAGAAATAGGAAATGAACACTGTGGTAAAATTTGAAGGCGTTTGGGTGAAAATTGAAGAAGTTATGGCAAACCCTAATAATAGACACATGTGGGATTTCTGGATTGGGGAAGTGGAATTTGTGATAGGGTCCTCAGGAATGAAATATGCAGAATGGTATTGCAGGGGTTTTAGTGAAGTTTCAAGGGAAATGATGTTAAAACAAGGGAGATATGGATCTGGAACAACACGAAATTGATCAGCAACAGATGGATCTGCAATGGTGCGGAAGTGATCATCAACAGATATGGACAGATGTAATCTGTGATTTATCAGTTGAAAATAAATGCTCGAATTCCTAACGGTTCAGGGGATTAAATCGGCCACCAATGTTGTCTGATGGCTTGCGTATTGGGGTAGTACCCCTCACTCTACAGCTCAGGTAAAACTGATAATCTCTTTGTCACAAATGACATCTCTTGGTTTACCTCACGGGTGGGAACTAGTCAATCAAGTAGGGGTCATTTACCTTTTCATTGGCAGGTCCTCTCAATGGGCCAGATAATTCGGGGTTTTTGTGGTACTCCTAACAATGAGTTTTAGGGCTTATTCCCAAGTACTTCCCGTAGTTAAGCGGATAGGGATTATTCCCAGATACGAACCTGCAATAGATGCGAAACAAAATTTTGGCAGAAATTTCACCCAACGAGCTCAAAAAAGTGCTTGATATCATATGTGAAGAACCTGCAACAATTAATTGATGTAATACACGATATATCAGATCACAGAATATTTTTATTGATCGCGGGCCACTTCGAGGGGGAAAGATCAATACACATAACTTCACAGTACCTTGATTGGACCCAACACAAACTTATATACTAAGTCTAGGCACCAATACTATGGGTCAATGCCATGAGCTAATAGAAACTATGGGTCAACAAATACTATGGCACGAATTACAAAGCACATGCGTCCAACAACAATAATACAAACTATGGATCAACAAATACGATAGGACGACTTACAAAGCATATGCGTCCAAAAACAATATACTAACAAAGTAAAGAGAAGGGTTGACATGGGTTCCTAACATTTATTTATGAATTTGTTCATAATGAATGGGGATGAGTTTTTGTAAAATCCCAGAATTGTAGTCATGTTCCCTTCCTTGCTTTCGATTGACGAGAGGGGATGTGAAATACAGTTACCATGAGATGTCATAAAAATTCCAGTCCAAATCCTAAATTTGTTTCATACAAAGACTAGATTTCATGACTATGAGGATTTCATCTTAATATTTTTACCTTTCATATGGAAACATTCATCCTTTATTAAGGTATTGTACTTTCTTCCATGTCTATGGAAATTCTACCCATAATCTATCTTTTGTATCAAAGTTTGAAACTCATCCAAACAACAAGAGGTATTAACAAAATACTCCTTTCATTGCAACTTTCATAACAACCTATGTAATGATATTCAAATTATTATACCCATAATTTAATTTTTTTAGATGCTAATCACATTAGATGCAATGAAATATCAATCACATATACATTAATAGGATATGAATCCTTCTTATGATACAAATCATCACATGTACCACATACAGGTTCACATGATTTGTTTATGCATTTTCCTAGTATGTGCAACTTGTTGTCGAATATGAGTGATCCATTTGCGGTCAACTCATAACTCTCCTCATATTGATCTGTAGCATCTAGTTGTAGACATCTTGCATATCCATCATGGTTTTTACAATTTATACACATAAATGTTTTGGACAAACATCCCCAGGCATTGTGGTATATCAGTGCAATTTCACAGTTCAGGAGAATATAGTAGGGTAAGTTCCATATTTCATATTTAATACCTGCAATATTTACTCACCGTGCGTATTTTATTCAAGGAAAAGTACAAACCAACACAAAAAATAGCAAAGTTAACCAGACATTGGATTATTTTCATCATGCTAATCCAGCTATTCATTTCATAAATTTGACAATGGTACACATTTCAAAACCAAATACGTACTAGGTGCACATATATTTAATTGTTTCATATGTTGTGGCCTTACCTTTCATACCACCCAAGATCATTCCTTTTGCATCTTCTCCTTCTTTATTATTATTATTATTATTATTATTATTATTATTACTATTATTATTATTATTTACGTTCATTTGTTGGGCAGGGTGCATCCCTCCCCATCCTATTTTTTTTAGTATGCAAGAGATTCATTTCATTATTCTTTAACATTTACTTTATTATCTCTTATTCTATTCTCTCCGAGTTTCTTGTTTCTTACAGGAATCGTAGCATGAGTTCATTCCTCATCCATTCCAATCTTTCCATAGTAATAAGATCTTGGCCTAAGCACTTACTTCCACTACCATTACAAATTTCTTTCTTACCTACATTTTGTAAATACAAGGAAACATACATGTGACTTCATATGAATAATTCTTTAATATAATGATGTACTTACAATTGTTGGTAGATGATAATATTTCCAACTTCTTTTCAAGTATTGGCAATCATATGCTTGTACCTCATGGCCACATAACCACCTATAGATTAGTCCTAAGCCAAGCATTCAATATTTAGATGGAATTCACATAGGAAGCTCAAAACTTTAAGTTATCCTACTAATCATGTAAGGAAATAATAGACTCCCTACATGACCAACACAATCAACATAATGGTTTTGAAGCAGGTCATAGTTTAAATGTAATTTTAATCCTCAGATGCATTTTCATGTCATTTAGTTTGGATAGACGAAATACATACATCTATACAAATGGAATGACACACACACACACACACACACACACACACACACACACACACACACACACATATATGGAAATACAATTCCTATCAAGACTTGTCTCTAAGCACTTTCACCTAGGCACAATAAACTTCACAGGTTATTATACAAAAGAAGACTAAAATTGAAAATTATTAATGACAGGTTAGGGTGTAAAAACACCATCAATTGTTACTCACCACTCTTGGTCCTCCATCTCTCACAACATGGCTCATGTCTTGAAGTGTACTACCACTATTTCTTCACTTTTATACTCATCAACATGTTTTTGGTTATTGTTAAACCATATCTATCTCGACATGTCCTTGCATTTATTCAATGTTAACTTATGATTTATCCATTATAGTGCATACTAATATCAATAGTTTGGAGGAGGATATGGCTTAGTCGATCCATTTTGTATGCTCACTATAGGATGAATAAGGCCTCAACTAGTTTATTAGACTAATACCTTTATGCTTGTAAATCGAACTTGATTTCTTTAATCCATGCTTGCGTATAAAACTCACCTTGTTCAAGGTTTGACTTCTATGAACCACCAACATTTTATCACAATTGTCAGACCACAAATACTTTTAGATTTCCTCAACACAAAAATTAGCCATATTTCCTATTTATATTTCGATTGTAATCATACACTTTTCCTAGACTGGGATGTTATCTAACACTTCCATCAAATCACCTTCTCCAGAATTTCTTGATAGTTTATATAAAAAAGGAAATTCTCAAGGGTGATATCAATTTTATTACCTATTTCAGCAATTAGTTATCTGAAATTCTACTATCTCTTCATATAGTGGGCTAAAAACAACATTGTATGTTTTCTGCCTCCCCAGCTCATTCAACAAACACATGCCAAGTAAGGTATAATGTAGAGTCAGGCACTTATCTCTTCTTTACTTACTCTTTTAGGTCCTCAAGGACAAATTTTTAAATACATTAGTATTTTAATTAACTTGAATGTTCCCTGGAGATCAAACCTTTTCTTCACAATCTTACCTACTAATGTTAATATGTGCATACAATATTTTATAGTTTAATATACAATAATCCTCTATTCTCAATTTTTTTATGCACTATACCATAATATGTGAAGTATACAAACATCTATATACAAAGTATACAAAGGTTTCTTTGTTAATAATACTTCCTTAAGTATAGCATACTTAATATGTAGGAACTACAAACATCCTCTAGTTATAATCGATCACATTGAAATTAGCATGTGTGACATCTACAAATGTCCACAATAAACTATGTGAAATCTTTAGGTGTAAACCCTATCACATAGAGTTATACATATACATTTCTAATCCTCAATCTTACATACTGCAATTTAACACACAATATAAGCAGGCAAACACTATGTTTGTAGCTTTTGGTTATAAGTCTTAAGTCTTGTACTCAATATGTAGATCTGTACAAAACTCGGTTATTTATCTAGGTTTATACACTAGCATGCATATCTACTCTGGCTTTCACATGTACCATTCCACACATAACAATTCCTATGATTGATACTGTAGAACAAAGAACACATACTAGGTATTATGTTTAATTAACTTTATGTACACTAAGTATTAGGCAAGATCATCATTCTCACTTGTGCAACACTTTCCTACATACTACTAGGCATGCATAGATGATATGATTCTATCTGAGATTATTATTAGTAGGATTCATACATTCATACCAATTCAATAGCAATAGATTCAGTATTCTTGTAATACCCCACTTTGACCCTTAGGATATATTAGCTTTTAATGTAAATATTGTATACGTGTGATGTATGTTTTCCTAGCATGGAGCTCAAGGCCAAGGCCCTGCTAGTGGAAGCTCGAAATTTATTTAAAAGGTAAGTATTAGACATTATGTTACCCATGTGTTATTTAGCCATGGAACATTGTAAAAATGATGTAAATAAACATCATGCAATAAAATACCAAAACTGGCTATGGAGGCAACGAATGAGAAGGGGCCATGTGTATCCACTAGGGAGTGGTGAGGGGGCTGTGGGGATGAACCATATGCTGCCAAATGTCATTGTGAGAACCCATTTGACTTTCCTTGATGACATTTATTTATGTTGTAAGGAAGTAGTGGAAGATTTCAGTCCATGGCTTTAATGGAGCATGGGCAGCCCAGAAATTTGTATGGTAGAGTATGGGCTCTGTTTTCTTGTATCACAAGTCACTCTACCTCAAGGGGATTGCTTCTTCCTCATTCCCATTCCAGGGTGGAGGAACCCAGCATCAATTTTCATCCAAAAACGAATTTCCAGTAGTGAGAAAAACCAGAAATCGCAACTGTAAAAGAACCCATCTTTTGAAGTGCCATAAATGCCCAGAATTGGTATTGGACAGTGAAATCCAATGGGGAATCCATAGATATGAAACTTGGGGAGAAATTGAGAGTATTAGATACCCCGAAAGCCATTGGAAAACCCAGTTTTTATAGCCCAGAAAACCAATGACGGGATTGAGTTATTCGTTGACAGAATGGTGAGAAATCCAAGTGTGGATGTTTGAACAGAGGATTGGATTGCTTGAATTTAGCTCGATATGTTTGTAGCTTTGTGGTTGACCTCACTGGATTAGCATCCTCCTCATTTTCCTATTTCATGCTTGATAAACCCAACTGTGTGTTGGATTAGCATGACTGTTGAGTGAAACTATGACTGTGAGTGAGCCCATCTAGTTCCTCCTTAGTGGATACACAACCCAGCTCGGGGGTGATCTCTCAGCTGAAAGAATACAGGCTTGAGAGAGATCTATGGTTGGGTGGAACGTTGCTCTCACATAGCCAGTTGTTTGGACAACTTCATCTTCAAGATAAGTGTTTTCTGTGAATTACATTATATGCATTATGTGTTTTGTAATGTGTTAATTCTGAATGATAATTTTCCATGTTAATGAAATGAAATGATTGTCTTAATGAAATCGACATGAAGTCTGTGCATGGCATGAGGACGAGACTGAATTCTCTGCATGTTGATTCATCATATGCCTGGGTCAAATAAGCTGATGCATTACTGTTTTTGTGTGTGCAGTTGTGTTTATTTCCGCCGTGTTTATATTGATTATGTATTTGCACATAGAAGTTTTTATTTATTATAAATTTCTTAGTAATGAACGGGTTTGAGATTGCCAATAAGCGCGTTATGTTTGGTTCATGTAACACCCCGTTTTGACATTACTACCTGAACTACTATTATATGTTGTATTTGTTTGACTGTGAGACCTCGTCAGTTGACGACACTGTGGACATGGTTCTATTATTTTGCCGATATATATATATGTGTGTGTATGATGATAGTGTTAAGATCGATAGTCATGCTTAGATATGCATCATGTGTTAATTATGTCAAATATATGGAAATTTACTAAATGATGGGTACGTGGATACCGTTACAGTTATATGTTGAAATAATGAATGTTATGCCAGGTGCATGGCGAATGAATGAGTTTATTGTCGTTATGATATGATGAAATATATGTGTGTACATATCGAGGATTTATGCACGATATTCTATATTGTATGTCGAGTACTGACTTACAGTTTGAAACGGCTAAGTGATAGCTGGATCCTACGAGGTGGGAGGGCCTCGGGGACACGGACTTCGAAAGATAAAATGGTATGCGAGTGATGCAGTATTTACTTTCGTATGGTTATTATGTTGTTTATTATGATGTATGTTATGACATGGGTGGGGTAGGGTTTCAGGAAACTCAACCGCCCAGATCGGTTATACGATGACAGACCGAGTACAAGTGCAACGCTGTTGTTATGTCGAGTAGACATAATCCCTTGTTCCATTAGGGGGGTGGAGGCTTTACCCACCGTTTATCCCCGAAACCCAGAGTCATGGGAGGGCTGTGCTACGGCGCGCTCCCCAAGGTGTGTGATGATGACTGGTGGTTGCCTGCTGGGGAAGCTGGTCGATGTAGTCGACACTTCCGCTTACGGTTTCTAGCTGGAACCGGTCATGAATTGACATTCCAGGGTAGTCTAGCAGAGGACAGGATAGGATGTGGAAGTTAGTGATGATGTAGGTAAATAGGTGTAGCGTGAAGTAGGGGTGAAAACAAGATCTAACTGTAGGTGTGTAAAACCCTTGCTTGAGTATGTGTCGTAACTTAGAAAGGTATGAATTGTCATAACTAATAAGATTTCAGTTAGTTAAAGAATTGTACCTTGCAAACTATGCTAAAACATGTGTCAGTAAACAGTAAGTTTCATGATTATGATTGACGTGTGTGAGTTATTACTGTTAGTGTACTTACGCGAGGTATGTAAGCAGTAGCTACGCTTACATAACTCGCCTACATATTTATGAATTGCGTGAAATATTGCTAAGTAATAATGTTAATTAGTGTCGCTTAATAATTAATTACTGTACATTAATGATTAATAAACAAGTTACGGTTAAATTAATAGTAAATAATGCAATTGGTTAGTAACGCTTAATTAAATGTTAATGAGTTTGATTAGTAATGACTAAGGGTTAACACGTTAAATGATTATTGTAATGTTAATTAAAGTAGTATTAAATTGATAAGTTAATATTAATTGCACGGCTAGATAATTAATTAAACTGTATGGATAATAATTAATTTATATCTATTAAATTTTATGATGACCATGCAGAAGCTAGTTGGAACATAGGATAATTTACGAATAGATGTAATATGAAATTGGTAAACAAGTGTCGGGTACACACTTGGGAATTGTTCATGAAAACGATAAATCAATTATAAGTTAAGCAATTATGAATTAATTATAATTTAATTATGAATTATTTATAAACTAATTGTGAATTAATTATGAATTAATCACGAATTAATTTTGAATTAATTATGCATTAGTTCTAAATTAATTATGAATTAATTATAAAGTACTTCTAAATTAATTATGAATTAATTAAGGAAGACATTACCTTATGCCATTTTATATCCAAGTTTATAATTATATTGTATTTTAGTTAATAAATTAAAATATTAATTAAATTGTAATTATGACCACTTGAAAAGACAATGGCGGTGGAACCACATTAATAATTTAGTTGACTTTTACATACGATGTTTGCATAAAAGAAAGGGATAATATTTATAATTCATTTATAAATTAATTAATTAATTAATTAATTAATGTATTGATGGTATCAATAAATGTGGACATGTCTCGAGGGAGAAAAGGGGGACTGCCATCTTAGCTAGAATTGAATGGAGAGGATAAGGGTAGTAATGGGGAGCATTGAGTCGGCAGAGCAAACATGGGATAAGATGGAGAAGAAAGGAAGAAGAGGAAATCTTTTTTTTTTTACCTTAGTTATTTTGGAGAGGAAGTTTTGGGAGAGGAGATATAGAAATTTTAGAGCAGAGCTGAAAGGAGCTGAAAGGGGGTTTTCGCTGGAGGTTTTCTAAAGGGATATAACGGGTTGGCTTGTACTCGGTTTGGGCTCAGGGGTCCAAAGGGGTACCTTTGGAGCTGGGTGGTCGGCGAGACCTCGCCAGTTGGCAGGGTGGCAAAACTATTTTGGGTTGGTTGAGTTTCAGAACTGTGGGGAAGGGGGAAGGCTTGTGACTGCAGGGAAAAGCAAGGAGAAGCAGCAACGAGGACAGCAACAAAAAAAAAGGGGGATCTGCAGCTATCTACAGGTATTTTTCAGCAGGTATGTTATTGTTTCTACCTTGGCAAATTCTGTTTAATTAATTTCAAAGGTTTTTATGCTGTGATTATCTTTGCTACATGCACAGTCAACAATAAATTGTTAGAAGTAGATAAAACAGATTTATTAATTTTCAAATCTGAAAAGAATGTAATTGCAGATTTTATATCGTTTACAGGCATGTAAATGAGCAAATGTTAGAAATGAAAACATGCAATTAAAAACAGAAATTTAGACAATAGAGCACAAGCAGAACAGAACAGAAATTTTGACAATAAGTGATTTTTCTGACTGTATATTAAAGTTAAAGGAGACCCAGTTCTGGGTCTCACAATTCACGTTTCCTTCCTGGCATCAGATGGATGGAAGGAGACGTGACAGACTGGTATCAGATCCCAGCTTTCAGCACTAGGGCTGCTTAGGCCAAACTTTGAGTTATAGGTAGGTGACATAATGTTTTAACATGGTATTGGTGAGGTTGGGGCGTCATTTTGGAATGGAAAAATGATAGGATTAGAGTTCTCATATGTGGCAGAGGACCACCCAGGTGCATAGAGCTATGTAAGGCTTTCCAACGGTACCAAACTCGTCCCATTTGGCCAAGGGATGAAGGAGCTATGAGCCCTGTAAGCTTAGTCATGTTTCCTTCTATGGAATGGATTGATGGAAGGGGATGTGACAGAGAAAATACTAATCCCCAGAAGGGGCGGGTGACCATTCCCCTGTGGATTGTGATTAGAGGAAATGCTAATCACCAAAAGGGGTGGGTGACCCTTCTCCTACGGATTGTTAATAGAGGAAATACTAATCACCAGAAGGGGCAAGTGACCCTTCTCCTGCGGATTGTGATAGAGAAAATACTAATCACAAGAAGGGGCGGCCGACCCTTCTTCTGTGGAAAGGTTAAAATTTCCGTATTCGCGACTTGGCTTTTCGCACCCGGAAGCACGGAATTGCAGGATTGCGGGTTGCGAGATCGCGGGTTGTGGGATTGCGGAAAGGTTAAAATTTCTGTGTCTACGACTTGGCTTTTCGCACCCAGAATTGCAAAATTGTGGATTTGCGGGATTGTGGGTTGTGGGACTGCGGGATGGAGTAACCCTGGGTCGGAAAAGTAGCATTTTCGCACCCGCAGTATGGATTTCGGGTTGCAGGTTGGGGCTGAAATTTGATTTTTGGATTACAGGAGCCTGCAGGATCGGAATTGGATGAGTTCAGTGGCATTCTGAGGCCATTAACGAAAGCCATGAATGAACTAGTGAGAATCCCGAGCTCGTTATGCCCAAATTGGGCATAAATTTGAGATTAATGGATTTCACAAATTGGTGTCCCGATGCTTGACAGGAGGTCAAATTGAGCCAAAATTGATATGGGGCAGTCATGGAGCAGGCACGGTGTTAAGTTTGGAGTTTTGGAGCCAAACTCCAAAGGATGTGGAGTCGGGATGTACAAGAAGGCCAAAAAGCACTATTCTAGGTCACGTTTTGGGAATTTTGAAAAACTTGCAGTGGATGAAAGTGACCCTGTAATTAGGATTCAAGAAATTTACTGAACTCGACATTTCATATTCTCATTAATCCAGACATATTCTGTTAGACAAATATTTTCCAGAAATGCACCATTTGGGAAATAGCCATTTTTGACCCAAAATTTGAAATTTTGGAAAAATGTCAAAAGTGAGAAGTAGTCAAACCCAAAATTTTATAAAAGATGAATGGGGCATTGGAACGGAGATCCACAAGTTGCTGAGTGTTCCTTGTTATATGGAATAACTTCTCCCGGTATAAGAGTTTTTCTGAATCTTTATGGATTTGCTTCTACAGGTGGCTGAAGTTGGAAGTTCAGGATAATTTGCAACTATGTAAATAGGTGCAGAATTGTGGAGAAAATTGTCATTTTTGGAATAATGCAATTCCCACACCCGAAGTCGGAACACGAGGACAAGCATTGGAAAGCTTGTCCAACAGGGAATAATGGTGTATAACTAGAATTTGAATGAGGTTATAATACCTCATAGTTATGCAGCGCAGAAAAGTGCTAGTGGCTATTTTGACAAAATTGTTGTCAATATGGGCAATTTCTAGAATTGCATGCCTGGAAAGTAGCAAGTTAGAATATTATGCATGAGTATGTGTATTGAATTGATGCTTGGTGATTAAATCATATCTAATGATTCCTTGTGTGTTTCCTAGAGGCCATGAAATCATACCAGCTATGATGTCAAAGAGGAATCCCATGCGGCGATGAAGGATTGAAAAGGAAGAATCCCTTAACCCTGTTTTGCCACTGTATTTATATTTTGTGAGCTTGATGTGTAGAAAAGTATGGCATGAGAAAGCTGAAAACGCCAGAGATTAGAGAGATAGCATGAATATGCATTGGATGGCATATTAATAAACATTGCACAATGCATGAGCAGATGCTTGTGCACACATAGGATATTAGATATTTGTAAAAGTAGTAAGGTTCTACATATGCAATGAACCAATAATGGAAAATATTGTGGTTGATAATCACTATTAGTGTTGGTATTGGTTGTAGAACCAAAGACAACAGAAGCATGGCTAAATGTGTTGATGATGCTGTTGCATATGGCCAACAACCTTATGAAGAAAAGGCTAGGGCAGTGAATCCATGATTAAGATATTGGTGGAAGGATTCTGTAATCCTTTGTAAGAGACCAACTGATCAGGTAACATCAAAAAGGTGTAAATGGGATCCATGCAGGTAATGGTTTACTTATGATAATTGCATAAGTGTTGAAAGCGGATTGGGTAAGAATCCCTTGAACCATATTTAATAATCATAGAGTAGTGAAAGCGAGATGCCTCATACCATGTGACTATTTAGAAATTTAGATTGCACTCATATAAAATATATCATGCCACGTGTATGTTGGTTATGAGTTTAATAACCAAAGAAAGTGAGAACCGGTGGTCATGATTATGGTAATGCATGTTATATGAGATAGCCATGATTAAGTCATAATATGCTTGAATGCATAGTACTCATGAAACAATGCAAGGTGGCATTGAGTGGATGTGCATTAAGAGATTTTATAGATCTTGTAGTTAAGCATTGAGTGAATGCATATGAGAAACTTGAGTAAATATTGTGAATATGCATTCATGTGGGTAGTTACACCTGAGGAGATGTATTGTGTGCATGCATGATTGTGATATATGTATATGTTTCATTACAATTGAGCAATAGATTAAATGATGAATTAATGATAATTCTGAGATCATTTCATGAGCTGCTATGAATGCAGAGGAAGAATTGCATGAAGGTAGTCATGATTGACAGGCTTCCAGAGTGCTCTGTTGGAAGGATAGAGTTGTATAAATGATATGGCTATGAATTAATGAGCATTTAAAAGCTTTAAGTTGATTGCATGGATGGTGTGATAGTGTCTTGTAATTTTATTGTGCTCCGGGTGCAGATAACATAAGCCTATATATTTCGTTGATTTGAAATATTAATAGTTGAGAGTGTTTGAATTATGGAGTGTTATAATTCTGAAGATCACTTTAGTGACTGTTGTAAAGGCTGCAATAGAAATATTATATGCATAGGGACTTACAAAGTGTTTGGCTAATTGATGTTTCAAATTTCAGGTGGATTGTTCTAGGCATGGCAATGTGGGTAAGTCCATGATGAAGGATGGAATCTACCATGTGCAAAAGCCAAAGGTTATGAGAAGATTCTCATGGTTGTGAAATTTAAGTTATGCATAAAACAAATCTGAAAATATTCTGATTTAGGTTTATGAGAATAATATCATAGTTGCAAATCTAATTTATGTAGGGAATAGATTTGAAGAAAAAAAAAATTGATTAAAGCTTATGAGAAGGAATCTCATGGTTGAGAATTCTAAGTTCTGTTAGAAAGAACAATTGTAAATCTCAGATTTGTAAATTTTCAGATTTGAAATGTTGCTAATAGTTGCTAATGACTGTTTGGATTATGTAAAATTGTGTCAGGAGGACATGTTGTAGGTGGATGTCCATGTATGGTAGAAAACATAAATCCGTAATGGACAGAATGGTGCCACTTACAAGAGCCAAGCAATATGAAGATAGCCTCATGGCTAAGAAAATCAATTTATGTAGTAGACAGAGTTGCAAATTCATATTGAATTTAATTATTAGTGCCATGGATTGGTTATGGAACAATAAGATTTGAATTGTATTGTTAAATGTGTCTGACTATTTGGCTATTTAATAAGTGTGTCAGGAAGGAACATTGCAGTAAGACCATGAGAAAGGGCCTGCAGAAGCCATACTTCATGGGAAGGATCCCATATCTTGGAAATGGGTTTTGAGTGAAACGCCATTAGATATTTTGATAATGTCCCACCTACACTGCATGATTGGTAAATAATATGAGGGAAATGGTAAAGATTATGTTAGTAAGACATATGAGGGTTATGTAATATCAAAAGGATTTGAGATGGAAAACTGAGGGACTGTCAACTTAGAGAAGGAGCCCCCATTCCTCATTAATGAAGAGAAATTACATCTGCGAAATGGATAAGTGTTATGTAAACCCTGACTGATATATATACATACATGCATGTCTAATTATTGGAGTTAATATTCAGAGCATGTTTTGATTTTATTTCCATTATGGCATATTGCTTGAATATGAGTAGGACCTACATGGCTCACATTAGAAAAGGGGTGCACATTTTTCCAATGTTGGGTTATGACAGAATTGTCAACATTGACTACACCCTAAGGGAATGGACGCCTTCCTGGTATTTCAATGTTGGATACCGAATGTTATGAAATATGTTTACAGTTTTAGAGAAGCAATACTGATGAGCTTGCTTATCCATTTTGTGTTGTCAGCTTATACATATGAAATTTGGTGTTGCACATTAAAGGGAAAAGTGAAGAAAATGTACTCAAGAAAGTCACCTAAAGAGTTCTTAAAGGGAACCTCCAGTTTGCACAAGATAAGGAGTACCACCCTTGTGTGGGTGATGAATTGTTATGCACATTGAGGGATTGTGACACATGTGAAAGGCTGATGCAAGCCTAAGGCAGAGTAGTAGAGCCTTGAACTATAATGGTCAGTGGCACAGTTACCTTCCATTGGCCGATGACACAGATGGATGTGCTGGCTCGGAAATGGAGAGGGACAACCAGGTATGGGACTGAATGGACATCACCAAATGCTTGGTAAATCTAGCCGATGTGAAGGTGTACTGGTTGGGCATTAATTATTTGATGCTTTGTAGCATCCTGCATGCTGGCCAAACATCCCTGTCCGCAGGAGGATCCCAAGGCTTGTAAAGAAAAGCAGGACCTTGTGGACCAGAGAGGAAACACATAATACAGATAAGTATACATTTCGATTTATTTCTTGTTTGGAATAATAAATATTTTAGGTATAAGTCTTCTAACAGCTAAGTTGATACATTGTTGTTTCTTGGTTGGAAACGCATAATACAGGAAGCAAGGACCCTGAAAGAATTATAAATTGCTTGGTAAATCCAGAGAGTGGCTGGTTGAGCATTAACTATTTGATGTTGGGGAGGAGCCTGTGTGCTGGCCAAACATACAAGACTATTTGATGTTGTGGAGCAGCTTGCGTGCTGGCCAAACATAAAAGATTATTTGATGTTGAGGGGAAGCCTACGGGCTGACCAAACATCCAAGTCCATAGGCGATCCCAAGGCTTGTAAAGCAAAGAAGGACCCTATGGAATAAAGTGAAGACATCCAACATAGATAAGTATTTGGTTATCTTGTAATTTATTTCTTATGAATATACATGTGTATATGATTTGGTTATGATTTTCTAATCTCTTGTTTAAAGATAAATCCTATGAAAATAAACTAAACATGATAATTGATTCAATATTTGAGTGTAGGTATTGTTGGAAGCAAGGACTATGAAGGCATCCAAGGGATGCATGTGAACATGTAACCGTCCTAAAGAGCTCAGCATGAGCAGTAATGGAAGATGGGGCTAGTGGAACTATGTGAGTCCTAACAGTCAAGAGTTGTAGACAAACCATGTGGAGGGACTCCATGGTTGAGAGGTCTGAAATAGACCATAGACACTAAGTGTCATAGCCAAGAAGGGCAGGTCAAGCATTCATGTTGAAGTGAAAGAGGCTAGGAGCATGAAAACCACAGTGGTGGTGTGGGTTCCAAAATGGAACAAGACTAAGAGGAGAAAACTCTTACTGCTCTCTCTTTTCTTTATATTGATGCATTTATAAAAACAAAAAATTGTTTGATGCATGTCATGACTTGAAATGATTGTGTTAATTAAATAATTGTGAATGCTGAATTAATGAATTTCCTGTGAATAGATGAACATGAAGGAATTCATGAGTATGTTGGGAAAGCATGGAAAGTGTGAAAGTCTCATGGATAAAGCATGGACTACCCATGTCAATTGGAAAATTAATTGACTGATTTTAAATGTTTGTATTATGGTTGGCCTAACAGAAATTGCCATGATGTATTTCACAGGTGAGAAAGTGAAGCTAATTTATTACAATTGTTGCAAAGCAAGTGCTGCTTGTGAGCAAAGTGAAAGCCAGTTGTGCACCTTGACCATGGCAGCAGACCAAAGGCTATTGGACATGGCTGGAAATCTCATTCAAACAGTTGCCAAGACCCAAGAAAATCTTGGAGAACTACTCAAGCTACAAAAGCAACAGAATGAGATGAACCACAAGGTTTTGCAGGACTCTATTTGTCTGTAAAAGGGAGGTAAAAAGCATTATGAGAGCAATCTGTAAGGGAAATGAAAGTTGATCAATGATGAGGCATTCATCCAATCTGTCCATTAAGAAATGTTCCAGGAATGAAGACTCAAAGGAAATTGAGCAGGTAAAGATGAAGCAGCCAATAAAATGTTGGAAATGTGGACGACATCATTGTCTCCACAGCTGCCCAACAAGGGGACATCAAAAGGGTAGCAGCCATAAATTTTTCAGATTTGTGGACGAGCTGAAGGGTCAAAACCAGCAGGAGTAGTTTGTGGAATCCAAGGGACTTGGTCCTAAAAGTTCAAAGTAAAGGATAGAACGCAAGGCAGATCTGCAAAAATTTTGGATGTGTAAATTGTATATGTATTCCTAAGTCTTGGAACACTGAGAACGGTGTTATTCTAAGGGAGAGGGGATTGTAATACCCTATTTTGACCCTTATGATATATTAGCTTTTAATGTAAATATTGTATACATGTGATGTATGTTTTCCTAGCGTGGAGCTCAAGGCCAAGGCCCCACTAGTGGAAGCTCGAATTTGATTTAAAAGGCAAGTATTAGACATTATGTTACCCATGTGCTATTTAGCCATGGAACATTGTAAAAATGATGTAAATAAACATCATACAATAAAATACCAAAACTGGCCATGGAGGTAATGAATGAGAAGGGGCCATGTGTATCCACTAGGGAGTAGTGAGGGGGCTGTGGGGATGAACCATATGCTACCAAATGTCGTTGTGAGAACCCATTTGACTTTCCTTGATGACATTTATTTCTGTTGTAAGGAAGTAGTTGAATATTTCAGTCCATGGCTTCAATAGAGCATGGGCAGCCCATAAATTGGTATGGCAGAGTATGGGCTCTGTTTTCTTGTATCACAAGTCACTCTACCTGAGAAGGATTGCTTCTTCCTCATTCCCATTCCAGGGTGGAGGAACCCAACATCAATTTTCATCCAAAAACGAATTCTCAGCAGTGAGAAAAACCAGAAATCGCAACTGTGAAAGAACCCACGTTTTGAAGATCCATAAACGCCCATAATTGGTATTGGACAGTGAAATCCAATGGGGAATCCATATATATGAACCTTGGGGCTAAATTGAGAGTATTAGATACCCCGAAATCCATTGGAAAACCCAGTTTTTACAGCCGAGAAAACTAGTGACGGGATTGAGTTATTCATTGATAGAATGGTGAGAAATCCAAGTATGGATGTTTGAACAGAGGATTGGATTGGTTGAATTTATCTTGAGATGTCTGTAGCTCTGTGGTTGAGCTCACTGGATTAGCATCCTCCTCCTTTTCCTATTTCATGCTTGATAAACCCAACTGTGTGTTGGATTAGCATGACTGTTTGAGTGAAACTATGACTGTGAGTGAGCCCATCTAGTTCCTCCTTAGTGGATACACAGCCTAGCTCGGGGGTGATCTCTCAGCTGAAAGATTACAAGCTGGAGAGAGATCTATGGTTGGGTGGAACGTTGCTCTCACATAGCTAGTTGTTTGGACAGCTTCATCTTCAAGATAAGTGTTTTCTGTGAATTACATTATATGCATTATGTGTTTTGCAGTGTGTTAATTCTGAATGATAATTCCCCATGTTAATGAAATGAAATGATTGTCTTAATGAAATCGACATGAAGTCTGTGCATGGAATGAGGACGATACTGAATTCCCTGCATGTTGATTCATCATCTTCCTAGGTCAAATAAGTTGATGCATTACTGTTTGTGTGTGTGCAATTGTGTTTATTTCCGTTGTGTTTATATTGATTATGTATTTGCACACATAAGTATTGATTTATTATGAATTTCTTAGTAATGAATGGGTCTGAAATTGCCAATAAGTCCGGTATGTTTGGTTCACGTTTACTTCCTGGCATCGGATGGATGGAAGGGGACATGCCAATTCTTAATTGAATGTCTTCCCTGACAATCTTATCCCATATTTTTTTAATTTCAATACTTGGTGTATTCAAGTAATCATATTGTTCAGTATCCTATTATTTACTCCTCTCATATATATTAGTTACTCATGTAGATGATAAGGGTTTACCATCTAGGCCTTCCTGAAGAGCTTTACTTTTAGATACAAGAAAATTTCATAGTATTTCCAAAAGTACTAGTACATTGTAGAAAGTTATTTTCAACTCTAAACATGTAGTGTGGAAAGGAATAGTATCCTTCTAATTTAGTATGCTTCATTATGATAAAAAGTGACTTCTTAAAAATCTTTTTGATGCATGAGTAGGGACATTTCCATTAGAAGTTAGTTATGTATTGTATACTTCATCTCTTGAAATGCTACCTATAAACATAACAATTCGCCAGTCACATGTATTTTTTTTCCAGTGGCATAGCTAAGTCCATAAGGTCCAAGTGTTTCAACATTGGCTCTGATACCGCTTTGTAAAGACCCATCATACTTAGATTTTTGTTTACCACATCATGAAATAATAAGAGTCAATAAAGAGTTCATAAGGTGAGTGCTTACCTTCTTTCTATAAGGAAATTACCTCGCTACAACCAAGAATAGATATTATCTTCCTGGTGAGATTTGTCTAGTCAAGTGCTTACCTGCACTCGATAGGGTGCTAGTACTGCTATGACTAAACCTACAACTTAGACAACACTATTCTTCCCATTTAACTAGATTAGTAAAAATAATTAAAATACTTATGCTCATCATTCATAGACATCCTACGTTTAACCATTATCCACAATTGAGTCTTGTTATGAGTAGAACCCTCCAATGTTATCTTCACCGAGACCGGGGCACTCTAGTCTTGTCAGTCAAGGGGTCATATTAACAACTTCATTACTCCAGAGAATGTAATTACAGTTCTTACGACTATACTACTCAGGTTAATCATAAGAATTATGATTAGATCTTTCTCTTCTTGTCTAACCGACTTACCAGGATTATGACTATATTATGTTAATACCAATGTCTATATGATATTATATATACATCAATGTATGCATATCTATATAGATATATCAAGTATATAGTTAAATTATTATTGTTAAACTCGTGGATTTATCATAATAACCACACCCTAGGTTACTACTATTATCACACACACACACACACACACACACATATATATGTATACTCCAAAGAATGTAGTTTTTCATGAATACGCGGTAAAAGATGTTAAAAGATAGGAGGAGAACTTTGTTATCTAGTTTTGCGTCTCGACGTTTCAATCCAACTAGATGTGCTCATCATTAGGGGAAAATCCTCTTGAGAAAAAAATTGAAAAAAGGAAGGTTATTAAAGACAATGTAATTACAGTACTTACGACTATACTACTCAAGTTAATCATATGAATTATGGTTAGGCTTCTTTATTCTTATCTAACTAAATTACCAAACATATGACTATATGTTAATATATGTGTGTATATAATATGAGATATATAAATTAAGTATACATATCTATATAGATATATCAAGGGGATGGAACTTGGGAGGAGCGAAAGAGGAGGAAGGTTCGATGGTGTTCTTGATTTGGTAAGCTTGAGAGGGAAGGCGCTTGATTGGTGTGGGCCTGAACTGGTTCAGTGGATCAGCCAGGGCTGGTAAACAATGAAGGAGCTGACAGGAGGGGAGGATCCCCCTCCCCCGTCAGATATGGAGGTGGATAAGGGGAAAGGGAAAGCTCAAGACAAGGGAGAAGTAGGAAAGGGATAGGCGGGATCAAGTGGGGTTGGAAGTGGGAATACTACGAATCTGGGAAATAGGGAACCAGGGCAATGTATGCCTAAGTCCGGATCAATCCCCAAGCTCCCGATTAAGTAGGAGATGATCAGGGAGGATATCCAATATATGAAAGATCATGCTCTAATCGACAAGTTTGTGGGAATCTGGCCCAATGAGAAGGATCTGTTATGGTGGATCAATACAACATGGAAACCCCAAGGAAATTTTGACCTCCAACTTGGGGCCAAAGGCTTCTTTACTGTGGTGTTCTTTAATGAATCAGACTGAACCAGGATCTTTGATAATGGCCCGTATTTCTTTCACTCTGTAGGTCTGTACCTAAGACCCTGGAAGGAGAGGTTTAATCCGGACAGAGAGAATCTTACCATTGCGCCTGTCTGGATCCGCTTATATTCCCTCCCTACGGAATACTAGAAGGAAGAAATACTGTCGGATATAGGTAATATGCTGGGATTTTTTGTTAAGGTTTCAGATCATACTAAGCAGATGAGATATATGTCGTATGCTAGGATATGCTTGTATGGACATTTCTCAAGACCTACTAGAAGGGATAGAGTTATTATGGGAGTATGAAGTATGGGTACAACCTATTGACTATGAGCAAATCCCATTTCAATGTCGATGGTGTCATGAACATGGTCATCTCTTTCAGGACTGCCCTCTCAACAAAAATCTGGGAAAACCCCAGAATAGGAAGGAAAGAAGGATGAAGGTTTTACCAAAGTTACCACCAGGAAAAGAGTGGCCAAGAGGACCACAGGCCCAGAGGTGAACAAAAAAACTCAAACCAGTAACAGATTTGAGTCCCTATAAACGAAGAAAGAACCAGAAAAAGCCTTTGAAAAGCAAGGACAGGAAGATCATAATACCCCAGCTAACATTCCCTAAGAACCGGTGAGGGAAAAAACCATCGAGGAGGAATGTAATCAAGAAGAGGAAGGTGATCAAATGATATTTGAAGTTATGGATTTGGAAAGGCTTGAGGAGGTCGTGGAAGCCAAAGATTCGGACCCCCTCTCAAGCAAGCAAATTTCATTGTTGGAAAAGGCTATCCTTAAAACAAAACACATGAAATTCCTGGGCATAGCCTCAGATCCCCTTAAGGAGGTAGAAGGAAAGAAAAGGAACAGGAAGGACAAATGTGGGAGGCATAGCAACGTGCAGAGGATCCAAATGGTTGGCTCACAGTTTGTGACTTCGAGGCAATACCCTACCATTATCGCTACTATGGAGGCCACCCCCAAATAGTGATTTTATGCGGATCACAACCTAGAATATCAGAGGCTATAAGAGCCATCTGAAGATTCATCTTCTAAAAAGGAAAATCGAACTGGAAAAACCCATGATCATGTTTCTCCAAGAAACCAAGTGCTCTATGGAAGAAATCAAGGAAGTTGGTAGGAAGGTATGGTGTAATTGTGAGATCATGGCGGTGGACGCCAAAGGAGCAGCAGGGGGGTTCGGAATCATGTGGGACCCTACCCGCATATCTCTGTCAGGCTTCTTTGCATCTCATAATACTTTGTTGGCCACTTTTCATATAGGTGGGACTACAACGAGAGGGTTTATTTCTAATGTGTATGGGCCCATTAATCATATTCTTAAACAAGTATTCCTGGAATCACTGCTCTGGATTAAGGATGTGGTAGGTCTTGCTCCCTAGATCTTGGGGGGGGTTTCAATATTATTCACTGTCTGGAGGAGAAAAAGGGTGGTATTCGTTAGCTTAGTCCCATCAATGATCTGTTCAATGAGATTATTGAGGCGGCGGGGTTGGTGGACATCAGAGTGGTGAATGGTGTTTTTACCTGGAACAACAGACGGGCAGGGGATAGGAGCATCGCCTGTCGTTTGGATCGCTTCCTTGTTACGGAACCCACCATGATGGCTAGTGGGAATTTAACGGCAATAGTACTTCCCTCTACTGGATCCGATCATTGGCTGGTCAGTCTGGAATGGTCGAGGATTGGGGAAAATCTTAGACGACCTTTCCGGTTTGAACAGTTCTGGCTCCTTAACCCAGATTTTCGAGAGAAACTCCACCAATGGTGGTGGGAGATTCCTGACATTAGGGGGTCGTTGATGTACCAGTTCCAATAGAAGTTGAAGACCTTAAAAGGTAAAATCAAACATTGGAACTCAGAATCCTTCGGGAACATTTTCCAAGAAAAAAAGAGGCTAGATAAAAAAATGCAAGAAATACAGCTGAAAGGCAATACCGAGGGTTTTATGGAGGAATTAAAAAAGGAGGAATAGACACTGCTATCAGAATTTAATATACGAGAGCAGCAGGAAGAAATCCTTTGGAAACAGAAGTCTCGTAACCGCTGGCTGCAGGAGGGGGAGCGTAATACTAAGCTTTTCCATAAGGCGGCTATCCAACATAGGCATGGGAACCGGGTAGTGCGACTTAAGAGAAATGATGGCTCCCATGTGAAAACCCAGAATGAACTGGAAGAGACCCTGAATGATTTATTCGGGGACCTTCTAGAAGAACCTGAGGTGGAGAGAAATGAGGCCCAGAGAGAGATATTGCATGTTATCCCTGAGGTGATAACCGCTGAACATAACCACATCTTGATGAAACCTATTGATATGGAGGAATTAGAGGAAGCTGTCAAGCAGATGGTGGATGACAAAGCCCCGGGTCTGGATGGATTCACGACGAACTTCTTCCATACTTGTTGGGCCTAGATCAAAGAGGAAGTGTTGGCCCTCATGGAGAATTCAAGGAAGACGGGCTCTATCATATGTGTGTTCAATACCACACACCTAATGCTCGTCCCGAAGGAAACTAGGACGGAAGACCCAGCGAATTTCAGACCCATTGCCCTGTGCAATGTGATCTATAAGATTATCACCAAGGTCATTGCAAATATATTACGACCCTTGCTTCCGCTTCTCATATCCCTGGAGCAAGCTGACTTTGTGGAGGGTCGCCAGATTATTGATGGTATCATTCTTATGCATGAAACCATTCACTCCCTGAAGCGCGACAAAATCCCTGGTATGCTTCTTAAGGTCGACCTTTCCAAATCTTATGATCATCTTAATTGGGATTTTTTGGATTAAATACTCAAAAAATTTGGATTGGGTAGAGCTTGGATCAATTGGGTCATGAACCTGGTCTCCACTGCTTTCTTCTCCATCCTGGTTAATGGAACTCCGTCCCAGCCCTTCCATTCCTCCAGAGGCATTCGTCAAGGGTACCCCCTGTCCCCTTTTCTCTTCATCATTATTGCTGAGGGTCTGAGTAGTATGCTGAGAGCTTTACAAGGAGAGGGTCGGATTCTGGGCCTTACCCTGTGTGAAGGGTTGGAACCCCAAACTCACCAGCAATTTGTGGATGATACTATGCTCATGGAGCCGTCTAGTTTTCAAGAAGCTAGAGGAATCAAGACTAGTTTGAATACCTTTCTGGTGGCCAGTGGACTTGAAATTAATAAAGAAAAATCCCAGGTTTATGTCTTTAATACCCCAAAAATTACCAGAAGAAATATTCTCAGGATTCCGGAATTTACGAAAGGGTCACTTCCCTCCAAGTACTTGGGTGCTCCTCTGGCTGAATCTACCATTCGTCAGATCTCATGGAAAGATTTGTTAGATAAAATCAAGCAGAAACTGGAGCAGTGGACTTTCAGGGCTTTAAATTTTCCTAGTCATATCATCCTGGTTAAATCGGTTCTCCAAGCCATGCCGATCTATTTGTTCTCTGTACTTGCGGCTCCCAAAACCATCCTTAAACAAATCCGCTCCATTCAAAGGAATTTTCTTTGGGGTGGAAAGGATGGGCAGAGGAAGTGGGCACTGGTGGATTGGGAAACACTCTGTAAACCAAAGTTGGCTGGGGGCTTGGGGCTCAGAGACCCGGTCAATATTAATAACATAATGGGTGCCAAAATATGGTGGAAATGGATTATCCATAAGGAGGAGCCTTGGGGTCGATTATGGCATATGAAGTATGCCCCTGATTGGGCGCGGAAACAACTGATTTGTTTTAATGCCAATTCTCTGGGTTCGCACATCTGGAGGGCTGCATTGGAAAACAGAGGCATCATTTAGAAACATAGCTTCTGGGAAATTGGGGATGGTGCCTCAGACAGGTTTGGTGGGGATGCATGGAAACAACTCCCTGGAATTATTAACACCATTAACTTCCCGGTTCTCAGGCTTCATCTGCTACATGACACGACGAAATGTGTGAAGGACTATTGGATGGCCAACCCGGAGGATAAGTTTTTCAGGACTTGGAAACCCAAGGATTGGTGGCAAACCATTGTCCCGGAAGCTAATGTGGATGAACTCTATGAAGAACTGTGTAAACATAGAATTCCTATTTTGGATAGTGCTGATATGATTAGGTGGGGATATTCGAGTTCTGGAAATTTTAATATCAAAGAACCTATGAGGTTATACATGGGAACTCATAACCTGGAGAATGAGGTCAAATGGAAGAACCTATGGGCAGGTAAATGGTGGCCAAAAGTTACGACCTTTGTCTGGCTACTCATTCACAGACGTATCCTTACCTGGGAGAATTTTGTGTGTAGGGGTTTCATAGGCCCGTCAAAATGTGTTATGTGTGATGCGAATGAAGAGAACATCAATCACCTCCTGGACTCATGCCCCTTCGCTTCTTCCTTATGGGAGAGAGGAGAAGTGCGTTTCTGGAAAAATGCCAGAATACCAGGCAGACCGGACGTCACTATTGCTAATTGGCCTCCATGTGGCTTCAAAAATGATATTTTGAATAGAGTATGGGAGCTCTTTCCTGGTTTTGTGGTCTGGGAGACTTGGAAAGAGAGAGGTCGACACATTTTTGAAGGAAAGCATTGCTCTATTGACAACATATGGCATCAGCTTGAATAACACATAAAGGAAACTCTAACCTTGAATCAATGGGACCAGAACTCTATGAATATGGACATTAACGAGAAGATTATTATGCAGGATTGGGGGATTCATAGCATACCTGTTAGCATTCGGAGGCCTTGCCAACTGAATTTGTCTTCTCTCAGCCCTGATCATTTGAAGTGCCCATGCATAGGGACGTATAAATTGAATTTCGATGGGGCGGCTAAGGGAAATCCTGGCCCTGTCGGGTATGGTGGTGTGATCAGGAATTCAAAGGGTGAAATCACTGGCATCTTCTGGGGTGACTTGGGTGAGAACACCAATAATGTTGTAGAATTGGAAGGTATGGTTAGTGGTCTAAGATGGGCCTTACAGGAAGGTTGGACTCCGTTGGAGGTTGAAGGGGACTCGCTCGTAATCATCTCCATGGCCAAAAGAATCTAGTTTGGAACTGCTATTGCCAGGATTTCCCGCAATTGGCGGTGGGAGAGTTGGCTCCAGGCCTTAAGTAATTTACTTAAATCTCACTTGGCAATTCATTTTGCGCATATTCGGAGGAATGATAACAAGGTGGCAGACGCGGTGGAAAATAGGGGGGTCAAGGCCAGGGTCTCCTTTCATGGGGAAAAGGTGACAGAAATGGGGGACGACGTCTGGTACAGGAAGTGCATGGATTTGGCTACGGAGGATCGGAGACACCTAGCACAAGGCATGGTGGGATCGGATAGTAGGAACCAGGTGGCTTCACGTGTCCCCAATGATCAGCAGGTGGATCGGGGATTTGCATGTGATAGACTTCCCGACGACGTCTGGCCCACAGGTGGTGCTCGTCCTAGCATTGATGGGGGAAGAAGGGATGTCGGTGGGGACCTCAAAGATTGGGACAGGCAGATGGATATGTGTGATGATGCCACAATGATCCCCACTTCAGTTCATCATCATTGTCCTGTCAGGGAGGTGATGGGATCTAGGGAAGCACGGGAAGAGATTATCTCGAGAAATGATAAGGTGGAGATATGGAGCAGTCATACCAACGGCAGCCCTTGATCTTTTTGTCCTTTTGTCACGTTCATTCCCTCACTTTCTCCTCATGACGTTTAGTGGGACACGTGAGATTTCAGTTAATAACTATTTCCGTATACAGATGCGTAATCATGTTAGTACTACGCAGGTGCCCAAGTATTTTCTCATTAACATTCATGAATATTTGTGTACTGGTGCAGAGCAAGCGGTGTTAGACGAGGAGTACTATGATTTGAATAGTGTCCTGCTCATCTGTGTGGGTGTTAATGGCATCTTGATGGTTCCAGAATGGGAAATTATTCACCCCCTCGGGAGGAATATTATAAATATGAGCCTAACAGCGGCATTTTACTATCCTGTCTATGTGTGCTTGAATTATTTACATCCTTTTGTTTCGCCTTGCTTCTGGTTATCTGGGTGGAAGTGCAGTATGGTGGGTTCCCGCATGAGAGCCTCTAGCTGTAGTGGGGGGCAAGTGGGGGTCGTTCACAAAGAAATGCAAGGGAAGGTAGTAGCCGGGGGGATTGCTCTTCCCAGCACCCTCCCATGGAGGTGGATTCTTCCGACCCCATGGATTTTAATTGGAGTGCCCAATATTTGGCTGAAACCTCGGACAACATTGCTTCGCAATTGTGCACAGGGAATTGGCCCTACATCGCGAATATGAGACGTATCTGGGTCGTAGGATTGAAGGCAATCCGTTCTGGTCGGTTCGTATTCTATTGGCCCATGACATACATGCAAGGAACCTGTTGGCTAGGAATTTGAGGGAAGCTTTTCAAATCATTAAGGGTGGGCAGCAGGCCAAACCCTCCGGTATTCGTTTGATCAAAACTGCACTCAGAGTGTTCATGGACTCTTTCAGTGATGGCAATCGTGATGAACCGGTGGTGCCGGTGGGGGAGCTGTCGGCTCCTTGAGATGCTCGTATTTGGAGTAGGCTTCTCATCCTTAATTTTTGTGCTGCTCTGGTGGATTTTATGATGGGTGCTTTGGATAGGCGTCGGGGCGGATTAAAGACTGCCTGGTGTTTTTTGGCCCGGTTTGCGACGGATAGTGATGTCTGGCTTTGGCCCGGCTTGATGAATGGTGATGGTGACGGCTTCTTCAGCTCTGGCCGACTCTGCCGCCTAGTGAAATTTTATCTGTTCCTTTGGAGATTTTCTTTGGTTCAGCTTCAGGCCGATTATCTGTTAATTTGGGTATATGGGTTGATGCCTCTTTGTAATGGTTGGGATTATCTCTTTTTCTCTCTAGTTTGGCTAGGAAGGGTGCTTCTTTGGCCTAACTGTTTCTATTTTTTGGGTTGGCCACGTTGGGGGGAGCCTTCGCGGCACGAGCCTCTGCTGCTCGTTTGTATCATTTTGTATCACTATTTTGATTTTCAGTAATAGAAGGTGCTCAAACTTACATACAAAAAAAATATGTATATATATAGATATATCAAGTATATGATGTAGATTCATCATAATAACCATACCCCAGGTTACTACTATTATATATATATATATATATATATAATTAGCTTAATTTATTAATAAGTTTCAACCTAACTAACTTATCCAATGCACACCTAGCCACTAGGACGACCAACTAGCACATCCTAGCACACATACAAAAGTCAAATGTTAGGGTTAATGCATAGGTTGACCCCTATGTAAGATTCCCCATCATGATCGAAGAGGAAGTGGGGTCACTCCCCCTCCATACCAATTTAGTAAATACTCTCTCAGACCTGATTACGCTAGCATATTGGAAAGTCAATTACTGCATTATTGCATCAGATAGGGCAACTGTCATGGCACTCTCAGCCTAGTAGGAGACGTCCTTCACGCCTTGGATTTTGGGATGTCAAGCTTTGATCTTATTTATCCCAACGAGCAAGGAAACATCAGGCCTCACATATACGTCGTTTTATGATTTCGAGCTTGCTCCTCAACCACAATTTATTCTTTTACTCGAGACTCTGTGTGTCGATCTCTTGCTTCTATGGAAGTGTTAGATTGAGAGGCCACCATTCTTCCCTCTCCATGGAAGCGATACCCCCTCTGCACAGACGACGCTTGAATCCCTTGGATTTGTTCACGATCAAGGGTAGAGTAAGATCATTTCAGAGGAAGGAAACTAGGCCACAAGCCTACCTTCATTTCAAGGGAGACTTCTGTAATGGAGGTCATTCCTTAGAGATGAAAAGAAGAATGCCCCACCTCACGGCGACACTTGGGATAAGCGTTGTAGCCATGGTGAGTTTCATGGATATAGTTAGCTCACAATATTGAGACCTTATTTTTCACTATTATTAGCGTTGTAGACCAGTATTGATATAGTTAGTTGTATCTCATTCTTAAATTATGCATCTGGGTAGAAGATACATGTTAGGATTTATTTTTCTTTTGTTAGTCTCCTCCTGCGATTCTTTTGTGTGTCCTGATCCGCCCACGATTCTTGAGTTCCTAGGAGGACCAAAAACACACCTATATTGTCTGGTCTAATGCAATTCGAAGAGGTCCACCAATTTACCTACCATGAGGCTGTGAGTGAGTTGGGAACTTAGGCATGTAGATATGTAGATATTAGGCTAGCTATCTATTTTTATTATGAGTTATAGGTAGCATATATATAGATATCATAGAATTACATTATGATATTTTTATAATCTAGCTGGCATGTCATAAATCTATCAAATGGTTATCTTTGTAATATTACTTATATGCATCTCTCCTTAATCCATCTATTTCTAGATGTAATAAATCATAGACATAATTATTATTTCATTACTTTCTTTACTTCTAACTATAGTAGATTCTGTGGCCCAATGGCACAACTAGGTTTAATAAGTATAGACCAAATTGTAATAGTATTGCTTCCCAATGCA
This sequence comes from Larix kaempferi, assembly GCA_027924585.1. Lineage (NCBI taxonomy): Eukaryota > Viridiplantae > Streptophyta > Pinopsida > Pinales > Pinaceae > Larix > Larix kaempferi. The sequence goes on from BSBM01000550.1 coordinate 7,017,394, forward strand.
TCTGATAAATCATTATTAGTCTTAATATTTATAATGAACAACTCTTGTACTAGATTGGCTGACCAATGCAACCATTAGGGAAATTAACCAAATCAATATAGTTGTACTAAATCATGTTGCCCAATGCAATTGTCAAGGAAATAAACCAAATCAATAAGTTGTACTAGATTATGCTACCCAATGTAACAATTAGGCTTAAACACATAAAATACAATTGTACTAGATTTTACTACCCAATGCAACAATTAGGCTTAAACACATAAAATATAGATTTGATAAGACAATGCATGCATTTCAAATGTTAATATAATCCTAGATGCATTCCATATTTACTCTTTAACATTACTATCTACAACACTTTCCCATAGCTAACTTGCAACATAGAATAGATGCATGTACAACCACAACAACAAACATAGGATTTAGAAAAGAATATTCAAGTATAGAAAGGACTCAAGTCATGTACTTATCTATTTCATAATTACAAGACAATCGACAACTATTGTGGGACCTTCCTTTATTCACCCAACCATAGATCTATAGGAAACTTATTGTCCTAGTTTCCCCACAGTCACCCTCAAGCCGAATCCTGGTCTCTCTAGTTCTTGACTTTTAGGATTCCTTTTATCTTTTGGTTGCTTTTAAAATTTTCAGATATGCATTCTAGCATAGGGTCCCTAGCTATCCAATATTCTTTACAAGTATATGTGGTTCATTCAATCCAATACTCCCTCCAGACCAATAACCGGTACTCCAGCCTTTATAGGCAATATCATTGTTAACCAATACCCAAGCAGTCCTCCTACCAACTAGTACTCAGCATCTCAGTGCTCACACTCTATGTCCATAGAGAATTTTCAACCACGATTGAACTTAGACCTCGATCATCTGCTTGCATATATCAAGTGGCTAGTTCTCTTCCCTTTGAGTTGTCCATTTTTTTATCATTACAAATTTAGTTTTTTTAGCTTTTCTCTTCAATTTGATTTATGTTCTTGCTTTCAATTTTGATATTTCTCTTCTTGCATTCACATCTCATATTTTTATTTGTTTGTATCATTTTCCATCTTCCACCAAGAGAATTAATCCCTTGGCATTCTTTTTCTCCCTCTTTTGTAGAAGAGGTATTTATTATTCTTAGTTAGTGCCTTAGGCGGTGACACCTATGTAAGAGTTTCAAATTCTAGAAGTGCCTTTTCATATTCTTATTTAATCTCTTCTCATTTTCTTTATTTATTTTCTCTTTTGTTTAGTTTTGGAGGATTTAAATTTCCACATAACATAATAATAATATAAATAAATAAGTAGTACTCATAAATATAAGGTTCCAATTTCCAAACAATACATACCCGAATATTAAAGGTTGGCATCATGGTGTATTACGAAAAGAAGTGAGATTTACCAATGTCTTAACGTATCTCACAAAAGGCCACTATGGTAAAAAAAATTCAAAGTTGACACTAGAACTAACGAAAACATTAATTAACACCAATTAATCATGTTACATCTCCAAAAATTGGGACAATAACACTCAAGCCTCAACAAGCATATGCCTTGAATGGAACGCATGCGTAAAGACTCCTTTGACAAGGTAGAGAAGATAAAGTTTCCATCAAGAAAAGGACTTAACTACTTTGTTATACAAGACGAGGCAAAACAACTAATGGTGTTTGAATATACCACATTTATGGATTATGGGATTGGTTGGATTAAAATAAAGTGGCAAAAATAGGAGAACAAAAACTAGAAAGCGTGATCTCATCTTTACTCCTAAAGACACTTGTCAAAATTTTCAAATAAATTGCACAAACGCATATATAAAAACTTTAAATCCGTATATCCTTAATACCATTAAACTTATACAAAATCCATCTATTAAGTTAATAAGAATATGAAAAACTACATACAAACTTTTGGATGGTTAAAAAATTCGAATTAAATAGATTTATTATTATAATTTATATTATTGTTTGATATTTTTAATTATTACTTAAAACTTTATAAATTATTTATATTCACATTTTTAAAATTTTAATTTTAATTAAAGCAAACTAAATGTATATTATCCACTTGGTATAGAATAGATAGTGAATGGGTGTACTGTTAATGTGTAGAATAGATAGTGAATGGGTGTACTCTCAAGACACTCGTTGCTTAATGTCATAGCTTCCAAACTCCATGGTTACAATATTTACAAAAAAATAAAAATTTAAATGTATATTTTTTTATATCAAAATGTAAAAATACATCCCAATTAGTTATTTAACTTTGCATATTTAGCAAGTACATTGTTAGAGTTTTCTTAGCCACTGCCATACTAGATTGCATGGAAATCCCAAATCTAGCCCTCAAGCAATTCATTTATGTGCCCAGATTGCTCCCAAATTAACTATCAAATCAATCAATGTCTTACTGAAGTAAGACACGATCTTAGCCCATCCCTCCATAATTCAGCAAGGAGTACATGTTAAGGGTTTCCTTAGCCACCTCTCTGCTAGGTTGCATGGAAATCCCAAATCTAGCCTTCAATCTATTCATGTATGTGCCCAAATGAGTAGGCTTGACTATGATTGCTACCATATTAAATATTGAATCTATCGAATCTAATGTTAAAGACCTAGTTAAACACCAACATACTGAAAATATGATGCAAGTGAATTTAAAAACCTAGTTCTCTCTTTGAATCCAAGCAATACACCTCATCCAATTGAGAGAATGGAAAATTTAAAGAATCTATAATTTTATTAAAGTGTAGAAACTTTGGTGAATCTTACTAATTCTTAAATATCCAACTATAAAATGTTTGGCTATATTTAAAAAATATTCATTTTTAAAGATTTTATATAGTTTCTAGATAAATTTGGAATTTTGGCAATGTTCAGAGTAAAATATTTTTATCATGTGGATTAATAAGTGTTACAAAAAAATGAAAACCATGAATATTTTTTGTAAAAAAATACTAAAAATAAACTTATGAGCTGAATTTTGTCCCTAAAATTTATTAAGCACTTTGAGGTCATCCCTCACTTGAAATTTTATTATTAAGCACCAATGAAAAAATCTTTCTTTCTATATGAACTTGCTTTAATAAAAAAAAGTTTAATGAGATGTGACCAAGCCCACAAGCTTTGCTACCAGTATGGGCATTTTGCTAAAAGCTACCCAAATATTTAAGAGATAAAGCTTTCTTCAAAGCAACCTTCAAATTCCTACAAAGAATTAAGGCAAAACAATCTTTACACCAAGATGTAACAACAATTTCAGAAAAGCCAAGAAAATGTCAGACAATAATAAATTTAAGACAATTAATCTTTAAAAAATTTAGAAAATAAAATGAGAAAACCAATAAATCAACTAATAATGTTGAAGTTGGAATATAAAAAAAACTTAAACACACTAACTATCCATCCAAAACTCTTGTGGATCAAAAAGTTGCTAATACAACAAAAACAAATGTCCCATTGAAAGAGACATTCCATAAATATCCCACATAAGAAAAGGCTCCTCATCCATCCAAAACTCTTGTGCATAAAAAATTTGCTAATACAAAAAAAAAGAATGTCCAATTGAAAGAGACATTCTATAAATTTCCCACATAAGAAAAGGCTCCTCGTGCATTTTCAAATCCGGGGCTCCTCATGCATCTTCAAATCCCCAATATTATGTTGAATCCTTTGGAGAAAATTCTACACCCCTCTCTTCCTCTTATAAAGGGAAGAAAATCAAATAAGGATGAAAGAGAAAAATGAGTATAATGAGAATTTTTGGTATTATTTTTATTAAACAATTCTTATTTAAGAATTGGAAAAAAAATTCCTCAAATTTTTCTTTCTAAATAAAAAGATAATATAATTTATCTACAACTATTTTTAATATTAAATACAAAAGTTTTTGTTAGTATTATATATACTCTACTTTAATTACAACTATTATTAATACAAAATGCAAACTCTCTATTTTATATATATATATATATATATATATATATATTCTCTTAACGATAAACTCTCTATTTTATTTATATATATATATATATATTCTCTTAACGATAACCACAATATAGCAAAATAAAATACAATCATTACCGTGTATGCAATAATGATGGCCAACAAGATAATGATAAGAACATTTCGTTGGCTTAAACAATTTTTAGCTTTTTAGCTTGCCATTAATTTATTTATTAAGTGCAATATTTCCGATCCATAAAATATCCAATGTAGATGGACTCAATATGCATTTACGGATTTACTTGTGGTCTTTCATGAAAAATCTATCGATGTGAACCATAACTCCTCACATGTTTGGTATGATTTTTACATTACAAACAAACATGCAGACAGTAAAAGAGTACAAATTATATGTATATATATTTACATCGTAATTATCTAGCCACAAAAAAATACAAAATTATATGAACACATTTATATTGTAATTATCATGCTAGAAAAAATGAAAATCCGTAACATTATATGTACACATTTATATTGTAATTATCATGTCAGAAAAAATAAAAATCTATGTTATTGATAATCCATTATCAAGTTTGGGAGCTCTTTTTTTCCGTGCTCATCCTATATTTGACAAGTGTCTTTGCTCAAATTATATTAAAAATATTTACAACAACATATATATATAACCACACAAATTAGATAAATTAAAACCATAAACATTGTATTATACATTTTCTCAACATTCCCCTTTAAAATTTTTAAATCTATACTGATATACATCCAAATCCAACTGCTTAATTACATCATAACATATAACCCAAGAGTGACAAAACTTTTTGCATTCTACTTACATTCTAAAATGTCTACAATCTAAAATGTCTGAAAGAAAGAATGAATAATGAATACACATATATATGATCTCTCATGTACTTCAGTATGGACTTCACAACTTTTATTTCAGACCGTACAAACATGAAACATGGGGTTTGTTATAACCTTGCCATTTTTGTTGGGTATTTCTCTCAGAAATAGCTGATTAAAACACCAACAAATACCTTAAGTGGGCGATGTAACAGCTAAGCAAATCCACCAGGATAGGATGATACAACATTATTCCACGGAATACTACCATAACAGTTTTCATCGTCACCAGTAATACCATAACTGTAAGTATTCGCTGAAGAAACCAAACGGGCAGAGTAATTAGCTGCCCCCCGCATATCTGAAGCAGTCCTCTGCAAAAGCAACTTGAGGCCGCGAGCCAAAGAAGAGAGCTGTTTAAGCAATAACGGTATGTTTTTGCAAGAGGGAATGCATAACAGCAACGAGCAGAGAATGTCGAAGACGTCCAACATATTGCAAACAATATAATTAGGAGAAGATGAACGAATGTCTGGTATAGCGCTGCTATCCATTCTTCCTTGCTGATATTGGAAGCAAAGTAAATTCCATGAGGCTTTCATGAACAGGATGGGTCCACCCTCTCATAATGCTCACAGTGACAAATATATGCAACCAAAAAACATTCCTAACTACTATCAATCAGTGAGAACATTCTACCATTCAAACCAACAAGTCTTTCTTCCACAGACCAACAATGAAAGCCTATGTATGATCGTATAGTGTCGCGGGTCCCAGTCCACATTATTCCTTCAATTCCACGTCTAAATCAACAATAATGCCGACACGAGTCTAATTTCAACTGCGAAAAGAAAAAACAAGACTCATTATTGAACCCTTATCTCATACAAAAACCAACAAAGAAACTAAAATGTTGCCACAAACAAACTTTGCTGTAACCAAATTAAAATTCTCTGCATATAATTTCAGAAATAGTTTGCTCCACAATAAGGGAAATACAAAGTTCACAAGCAAATAAAAACAGCTCCACAATATTATGATGCAGGATAATAATCAGCTCCACAATAAGGGAAATACAAAGTTGACAAGCAAATAAAAACAGAAATGATAGGGAATGCCTTGGTTAGTTTCCGTTCATTCATATTTTCTTAGGGTTATAGTAATTTTAAAATTGCACATATTTTTTTTCTAGTTATTATTATATATATTTTTTTTCTAGTTATTATTATATATAAATAATTGTACTTTTTATTATAGATATTTTGTCTTAGGTGTAATTTTTTTAAATCTTAAATTCAAGAAATTTGTTTTCTCTCTTTCTTTATAGATCTGGGTTTAAGTTTTAATTTTTTTAGGATTTTTTAAATTACTTTTAATTTAATTTTTTAATTTTATAAGAAAACATAAAATTTATAATTACTTTTTATTTTTGGTAACTTTATTTTAATCTTCTTATGATATAGAGCACCTCACTCCTCTAAATACAATTATAATATTTTTATTTAATTGATTTTTTTTCAAATTTTATTTAAAAACACATTAAAAAATTTGAATAATTATATAATTTTGAATTTTGAAGCATGTATTACTGTTTTCTTTCTCTATGTAGGACACTCTTAAATATATTATACATGTGTCCTTTAGACTCACTTTTAATTAACTTTTATATATAAAGGTGGGCCTAAATAAAGAAAAAGCAGGGACATATATATAAAAAAGTGTATGTCAACATAGAAAGAAAACAATAGAAAGGGACACATAAAAGAGTGGGTTTACATTCATAAAGAAAACAATAGAATGAGACACATGTATAAGGATATTGATGGTAGCCTTTAGGGTGTTGCATATGCCTTAAAATTAAGAATTGGAAAATTTTATATAGAAAACAATAGAATGGGACACATGTATAAGGATAATGATGGTAGCCTTTAGGGTGTTGCATATGCCTTAAGGATTGGAAAATTTTATATAGAAAACAATAGAATGGGACATATGTATAAGGATAATGATGGTAGCGTTTAGGGTGTTGTATATGTCTTAAAATTAAGGATTGGAAAATTTTATATATTTTTATTGTTATAAGTTTTTCTCCAAACATATTTATAAAAAATTCAAAATTGATATAATATTTAATTTTAACTTAATGTAATTTTTTTAATTTTTTTAAAATAGTTATAATTAAATATAAATATTTCAATTTAATTAAAACATTTTCTTTATATATGAATATATATATAATTTTTTAATTCTCATTTTTATATTTATATAATAAAAACATAAGAGAGGACATATACATATATAAGATATACATATAAGAGTGGATCTATAGAAAGAAAACAATAAGAATATCCTCTCTTATTATTTTTATTTTATACGCTCACTTTTATACAACAAGTTACTATCATTTACATGCATTTGCTTTTATTGTTTCTTTCTATAAGCCCATGCTTATACAAGGAGTTACCATCATTGTATCTCCTCTTATGGTTTTCTTTCTATCATCCTACTCTTATACAATAAGCTACCATCATTTACATATATCTCCTTTTATTGTTTTATTTATATAGGCCCACTCGTATACAACAAGCTACCCCTATCATCATTTACATGTATATCCTCTTATTGTTTTCTTTCTATAGGCCCACTCTTATACAACAAGCTACCTTCATTTACATGTATACCCTCCTATTGTATGGTTTCTATAGGCCTAATCTTATACAACAATATATGATCATTTACATGCATCCCTTCTTATTGTTTTCTTTCTACAGGACCTCTCTTCATATAAATAAAAGAGAGAGTGGTCCTAGAGAAAGAAAAAAAAAGATGGGACACATGTAAATGATGGTAGCTTGTTGTATAACACTAAGCGTATATGAAGAAAATAATAATAGGTAATCCTACATAATGTTTTAATGTGGTTAGATTTACTAATTTTATGATTTTTTCTTCATAAGATGATTTTTATTTAATATGTTATTAATATATAGTATTTTAAAAAGTTCAATATCAAAGTAGAAAACAATAAACTATCCCCTCTTATTATTTTATTTTTATAGGTCCACTTTTTTACAACAAGATACCTGTTTATGTATATGTAACTTCGGAATGTATTTCACATATATGTATATTGTATTCCTATAGAGATGTTATTATTCCTCTATACGGAAGTGTCATCATTTATATTGTAAGTGTCGTAACTTATACTTGATGGGTTATTAGACCACCTTGTTGGGGTCGGCCCTATATAAGTCATGTGGGTCAAAGGGTTATTAGACCACCCTATTGGGGGTCGGCCATGTGGGTCAAAGGGTTATTAGACCACCCTAGTGGGAGTCGACCCAGTCAGCATTATGTTATGTGGTTAAGTTAAGTCCGACGTAGTTGAGTAAAGGTCAAGTCAAGTTAGTGTATAAATAGAGAGTGTGTCTCTCTCATTTTACACATTCTATTCTCTCACTCACACTGTGGAGAGAAGCACACTTGTGGAGGAGGAGGCTCTGCTGCTAGGAGAAGACTATCTCTTGTATTCTGGTTGTATCATTGCTCTATCTATCTCTGAGGAAGATATTGGGGTTTTCACCTTTATGGTTTTCCCTAAGTAAACTCGGTGTCTCTTCTGTGCTTGCATTATTGTGTCCATGAATGATATGCTGTAGATTTGTTGTACATGTTGTTCTCTCAGTTAAGATCCTAGATCAGATTGAAGTGAATTCTGAAAATTTAACAATACCATCATTTACATGTATCCCCTCTTATTGTCTTCTTTTTATAGGCCCACTCTTATATAACCAGCTACCACAATTTACATGTATCCCCTCTTATAGTTTTATTTCTGTAAGCCCACTCTTATACAACAAGATATCATCATTTACATGTATCCCCTCTTATTTTTTTCCTTCTATAGTCCCACTCATATATGCCAAGCTACCATCATTCATTATTTACATGTATCCCTCTTATTTTTTCATTTCTATAGGTCCACTCTTATACAACAAGATACCATCATTTACATGTATATGTTCTTATAGTTTTCTTTCTATAGGCCCACTCTTATACAACAAGATATCATCATTTACATGTATCCCCTCTTATTGTTTTCTTTCTATAAAGAAAAAAATAAGAGGGGACACATGTAAATCATGGTAGTTTGTTGTGTAAAAATAGGCCTATAAGAAGAAAACAATAAGAGACAGTATATATACCGAGAAAATTATGGTAGGTTATCTTTTAATGTTTTTGTATGGTAATATGCACTAATTTTATGGTTTACTTTTTGTTCATAAGATAATTTTTATTTAATATGATGTTAATATATATAAAATTTTGAAAAGTTCAATTTCAAATTTTAATTTATTTACTAAACATTTGAAATAAGTTAAGATTACATTCCTCTTAAAAATATATGGCCTCACATTGATTTGTCATTCTTCAATTGCAAAAAAACGTCTCTCTTTTTCATGTGTTATTTTATGATCCCATATGAATTTTTCTTATTAATTTTTTATTTTCATAAGATATGAGTCGACATATGAATGTTATGTTGTGTAATGTAACAAATGTGACAAACACATGACCACACTTCCCCCATAGTGGTTTGTAAACACCTCACTACTTTCAGTGCAATTGTTTTGAAAAATTCAATTTCAAATTTTAATTTGTTTGCTAAACATTTAAAACAAATTAAAATTACACTTCTTCCAAAAAAAAAGCATGGTCTCACAATTAAGATTACTCTTCAATTGTTATTATTGAAAAAAAATATTGTTTTGCAATTTCTCATATATACATATATATAATGTTGTTGATAATTACTAACTTTCTTAAAATAAACTCTATATAAATTATTTGCTAGAAAGTCATTCAAAGAATCTTGTTGAAATCCTAAATCTAGATAGTTTTGATGAGTTAAATGTTAGAAATGTTGATATTGATATAAATATTCTAAAATTAACATCTAACGTAGCTAACATGGGACATTCTAAGAGAATTTGTTTTTCACAAAGATGACATATTCTTTTATCCTAGAGTATTTTAGAAATCATCCAACTAGTCCATGCTTATTTTTATTTTAACAATGTTGATTTTCTTTTTTATGCTAGTTAAAATAGAAAGATACTTTTAATCTTCTAAGTCAAGGTTAATAACACGTTTTTAATCTATTAATTTTCTCTTACCATATGTTTATTTATCCCTCCAACACATCTCCTTAAATTTAAATGTAATAATATTTTTAATCGTATCAATATTCTATGGAGTGAGATCCTAATTTATTCTCCATTTATTTATCCACAACTTGACATCTTTATGCCAACTCTCATCAGTTGCATATGACTCTCACTAGAGTATGAAGAAATCCTAGGAAGCATATTTTTTTTATGTTAGTTACCTTGCACTTGTACATTAGGTACATAATCATAGATATACTCTCAATGGGGGGAATTCAAACTTCTATGAGGAGGATATGATACAGTGTAACACTTTTAATTTTCAGATTATAATTTATAACATGATTCTAGATTTGTTTGATCCATCTCCATGATTTTGTAAGGATGTTATAGTGCCAAACATCACCACCATATAAGTTAACATGAATGAAAATACTATAAAAGGGGAGTTTTATTTTTTCCCCGCAACCACAAGTTAGAAAATTTACAAAATAATTCAAGACCAAAGTGGGAATCACACTCTTAATTAATCCTTTTCTCAATGTTATAGTTTTCGTTAAGCTTGTGATGAAGGTCAACGCTAATATTTTGTGTGAAATAATTTTTTAAGCTGTTATTGCCATATACAAAATTAATGTAAGTGGTATTTTTTATTTTATAATCATAACCTTTGTTTTGATACTGCTTACTATCATGCATATGCTAGAATACAAATCCTTGAGAATTATTAGTTGCTTGATGAGACCAGAGGGACACCTCACCATAAGAGAAATATCATCAACATAAAGAAGGATGATGAATATCCCAACTAATGTAGTGCAAAAAAAACCACTTCTTGCAAACATGTACCTCTTTCTTTTCAATGTAAATGCCAAACGGATGGGGGACATAATACATCCTTTCTTAACTTCTATATTACACTGTTTTTTTCTTTCAACTAAACCTTAGTGTTCCTGATCTTGGTAATAACCTTCTTAACTCAAATGAAACCTTTAAATATTATAATCTACACCAAAGGTTGATTCTAGAAGCCATATCAAATTATTTCGTAAATCTAATGAATAAACATTGGAGATTGGTTTTATTATTATGACATTCTTTTGTGGTGACCCTAAGCATAACTAGGTGATTCACAATTGGATTCTAAAACTATACTATCCTTTAGTCATGTTTTCATAACTCTCTATCCATATGTTATTCTTCTTTTCCAAAATAATTCCATAAAACCCGCCTATAAGAGGGCTTATCATAATAACACTCTAGTTAGAGAGGTTGTTTTTATTCCCAATTTTAATAGAAACAATGAGACTTTAAGTCCAAGGTTTAAGGAAACCTTTCTTGACTTATAGACTGAAGAGATTGTGAATGTGAGGGATGAGGACAAGGCCTCCAACTTTTAGATTTTAAACTTGATATCCTCTGACTCCCTTATCTTTTCGTTTTATGAGTTGGTTAACCCCAAACTATCTGTATTCCAAACTAAAAACATATTTATTTGTAATTAGGATTTAAATATTATCGAATACATGAGGGGATTCAAAAACCTTCTTAATGTATGGATTATAGTCCCTCAAGTAATCATATCATTTTCTTATTTTTACTAGTTAGAATTTTCCTCCATAATTTTTTAGGATCAAATTTGTAATGGTGAAAAGATTATATTTCTTTGTAATGTACCTAGGGAGGATACTATGGGGTACTTACACTAGTACAAAATGAGAGATAAGTGACTAGGCGACTAAAAACGTTAGTCACCACTATTTTTTCAAGGGATAAACGACTAAAATTAAGCAATTTTAAATAAGCCAACAAAAAACGACTAGGATAAACGACTAATTTAGTCACGAGATAAGATATATGACTAGATAACAAGTGACTAAAATAAAAATGGCTAAGATAAATGACTAATTTTTTCACGAGAGTATAAATACGACTAGCTAGTCATGGGAAATTTGCAATTAGTTACTAGCTACTAGTATAATATATATCATTTTTTAGTTTTACTTTTATCGTAAAAATATGAAACCACCTCTAAATTTTTTGTCCCATGTCCTCTCTCTTCATCGTAAATATTCTCCTTAATTAGGTATTCATAGTTACTATGTATTTTATTTCCTAACACTTTCCTAGTATTTATATAAAAATAGCAAGCGTCTGCATGTGTATTGAACTCCCTGAAGATATTCATATGCATGATAGAGACATTAGGAAAGGCCTTGAGCAAAAGATTAACATGAGCCATCCAATATGAGAGCTCCATCACCTTTAAAGAGCACAAAAATTTCTCCCAATCAACTATAAGTTTAGATCCACCAACAATATGTTGTAAAGAACGATACTGAGAATTGGCAAAAAAGAGGACATGCCAGAGCACAAATATAATATCTTTTCTCATATTGGTCCCCGATCAACCGCAATTTAACCGCAAATTAAATTTCTCTACATAAACTACTTTCCACAAAATCGTTCAAACTCCCATGAAACCCTTTGACCTTGCAATTGCACCACTACATGCCAATACACACATTATCAAACGTATAACAAAGTAACATACCCTTTCTCATCACATTCATGGGCAATGATATTATTCTCTTCTCCACCATTTATGATAGCAAGTTCACCATGAATCGACAAAAAATTCACAAGTTAAAGTGAACGTCGAAGATATTCCTTTGTACCCTCCACTGCTCAAAATTTGAATTGAAGATTCCATAACCCAATAGATTGTGATACTTTGAGTAGAAATCATATCCTTTGTGAAGTTGAAGAAGTTTGTTTCAACATGTATTTAATGTTTTTAGAATCGTAGGACATAATACATATGGTGTTGCTTCATCTTGGACTCATGGACATGATTGTGCCCCATTTTCTCTTTAAAAAACTATTGCAAAATCGTTTATGCAATATAAATGGAATATCAAAGATAACAACATATTCATTGAAATCCATGTCATAGACTATTTTGAGTACAATTACAATCGTTTATTAAAGCCACCATGCACACAATAGACTGTCACAATATCTATCTTAACCCATATCAAATCTTCCATAAAAATCAATATTAACACCTACAAATTGAATTCCTTTTTTTTTCTTTTTATGTTTATCACCATGCTACAAAAACAAACAACCTAACCACCTCAAAAAATGAAGTATACAAAAAAAACCAGCCAAACCACCTCAAAAATTAAGTGTGCCAAAACATGAATGTGCCATGAATCTCATCTTCGTTAATTCTAAATACCATTCATTTGTGCTTATTCACAATTAAAAAAACCACCTAAAAAATAATTTTAAATAAATGCACAATATACTTTAATTTATCATGTCTTAATAAGATCAATATACCTCTCTCTATCCTCTTCGCCAGTTTTGGATTATCCTACCTTAGCTTGATATTGTAGGGCATGAAGTGGCAGGAATTACAATTTTTTTTATTTCGAAAACCTCACATTTCCATGCCCACGGTCCACAAAGGATATGTCGAGTTCAATCCCTAACTAGGAGTGTTGAAGGATCGAACTCATCAAACAATGGCGGGTGCTTGAATTCTAGGTTCCAAGAATTTTATTCACATATTTACATCTTTACAAGTTTTGTATTTTTTCTCGATTCAAAGACGATATATGTTGTTGAAAAGGAAAAACCTCATGAAAACCATACTTGAAATGCTTAAAAACCCATTAAATACAATAATAATAACATACAGGGATGTCATCCTTCAGATCTGGAGGAAATATGGGGGGAATGATCTACGCGGGTTTCTTCTGTTCAATTTTTTCATTTTGTAGCAGATCCCCCAGTATTTCATCTAATGTTCATGGGAAGGGGCCTATGCCCATGCCCCTGCATCACCTGCATTTGTTGAATGTAGGTTCATCACTATTTTTCCCATGAGCCTTCCTAAAATCTCTGCGAGGCAATATCTTATGCTTTTTAACTTTGCCGGTGTTGAATAGCCATGAACATTTCTAATAGAAGCTCTACGACTCTTTAATACCAAGGCTCAAAAGTGGAGAACTCAGCTGACCTTTAAGAAAAAGAAACGGAAGACCACCAAATGAAGGAAAACCTTACAAATTCTGAGAAATACGAGGAAAACCCTTGGAAATATAAATGACCGGGCTATGTCATGTGGTCATGTGGAATGGCCTACATGAAGGCTCCCAAAGAGTGCACTCAATGCACAGGGAAGCGAAACTGATCTCTATCTGTGCCCCTTTCCCAGTTTGATGAAAATTGGCTAGTATGAGGTCTCAACCTTTCACCCAATACTCAATTATTGTTACGTTGCATGTCAGTTCATACATACAGGTCTAATTGTTATCTGAATAGGATGCATTTTTTTATTTAAAAAATAAATAAATGATATTACAACCTGTTGGAGGAACCTTTGAGGATGATCGAAGCTATCAAGCAGAGCCGAGCTCCTTTGGGTGACAACATGCGTTTCCTAAGCAGACCCATGAAATCTCTTAAAACCTAGGCCAAGAATCGCAATACAAACATTTTATTTCTTCCAGATGGAATGTCCAAGAATCAAACCAATTGGTCTCATTATCATACAATTAACCAAGGCATATTTCCCACTCCATCCCATACCAAAGAATAATATATTTCCCACTACATCCTTTCATATACAATACTAATGTTGTCTACGATGAAGTGGCCACATATGTATCTAGTTCATTCAAGCCAAATAAAAACCAAGCGAATTTTTTAATTGTAATGGCCATGTTCTTCATTAATATCTTGTATGATACATTGAGTTGAGTTTTAAGCCTCCAACTTGTTAAAGTATAGGATCTCTAGGATTAGGAATGACACATAAACCCTATATTATGTGTGGGACCATGTCTAAACACATTTGCATGGATACCTTCCTCTTACTAATGAGGCACTGGGTTTCAAAGAAATCCCTATATTGAGTTATGAACTCCTTTTCAATCTCTTGTGACATTTTGATGCAACATCTTGTGCATTTTATGGTCACTATATTTATACATGATTTTTTAATATCCAAAGTTTTAAAATCTTCCTTGGTTTCCCTATGCCCAAACTTTGGAGAAGGAAAATGGGCACAGAGTTGAGCTCCTCTAGCACATCTCATTTCATCGATCTTAAGAAAGTGATTGAGTTTGGTATTTTGAGTTCACAACTCATAACAAGGTGAAGAATATAGGTTTTAATTTAGATCATATAGCTTGTCTTTAATTTCCTTATGATGCATTTTCCTCACAACTACAATATCTTGTCCATAGCCCCTAATGAAGGCAAGAACCTAATTGATGGCATCACCTCATTGGATAATCCAATCTTTAGTTACTTTGGGCCTATGGGGAAGACTCCATATTTGTTTGAATCATATTGATGTAATTATAGTTATAATTTTAATATAGCATATATAATATTAATGTAATATAATTATTTTATTCTAATATAAACATTTAAAAAAATATAATATAGTTATTCAACCTTATATTTCCATTTGTAAATGCTAATATAGTTATATATTTAAACGAAATCAACCATATATATATATATATACACACACACCAAAAAATCAAAATAAATTTCTTTTTAGAAGCAATTAATCATACTATACAGCTAATTACTTTGAACTCTAGGATAAGGGTTTTGGCACCACAAATTTTAGCATTGTGTGGAGAATGATTTTTTCAGAGTTTTGGCACCATGAATAGGGTTTTTATCCTGTCTTTCAACCATTTCATATGGAACATAAACATCCATTCCATTGATCAAACTAGGGCATAGAACGGACGTCTACTCCACATCCAATCTATGCATATCATATCAAACCACACTGATTTGGCATCAAACATCCTGGTGGGAGATGTTGTGCAATTGGGGTTATATTTTGGAATTCCAGGCATATCAAATGCAATTTCTATGAACTCTAAGGTAATTAATGGATCCTCCTCACATATCTCACCATTGTGGTTGTTGTGATTCAGTGCCATGCAAAGATGAATAAGCCCGTCATTGGTGCAGGTTGTGCTTTGACTGGATATACTTCAGCTATGCTATCATTGTGGTGATGATACATGTTATTGTCGTTTTGCATGCAAATCGCATATTGATTGCATAGTTGGTGCAGTTGATTGGGAAGTGTTGCATCAGGTCATCGTTCTTGGTGGGAATTTAGGGAATATATACCCATTTTATAAGGGGTTCCATATCTGCAAGGATTTCGGTCTTATGAATGATATTCCTCACCTTGTTTGTGCACAAGATGCCAATGCCAATCCTCTCTATTTTCACTATAAGTATGGGTGGAATGACATGCAAGAATTTTCGGCACACCAAATCTCTACAATCACTCTCATTTGATAATTTTATTTAATATAAATGCCTCTCTAGGGGTCACAGAGGGGGGATATTATCATCCACACATTAAAATGGATTTTCTATTTACTAATATACCTTTATGATAGGTTACCTAGCATTCCTTGGTGGTCTCCCATATCTTAAGAAGGTGGGTTATGCTTTATTATAAGAGGGAAGTATAAAATGGTATTTTTGTTTCCATAATATCTAAATTTAGTATTTTCTGGGATGTGCAGATCAGTTTGACTGCTTGGGTTGTGCTACCTGGATCAGACTAGGTAAGATATTTGCTTGGAATTGAATTCGCAAAACCTCTTAAGTTTCTTATTGGGTGGGGGGTATACCTCTGTCCTTATTAAAAAAATTTGTTAATTAAATTGTCGGGGGCCAAGGACATTTTTTTATCATTGGAACACATAAGTGATTTTTCTATTTGCTGAAACATATCTTTGATTGATCGAACTTGTTGTTTCTTGCCGAAGTAATAATTAGTTATCTTTATTTATCTTTCTATACAACCTACCAATGTTTACTTGGGAAGCATCAGTGATACACATTGGTTATACTGTTTCGATCGATTGAGCTATTTATAAACTCAAGAATTCAGATGAAATAGTTGAGGAGGATACTAAGGAGGAGTTGATAGATGTTGTAGCTCTGGAAAATCTGAAAGGTATGTTTATATGCCCTCATACTAGGGTGGATCTTGCAGCTTTGATGAAGCTCCAAAGCAAGGGAATTATTGGGCTCAATGACAGGATTGTTGTTGTCAGTACTACTCATGAACTGAAGTTTGCAGAACCCAAGATTGACTATCACTCAAAAACGACTCCTAACATGAAATGCGGATATGCAAATCCTATTTTTTTCCGGTTAAAGCATAATTCTCTTTTGTTATGGATGTTTTGAAGAGGAAACCAAATCTTCTTTGAGTCATAGATATTGGTTATGGGGATAGGTGTTGGTCACACAAAAGGGAATCTACTAGTGATAATTGCAGCGAATAGCAAACACAAGCCACATGAATTTGGTTGTGTTAAATGTGAATACAAATATTTTGAGGTCTTCTTAGGATAAGTATTTGTATTGGAGGGAGTATATTTGGCACTCAGGATAATGGATGAGGGATGTCCTGGATTTGATATTCTTGGTCCTCTCGTCTATCTCTAATAAGTATTGTATTCGAGGAAGACATAGGCTCTATATTTTCCGAGCGATCTAGTTTATGTGCCTCCCAGTTGTCTCTATATTTTTAGCCTGAGTCATAGAGTGGAAAAAATTTGCTTCATACTAGAGTATGACAAATCAAATCTATCCAATAGTTGCATTGGGGTCTCATATTATGTTATGGACATGAGATAAAAATCCACTTCTTGGATGGTAGGCCACATGTCGTAGAACCTAAAGTAGATTTCATTTTTTTGGCATTGTAAACTATCCTCGTGTTAATAAAGAGACTACAGTGTTATAAGGAGGTTTTGTTATCGATCAAATTAGCACTTCTCCATACATGACCAAATTTCCCTGTCAGTTACACAAAAGGAAACTATGGATGGAAGAGCTTACCTTGACCCTAGATGACATAAAGATGAACCTTGCAATCCTTTCCTCAGAAGCATCTTTCTCTGCATATTTTAATACATAACCGTGACTCTTATACTTGTCAACCAATGGGTTAGTCGGGGGTGTTAATACTGACAACCCGTGAGTATCAATAAAAAAATGCACCTGCTAGATGAAACATAGGACACTCACAATTCACTCGATATTTTCCTTATATCATAGTCAGGAGTTTCTTAATAAAAAGTTTTAAAATATATTAAAAAAACGAATTGGGATTAGTTGAGACAGGTACTCAAACTACCCCAACTTCCCAACTCAACCACCTTTCAAACCTGCCCTCCTTTCCTTGCCATAAATACAAGGGGAGGGGATTGAGAAAGGGACCTTATGATTATTGGAGAAAGTTATGATGGAGAAATTAATAGTTAAGAGAGAGGGGAAAGATCCCAAGGTCTGGTTATGACGGTTCCGGTGTAGGACATGTATATCTTATGTACTTTCTGCATTTGTCAATAAAGATTTGGACATTCTTCTCTTTCCAATAGATTTGTTTATGTCTATTGTAATTTTATTACAAGTTGATGTTATGTCTTCTTATTAATATCAATATCTTATTTGTGGTCAAACTGGTTTGAGGAAGGTTTTATGTTTGTTTTGCAGGTTGTTGCAATGGAGAACAAAAGGAGAAAAGCTTGGATCAACCTTCTAGAATGAGGTACATGTTTCTCCTAACCCTAAACATATTTTCCCAATAATGTTTGAAAAGATTTATATGTCTATCCGATAACCCCAGTACGTTGTTAGTCTTTCCCCTACTATAAGAGAAATTTTCCTAACAACAAAACTAGGGACTCCGCTAGGGAGCACCATCTGTTTTCTCCTTTAGGGAATCTTGTGAGTTTTATTCATTTTTTTATAACTTTTTGGTCTCTGTAGAGGTCTTTAAGGTATTCTGAACCCTTTTTGCTTGACTCAATATGTTTTTAGATCTTCAAATCTCTCTTTAAAATTTTTTTTAGATCCCACCAGTGATTTTCCTGTACTTACAGGTGTAGTTATTTAGTTGCACTCACGAGTTGATTATATCAGTACCCAGGGTTATCTAGTTGCACCCGCGTGCTTTTGCATGTTACAGTCGCAAACATTTCCTGAGACTTTTTTTTTATATTAGGGTTTGGTCTTAGGGTTTCTTTTTCTGGCTTTGGAAGTTGGTTTATTGGTATGACACCTATTTAATTGTTATGAGTGTTGATCTAAGTCTTTTTTACAGACACTTAAAGAGATCTCCTTTAGTTTTGTGCTTGTGAAGTTACCCTTTACTCTCTAGCCCATATTGTGTTTGGCAAGTGCTTGGATTTCATCCTCTTTGACCACTGGTATTCAAGAATAGACTGATCTATGCAGTCTTTGTTTACGCCTTACATATCAGTTGTCTTTGTTTGCATTTTGTTTCCAAAACCTAGTTACTTTCAGGTTTCCTGAAGCAACTCGTTGCATTGCTCTTGGTCGGTCTTGCATAAGGTCTGATTGCTTTGGTTTTGGGTCCATCTTTTCTTTACTTGCATTGTTTGATAAGTCTTGTTTGTTCATATTTATTTGTATTTCCTTCATAGTTGAAGAAAAAATCAAATTTAAAAAAGAAATTTCCCTTTATATAAAGAGTTATCATTTTTCTTTTCGAAGTAGTTGTAGTGGCATTGCACTATCATCTTTGAAAAATACAAAAAAAAATTATGTTTAGGTTTACTTTTCATTTCATGTTTGAAATTGTGAAGTTTTTACATTTTATATACACATTTTCTTTCAATTGAAACCATCACCACACAAAGCACTACCTTTTTGAATAATATAACCTTTAAAAAGAATCATTAATAAAATTTATTAGTAACATTTTATTTTTTAGGTTACACAAACTAACTAGTTCAAGTTAGGGTTTTGGAATAGATCACTTTCACCTTTCCAAAACCATTCAAACTTCAAAATCATAGTAAGATTGTATTTTAGGTAAATCCACTTTTGTGGAGGTGTCCAGGAAGCTCTACTCAAACCACAGTTAAGCATGAGGTCGTGTGATATTGGATTGTTGGGGATACCCCCCCACTTTTCATTCGAACATACACCAGAGCCGATTCACATACGAGGATCCATTAGTGCCTTGTGTACTCTTGGATTTTGTGCTTAGTTACCCTTCCCATGCGTCCTGACTGGACCTACGACTGTCCCCCCAATATCTTTCTGCAATCTTGGTATCCTTTAGTATCTTTGACTTATAGGGATCTACACAGGTGACGGTGGAAGGATATTTGCACTTTACCTAGGACAAGCGTGGGAGGAAATCCCTTGCAGTGATTTGGGAGGGTGGTTGGTGAGTCAAATGCTTGCACCCAGAGACTCTGTATTGTGGAACCCAGGTAAATGTCCTTCGCTGCTCTATTGGTTATTTCTGGGCCATAATAATCCCAGAATCTCCTTTGAGAGTATCATATTTTTTTTCCTGGTCTTGATTACTTTAGTAAATTTTTAGTGGTGTGTTGTTTGTTCCCTACTGTTGTAGTCACCACTAGGTTTAATACTTACTTTATATTTTTGCAAGTGTGGAGGACCATCCTCTTCATAGGCCATAAAGGTTTCAAAACATTCCTCCATTCATAATGGATCCTCCACCACCACCTCAGCGGCATCAAACTGACTCACGTGGTTCATACAAACTCACGGGTATGACTGAACCCCCAGAGAACCTCACCTGATCTCTCAAGGTCAATTGGTTCAAGAAAATGTTGAGGCTGAAGACGTGAATTCTGAAGAGTTTAATACACCCTTCAACCCTCCATTAACTGGACCCAATGATCCTTTGTTGGAAAGAGTAGTTTCTCTAGGGCTTCTAGAGTTGAGTGTATATAGGTTCACACCTGGTTTCGGTATGGATAATATAGGGGATGGATCAGGAGTGCCTCATACTCCCACTTCAACTATTATGTCAGGAGGTATATCTCCTCCTTATTTTAACACATCCACATGGAGCTTGCTGAAGTTTACATCTACTCGAAGGACCCCCTTCATTTTAATTGTTGGTTCCTCGGGTTTTTCTAGTATTCAAGGTGCGATGACATCTATTCCTTTTGTATCCTCTATTGGCCCTTCTAGTATTCCTTTTTCAAGGATGCCTTTGGTGTATTCACATCCTCCCCCTTTGTTCTACAATTCCAAGCTAACCCTACTTCTGCTTTGTTTAAGCGAGGATTTTCTTGGCTTGGAGGGCACATAGATCCTTCTAAGCTATTTCTAAGCTCAATGCCTGCCCCATCTACCGCATCTTCACTAGGTTATAACCCCTTCACAGGTTTTAATGCACATTCTTCCAATGTGCAAAATTCTCATGTACCTATAGGGAGTACTCCATTTTCATTATTTGGTGGAATGGGAAGTAACAGTTACACTAAACCACATTTTGGGTGTGCCAATACCCAACTGCAGTGGACAACACCTCAAGGAAGTAATCCATTAGCCTTCAGCTGGAGAAAATTTTAGAATGTTTCTTCTTCACAACTGGTGATTGGGGTTAACCCCAACCAAGGTTATAAAATCTAGGTTTCAGGTGGTTCCCCTTACCAAACGCCTCCACATCATATTCCATCGTCGCGACCTCGCTTGTCATTTCTGGCAACTTTAAATTTTCCAGACCTTTTGAAACTAATGAACAATCCAGTGCGTCACAACCCTACTTGGTATCCGGTCCCATCCAAGCTTCCTTTGGACATTCTGAAATTCGAAGGTAAGACTGGTGAAGATCTGGGAGATCATGTTACAACCTTTCATCTCTGGTTCTCCTCGAACTTGTTAAACGATGACTCAATTCGATTGAGGCTCTTCCATAGAACCTTAACGAGTGTAGAAGATCAATGGTACATCGAATTGGCTGCTGCTTCATATGATAAATTTTTGGATTTAGCAACAGTATTTTTGAATCACTTCTAGCTTCTAGTTCGGTATGATGCCGGCACAGATATTTTGTCTACATTTAGATAGAACAAATCCACTCACCTTTCTGATCACATTCAGGAGTGGAGAATACGGAAGAAGCTCATCAAGGCTGAGATTCCCCGAGAGTTTCTTTTGGAGTGGTATTTAAAATCACTACTCCCTTATGTCTCTAAAGATGTTTCAACTTGTGGGGTAACATCTGAAGAGAAAGCAATCCTAAGGACCTAGCAACGCGACCTAGTCTATGCTCAACCTGGGATCCTTTACAAGATCATACCTAACACACAGAGATCTAATATAGATATTGGTAAGCCCAAACCTGGACCTCATGCCGATGGAATCATATATATAGTCAACCAGTTGGAATGGGATAATCCAATGTTTATCAAAACCAAGCAACATGACCCTAAAATGATTTCTATTTGTGCTGATTTTAGAAGATTATACATGCTAACCTTGATAGATCCCTTCCTACACCTTTTGAGGATGAAATTATCAATGAAGTTGCAGGCCATGAGTCACTTTATAGATGGATTTTCAAGCTATAATAAGCTAACCATAAAAAAGAATACCAACATAATACTACATTTGTTTGTGAATTCAATTCATTCTCCTACAAAGTCATGCCTTTTGGTTTAAAAATTGCACCAGTAGTATTCTTTATAATAGTGATCAAATATTTTCAGTAGTACTTCTATAAAACCATATATTTCTAATTCGATGAATGGACTATATATTCCTTGTTAAAAGAGCATGTTAAGTGGCTGTAACTAATTTTAGAGAGATGCATAGATATTCAACTATCACTAAATATCGAGCAGTGTATCTTTTACACACCCATTGGAAAACTTTTCGGTCATTTTTTCTACAAAGAAGAAATTAAGGTCGACTTGGAAAAGATAAAAGTGATCATTGACTTAAAAACTCATGTGAACCCCAAGCAAGTCTGAATACTTCTAGTACATATAGGATATTATTGCAAATTTATTCCACATTATTCAAACATGACATTTCCTATGGAAGAATTGCTTAAAATATATGTCAAGTTTATATGAAGACAATAATGTGTAGAATCATCTGAGTTGATTAAACCCAAATTGGTAGAATCCTCATATCCTCTAATTTCCAAATTGGTCTAACAAATTTCATGTGCACACTGACCCAACGAGCTAAAGATGGGGTCGATTATCCAAATTCTTATGCTATTCATAAGTTATATAAAGATGGAAGTTTTCAAGAAAAAGAAGAAAACACTAGCTATGAAAGTTGCACCATATACTATAATAAATGGATTCCTATACATAATAGGACAAGAATACATACTTCATTGATGTGTTCTAAACCATGAAAAGGATGCCATTGTCGGTGAAGCACACCCACAACTAGCTAGAGGCCACTTTTTATCAAAAAGATATTAAAATCTATACTATGGTGGCTAACACTCAACAAAGAATATAAGAATTTTATCCATAAATGTGATAAGGTCTAGGGAATGGGTTGGCCACTATGGAAAAATGAAATTTCATTAATATTGGTTACCCCAAATCTCACATTTGAAATATGGTCCATCAACTTTGTTGTTCCATTCCCGGTGCTTGGCAGACGAACTGGTGCCTGATACATTATCAATGTAGTTGAATACATCACCAAATGGGAAGAATAAAATCTAGTGAAAGTATGTACAATGAAGTAGTAGCAAAGTTCATTTACAAAAACATTATCACCATATTTGAATGTCCACTCACTCTAATCAATGAAAAAGGAACACATTTTATTAGTAAGACTATATCAATACTACTCAGGGAATTCATGATAAATCATGATAAGGGTTCAATAAACCATCCCCAGTTGAATGGTTCCATAGCAGCATTTAATAAGGAACTTACTAAAGGCCTAAAAAAAACTTGTAACATCAATAAAGACAACTGGGACGACAAAATTATGGCCATCCTTTGGGATTACATAATAACATTTAAGACATCGATAGGGAAGATGTTCAAATTTGTCAATGGACAAGAAGCAGTTGTGGCTTTGCATTTCAAACAACAAGCCCCAATAATTGCAAAAGTATTACATTTGGGCACTATACAAGCTACTCAAGACATGTTATTTTAGCTATAGAAACTAGAAGAGAAGATATTAGTGGCTATACATCACCAACATGTACAAAGAAAACAACATAAATCTTGGCATGACAAAAATATCAAGAAAAATGACATTTCAGTTGGAAATATAGATATAACGAAAATCAAGAAAGTTAGAGGTCGCATGGATGGGTCCATATATAGTTGAGGAAATGAGCCAGAATGGATCTATTTGAGCAAAAATGCTTCAAGGCCGAGTTTGCACCAAAGTCATTAAAGGAGCTCGAATAAAAAGATATTGTATATATGAGGCAACCCTGTCGAATAGTGGTCATACCGTGCCACTAGTTGAATGTGGTAGATAGAGAGTACCGTATTTAGTCAATTCTAAATTACCACCGTATTCCCATATCCATCTCAACCTTGACTACACCAAGGTATATTACTTGTAGGGAGCAGAAGGAAATGCACAAGAGCTCAACTATCACCCGAATGTCGAAGAAATATTCTTTGATTTATCCAAACAATCTAACACTCTCATTCCTATATCGATATTTGCTTGGAGTATTAATTTGAAACTGCTCTTTCCACTAAGAGATGATAAAGTTGAAGATTACTATGAGATTGCATTATACATTATGACATTTGGACCAAAATATGAACCTATGAAACAATAGCTAACAATTATTCTATTGATCCATTGACAAAAAGAACCACTCAACAAGTCATCTAGAGAGTTGACTAAGGAGGAGGAAGAAGAACCTCTAATAAAAGAAAGGGTGGAGCTTGAATTTGAGGAACCATGACTAAAATAGAAATCGACTAGGTTGTCAAGTAGATATTAACATATCAACAAAATATCAAAGGGAAAGATAGTCAACAAAAATCCAAGAAGAGAAATATTCTACTAGCAATGTCATTTGAAGAAGACCTAGTAGAGATTCGAGAAAAATATAAGACCATCATCATTGAAGTTGTCAAGAACAAGGTCACCAATGAATTGTGAATTCAAAATATCTTCTCAGATAAGCAAAGGACAACACCAATGAAAGAAATAAATGTAGATGCTTTTCCCTTACCTTCCCCGTGCAAAAATATTTTCTTAATGCAAATACCTAATGCAGAGGAAAAAACCAATGTATCCAACAAAACCCCACCTCTATCCTTGAACTTCTTTGAAGAAGAAACCCCTCCCCTTGTAATATCATATTCACAAAATTTTACTATGATTCCTTATGTTAGAAAAATTCTAAATAATGTACCAACTATATTTCCCCAATAGTAGTAGTTAACCATGGTATGAACTATCCCTAAAGGAACAACTTCCTTGATCCAATTAGCCATTTTGTCTCCACCCCCTCTGTATACTTCTAAGTCATCTCAAGACAATAAATCACTATAGCTTCCATCAATAAAATCCATACTCAAGCCTAAAAATCCATTTCCTATGATAACCTTACAATCCATTGCATTACTTCTATCATTGACCATCTCTCCTTCCATTCTAACCACTTCCACAACCATCACTATAGTACCTTTACAAAGTTTACCTTCACTTGAGTCAGTGAAGTCTTCATTCATGCATTCAAAACATTCATCTCATTGACTGGATCGTTACCCACCCCAATGAATTTTTCGTAGACTACTTCAGTATCTACTGTGCCATCAAGTGCATCCCTCATCGTCTCATTGGCCCCCATCTCGATTGCTATCCCAACACCTATCTTAGCCATCACTTATATTACCGCAATCAATGCCATATTAGTTCCATCACCTTTTCCTATTTCAATTGCTACAACATTGACCATAACAACAACTATCCTGACCTAGTCCATAATACCTACTTAGAAAACACCTCCAACCAATGGAGTAAACCGTACACGAAGTGTAAAAAAAAAAGGGGGCAAGTAGAAGAAAAACAGATCAAAATCAATGATCACAGTAATAGTATAGAAGATGAATGGGATTGCAATGATCATAGGAATATTCATACCTAGTGAAGCTTTAAATGAAAAACTAGATGAGTGGTCCAAAGTAATAAATAAAGAAAGAAATAAGGAGCAATCTTAACAAAAGGCTCAAACTATTAAAGAATGAGCAAGAAGATACATGAAAAGCATGCACAATAGAGGTTGAACAATTAGTTTTCCCTCTGGAAGGACCACAACAAGACCGACACCTTGAAGGTTCTGGAGTCTCCTTGGATTTGTATTGACTTGCTGTTAACAAGTCCTTAATCAGAAGAATCAACGGAAGTATTTTGATATTGATTTGCACATGGATGACCAATTCAAATATTTTGAAGAGTGGGATATAAAACCTCAAGAATGTGAGTCCCTTGAAACTAGATCGGCCATGGTATTAAACAATTGGCATGCATATTATGGGAAAATTTGCTTTAAACTTTAGAACAATTGTTGATGTATATGTAACTTCGAAATGTATTTCATCTGTGTATTATATATATATTTATTGTACCCTTATAAGAGATGTGTTATTCCTCTATAAGGAAGTGTCGCCATGTGGATTGACAAGTGTCGCAAGTGTGTGCACTTGCCAATGGGTTATTAGACCACCTTGTGGGGTCGGCCCTGAATTATATATAATATAATGTGGATGTACCTAGCTAGACAAGTCGGCCCCATAAGGTCACTGGGAAAAAAGGTTAGTATAAATAGAGATCGGAGATCTCTATTTTATACACTCGGAAAAGTAACTCACTCTCACTTAGAAAGTGGCACACTAGTGAGGAGGAGGATCATCTGCTACTAAGAGACTATCTCAGTGTATTTTGGTTGTACTTTGGTTGAGCCATTGCTCTCTCTATCTCTGAGGAAGTTGTGGGGTTTTTCACCTTAGGGTTTTCCCCATGGAAACTCTGTGTCTCTTGTCTCTTATGCTTTTGATTCTTGTGATGCTTGTCATATTGTGAGTGTCATGCATTGATATACTGTATATGTTATTCTCTCAGCAAAGATCCTAGAGTATTGTGAATTAATGCTCAAAATTTAACATGGTATCAGAGCTAGCCTGAAAGAAGGCATGATATGGCATGTATGACACTTGTTTCACTTACGATGCTAGAGCTTGATATAGCAAAAACCAGTCATCGTAGCACTTTTGCTATAAATCCGTTTTGGCGATGTTTTCGGATCGGAAATATTTACAGGTCTAATATTAAATCCCTATGTACCTTTTGTCCAAAGGACAACATCTAATTCATTGTACTTTGTGATTTATGATCTATACAATATAGGGTTTATGCCTCTTCCAGATCCGAGTCAAAATCAGGTGACCTTGGGAAAAAGGTCATAACTTGGGCTAGGAAGCTCCAAATGAAATTTCATAAAAAGAGACAGGTAGTACACAGACTGTACTATCTCAGGAAACGTTTGCAAAGGCTGAAGTTGAACTAGCGACACGTGGCACACCGTACAAGTTCGCTCTCCTGTATTATCCCATAAACAGGTCATGTTGCGACACTTGGCATAACTCTTGCTCAGAGAGTCCAATTAAGGTCAGACCTGTCAGGATGGAAAGATAACAGGCCGGACTATCTCAGGAAAAATGTTTAGAGGCCGTAGTTGAAACAGTGACACGTGGCACGCCGTACAAGTTCTCTCTCCTGTATTATCCCATAAACAGGTCATGTTGCGACACTTGGTATAACTCTCTCTCAGAGAATCCAATTGAGGTCAGACCTGTCAGGATGGAAAGATAATAGGTCGGGCTATCTCAGGAAACTTTTTCAGACCCTGTGGATCGAAAAGTTCAGAGTTACACCAGAAACAATCAGGTACATATTTCTGTCAAAACATAATTATTTTTGAGTACCTTCATTTATGGCTTCCGAAATTTAGGGCTTCGGAGAAAGTTGTAATTTTTGTAATCGGAGACCACGGCTGGATGCTACTCATCAAAATAGAAATTTAGAGACGAATATCAGAATTTTTGGTTGGGAAGAAGGCCGGGCTTGATCAGACCCTAGTTCAGGACTTTGATCAGAAAAGTGGAAAATTAGGGCTTCTTTAAAAATGGGAATTTTTGAAATCTGTGACCACGGCTGGAAGCTCCTCAAAAAAATAAAAGCTTAGAGCTTTGGATCAAACCTTTTGATGGGGCAGAAGAGTGGGCTTCATCAAACCCCAGTTCAGGGTCACTTCCAGTGAATCCGGAACTTTCAAAGGCAAAATTGAGGAGTGAAACTTTGCAGTTTTCAAATTCATAATATACCAGCATGATCAGCCCATCGAAGCGCATATTTCTATCCTTTCGGAAGTTTGAAATTCAAAGTTTGAATTTTTGGGGTTTCTCTAACAAACCCATATCCAGCTCCAGGTCCAGTTCTTTCAAATCAAGTGGATTGGGTTAATCCTAGAAGAAGATGGATTGATCACATGCATAAGTGAAGAAGTTCTTGTTTCATAGGGAGATGATGCTAAGGCCTTACATAAGAATATTACAAGCGATCTCGATAGGTATGACTCATCGAGGTATGTTTTGAGATTTGTTCATGATTAAGATTATGGTATGTTTGTCTTCATGTTATTACGGTTAGTACAATCTTGATTTTAGACTTGTCATATCACCTTAATAAAATTATGAATGCACGATAGAAAATATTCATTGATTAGGGTGTTGACACTTATGATTGTACTAATGCATTATGGTGTTGTATGAGGTTTATGTTGTCTACTAACATGAAAGGTACACCAAGAAAGACAAATCATGTTCTGGTTCAAGAACATATGATCATGATGACATGAGAACAAAGATTCATCCATTGTCATGGATCTCATAGAAGATCCATTTACGAGGAATGTATAACTTGGTTTTATAATGGTTAACCTATGAGATATATAGGTTACTAGCACAAGTCATTGAAGAAGAACAATAAGACATCATGTGAGTATGTTAGACATAACTAGCTAGCATGCTAATCCAGGTATGTTTTGTAATGTCCCCATTTTGACCCCCTTTGTATTAAACCGTAAATGATGTAAATATTGTAATTTAATCATGGTGAGGAGCTCAAGGCCAAGGCCCCACCATTGATTCAGCGTTTCATGAATCGGCAATTAAAAATAGATGCCCATGGTTCTTGTGCGAGATGGGCACAATGTAAATAAGACACCATGTAAATACGAATTTTAATGAAAAATACCCACAACCGGCTATGCAATGCAACAAAAGAGATGGGGCATGGTTCTACAAGGAATAGGGAGGGAAATTATTCAAACCCTTGAGCCAGTAGTATTAATCCATGTGTCAATGGGGAAACCCATAAACCACCAACTACCCATTTTGTCTCATGTACCCAATCATTTAATTTTTCCAAGAAATTGGTTAAGGTAGTTAATGCCTTGGGAATGAAAGAGTATGTGTAAGACCCCCAACCGGGTCTCCTTTAACTTTTATATACAGTCATACATTTTGTCTAAATTTCTGTTTCTGTTTGTGGGTTTGTGTTCAATTTCAGGTCTGTAAAAAAAAACTATGACAATTACATTTGCAGGTTTTGAAATTTATGTATTTACTGTTCACCTACTTCTAACCATTTATGTTTGTGCAGGTGTAACAACTAATACATGTGTATTCAATCACGAATTTACCATCTATTAAAAACTTGATAAAATGATAACAGGGTTAGAAATTGCTTAGTATACCTTTAGGAGAAATACCTGTAGGTAGCTAGCAGATTCCCTTTTCTTGCTGTCCCCGTTTGCCGTTTCTCCTTGCCTTTTTCCCTGCAGTCAAAATCCCTCCCCACAGTTCCCCACAGTTCTGAAACTCAACAGCCAAACCAGTTTTGCCACCCTGCCAACTGGCGAGGTCTCGCCGACCACCCAGCTCCAAAGGTACCCCTTTGGACCCCCGAGCCCAAACCGAGTACAAGCCTAAACTGTTCTATCCCTTTAAAAAAAACAAACTCCAACAAATCCCCTCTTAGCAGCTCTCCTCTCCCAATTTCTGCTCTGCTCCACTTCTCCAAAATCCTAAAGTAGCAAAAGGATCCCCTTCTCCTCCCCCCTTTCACCATCTTATACCAAATTTGCCGACTCTTCCCATTACTACCCTTATCCCTAAATTAAATTTCCTCCAACCCATTCAGCCCTCAACTTGGACTTGGACTTTTAAATATTAAATTAATATTAAAAGTGTTGGTTGGGTCACTTCTCAACCGTAACCTTTAATTCAATTAAATTTAATCATTTATTTAATATAACAATTTTAAACATATCCTTATTCATATTTCAACATTTGACCATTTAATTAATAAATAATAAATGTTATATACATATTATATAGTTTAAACTTGCCTGCTTCCCCATTTAATTTAATTAACAGTAATTATCAAACCATTAATTACAATTACCTAATCATTTAATTAATGGTTTCTAATATTTTTAATATGTAAATTCTCTTTAATTATAAATTCACTAATTCAATTTATTAATTACCAATAATAATCCCGTTTTCTAATTAATCTTAAGCATGATCCTTATAAAACTAATGATTTATAACTTAATTCTTATCCATACCTCTTAATTAATTATCTAACCTTGCAATTAATATTTACTTATCAAATTAATACTACTAAATTTTACATTACAATAATCATTTAACCATTTTAACCCTTAGTTTTTACTAAACATCTCATTAGCATTCGATTAATCATTACTAACTAGGTTGCATTATTTTACTACATAATTTAACCGTAACTTGTTTATTACTCAGCAATAATTAATCATTAATGTACAATAATTAACATTAATCAACATTAATAACCTAAATTGACAGTAATTAACATTAATCTACATTGTTAGCCTTAATCATCATTACTAACTTTAATCGACATTATTAACATTGATCAACAATAGTTAATTATGAAACGACAATAATTAACATCATTATTCAACAATGTTTTACACAATTTATAAATATGTAGGCGAGTTATGTAAGCGTAGCTACTGCTTACATACCTCGCGTAAGTACACTAACAATAATAATTCACGCACACCGATCATAATCACGAAACTTTATTATTTACTGACACATGTTTTAACATAGTTTGCAAGGTACAATCCTTTAACTAACTGAAGTCTTATTAGTTACGACAATTCATACATTTCTGAGTTACGACACATACTCAAACAAGGGTTTTACATACCTACAGTTAGATCTTGTTTTCACCCCTACTTCACACTACACCTATCTACCTACATCATTACTAACTTCCACATCCTATCCTGTCCTCTGCTGGACTACCCTGGAATGTCAAGTCATGACCGGTTCCAGCTAGAACCCGTAAGCGGAAGTGTCGACTACATCGACCAAGCTTCCCCAGCAGGCAACCACCAGTCATCATCACACACCTTGGGGAGCGCGCCGTAGCACAGCCCTCCCATGACTCTGGGTTTCGGGGATAAACGGTGGGTAAAGCCTCCACCCCCCTAATGGAACAAGGGATTATGTCTGCTCGACATAACAACAGCGTAGCACTTGTACTCGGTCTGTCATCGTATAACCGATCTGGGCGGTTGAGTTTCCTGAAACCCTACCCCACCCATGTCATAACATACATCATAATAAACAGCATAATAACCATATGAAAGTAAATAATGCATCACTCGCATACCATTTTATCTTTCGAAGTCCGTGTCCCCGAGGCCCTCCCACCTCGTAGGATCCAGCTATCACTTAGCCGTTTCAACCTGTAAGTCAGTCCTCGACATACAATATAGAATATCGTGCATAAATCCTCGATATGTACACACATATATTTCATCATAACATAACAACAATAAACTCATTCATTCGCCATGCACCTGGCATAACATTCATTATTTCATCATATGACTGTAATGGTATCCACGTACCCATCATTCAATAAATTCCATATATTTGACATAATTAACACATGATACATCTCTAAACATGACTATCGATCATAATACTATCATCATACACACACATATATATATCGGCAAAATAATAGAACCATATGTCCACAGTGTCGTCAACCGACGAGGTCTCACAGTCAAATAAATACAACATATAATAGTAGTTCAGGTAGAAATGTCAAAACGGGGTGTTACATACACCCACCCTTCAGGAAACTTCGTCCCGAAGTTATGATCAAAATAGTGTGGGATAATCACGACGCATAGTCTCTGCGTCCTCCCAGGTAGCAGAACCTGGGCTATATCGGTCCCACTGGACCTTAACTTGGTCCACCAAACGGTGCCTCAACTGTTTAACCCTGCGGTCCAATATAAGTAATGGTTCGACCCTGATGGTTCCCTCGTCCGAAACCTGCAGTTCCTTCCAATTTATTTTATGTGACTCATCAGCTACATAATGTCGTAAAACAGATACATGAAAAACATTATGAGTTTTGTGCAAATGGGGTGGCAGCGCAAGACGATACGCGACGGGTCCAACCTTTTCTAAAATTTCAAAGGGTCCTATAAATCGTGGCGACAACTTTGTCCCTTTCCCAAACCTGATGGTACTTTTGCTAGGCCTGATGCGGACGAACACTGCATCACCAACCTTATAGCTTCGGTCAACCCTATGCGCATCGGCATAACTCTTCTGTCTATCCTGTGCTTCCTTTAACCGCTGCCTGATCTGAACAACCTGTTCTTCCATCTCCTGAATCAACTCAGGTCCTATAATTACTCGATCCTCTAACCTTTCCCAACTCAATGGTGTCCTGCATGGCCTTCCATATAAAGCTTCATATGGAGGCATCCCAATTGAACTATGGTAACTGTTGTTGTAAGCAAACTCTACCAAAGGTAAGTGCTTTTCCCAATGAGTTTGTTGATCCATGACATACATTCTAAGCATGTCCTCCATCACCTGATTCACTCTTTCCGTTTGTCCATCTGTCTCTGGATGGTAAGCAGTGCTTAGGTTCAACTGAGTACCCAACGCAGACTGCAAACTCGTCCAAAACCTGGATGTAAACCTGGAATCTCTATCTGATATAATCTTCTTGGGAAACCCATGGAGACGAACTACTTCGTTTATGAATACACGTGTTACATCTGTGACATCATAGGTCTCCTTAACTGGAATGAAGTGAGCAGTCTTGGTCAGTTTGTCAACGATGACCATAATGGCATCATGCCTATGAGAGGTAAGAGGCAATCCCACCACGAAGTCCATGGAGATAACCTCCCACTTCGACATAGGAATGTCATGTGGCTGCAACAGACCTGCCGGGTGGTGATGATCAGCCTTTACCTGCTGACACTCAAGGCACCTAGCGACGAATTTGACCACGTCGCTTTTCATCCCTGCCCAAAAGAAGAGTTGCTTCATGTCTGCATACATCTTCTTTACACCCGGGTGTGCACAATACACTGCTCTGTGGGCTTCTTTAAGGATAGTCTCTCTAATATCTCCCTCCTTAGGAATATACATCCTCCCTTGATACCGTAACAAACCATCAGCTTCCAACTCATAGCCTTCAAACTTTGGTCCTACTGGTTTCCCATTCTGGAGTGCCGCTGTGACCTTTAGGTACCAACTATCCCCGAGTAGCTGCCCTAAGATTCTTTCCCTCAAATCCACCTTCAAAGGTATAAGAGAGAAAAGTCTTGGTTTTCTGCTTAAGGCATCCGCTACCACGTTCTCCTTTCCTTTGATGTAGGAAATCCCAAAATCATACTCGCTCATGAATTCACTCCATCGCCTTTGCCTAGCATTTAGGTCTCTCTGAGTGAAGATATACCTTAAGCTTTGGTGATCAGACTTGAGTTCAAAGCTTCGTCCAACAAGGTAATGTCTCCAAAGCTTCAAAGCTAACATCACTGCAGCTAACTCTAGGTCATGAGTAGGGTAATTCTCTTCATGTGTTTTTAGCTTTCTCGACGCATAAGCTATTACCCCACCTTCCTGCATCAATACTGCACCCAAACCTTGCCTTGAAGCATCGGTGCAAACTGTGAATTCCTTCTCCATATCCGGAACCCGTAGAATTGGTGCACTCGTCAATAGTCTTTTTAGCTCGGTGAATGCGGCATCACATTCATCTGTCCATTCGTACCTAGTGCCCTTACGTTGTAGGGTAGTTATGGGTTTTGCGATTTTTGAGAAGCCCTCAACAAACCTTCTATAATACCCAGCTAACCCCATGAAGCTCCTTACTTCATGCGCATTCATTGGCACGGGCCAATCCATTATGGCCTTCACCTTTTCAGGGTCCACAGAAATTCCCTCATCGGAAATTATATGCCCTAGGTAATGGATCTCCTTCTGATAGAACGAACATTTAGACAACTTACCATACAACTGATGCTCCCTTAAGCATGACAACACTATTCGCAAGTGTTCCTCGTGCTCCTGTTCATTCTTGGAGTAGATGAGGATGTCGTCCAAGAAGACTTGCACAAATTGATCTAGGTATTTTCGGAACACGCTATTCATGAGACTCATGAATACGGCTGGGGCATTGGTCAAACCGAAGGGTACCACCACAAACTCATAGTGCCCAAACCTTGTTCGAAAAGCAGTCTTAGGTATATCACCTTCCTTAATCCGTAGCTGGTGGTAACCTGATCGTAAGTCGATCTTTGAGAAGACTGTCGCCCCTTTCATTTGATCAAAGAGATCATCAATTCGAGGTATCGGGTACCTATTCTTCACGGTGGCTCTATTCAAATCTCGGTAATCAATGCAAAGACGCAAGGAACCATCCTTCTTCTTCACAAAGATTACTGGCGCACCCCACGGTGAAATACTTGGTCTGATGAACCCTAGATCTAGCAGTTCCTTCAACTGCATTTGCAACTCACAAAGTTCTGGGGCCGTCATCCTGTAAGGTGTCTTTGATGTTGGCTCTGAACCGGGTTTTACCTCAATGGTAAAATCAAGTTCCCTCTTAGGAGGTAACCCAGGTAATTCCTTTGGGAATACATCACTGAACTCGGCTAACACTGGATAGTCATCAAAGGAGGGTCCCTTCTCATTGTTTACCGCTTCAACAATGTACAATTGGCATCCTTGTCGCATACATCGCTTTACGTTCATCGTTGATATGAAACGTAGGGACACCTTCCGTTTGATACCCTGGATCTTGATGGCCTCTCCATTGTCATTAACGCAAAGAACTTTCTTCCCATAACAGTCCAAGAAAGCTCGATGTTCCTCAAGCCAATTCATACCTATGATGAGATCATAAGTTCCGAGGGTGGTGACGTACACTTTGACTTGTGTAACACACACCCCGAGATCCACTACACACTTATCGACACTAGGTCCTACTGCTTGCTTTACCCCTGAAGCCATTTCGACTAAGCTGAAATCATCATGCTCGTAGGCTGCCAACCCACATTTGTCTAATGCATATGGAGAAATGAAACTATCAGTAGCACCAGGATCAAACAATATTCTAAGCTTGACATTATTGACCGTACCTGATGATTCGACCACAGTGGATTGGTGCTCTGCTTGATGGTTGTTTACTGCAGCCGAGATCTGATGCCTACTACCCCCACTCCCCATTGGAGCTTTTCCTTCTCGCTGCACTGTACCGGATCGTAATTCGGGACAGTCACGCTGGTAATGTGGACCTCCACATCCCCAACAAGCAACCTGTAATGGAGCGGGCGAGATAACCTGCTCAGACCTCTGAGAGGGGTTCCTCCCCCTAGGACCCCTTCCTCTACCGGCTGTTCCTCTGAAATTCCTCGCACCCTGGTGAGTCCCTGTGGCCAACTGGGGCACCGCCCTAGTTGCCACTGATCTGTCAACCGCTGCGACTCTTGGTGTGCTCCTATTCCCGTAGGGAGGTGGCCTCGCATATCCTCCCCGAGGATAGCTTCGAGGGGCCTTCCCCACAAAACCTGACTGCTGAGAGTTGAATGACCTGATGGGCTTTGCACCCAACATCTCCTCAGTGTAACGAGCACAATCTACTGCTTCGGCGACCGAAGTCGGTTTCCACATCCGTACCTGAGCCCTGATCTTGGCATTGAGCCCATACACGAAGCGCTCAACCTGGCGTTCATCATTGTCCAAGTAAGGGACATACTTCACTAACTCCATGAACCTCTCTTCATACTCCTCCACTGATAGATGCCTTTGTACTAAGGCATGAAGAGCCCCTGCCTGTTCTTCCTGGTAGGATGCAGGTAGGTACTTCCCCTTGAATTTTTCCACAAACAGTTCCCATGGAACCGTGTCTGGTGTAAGGTGTAGCTGCCTTTCTTGGTTTCCCCACCAGTTCAAAGCGGCCCCCTTTAGTTGAAATATGGCCAGTTTGGACTTGGACGTGGAGGTGTACTCCTGCAAGGTCAAGCACCTGGACATCTCTTCCAACCACGACTCTGCTCGTATTCCTGATCGACCCCCCGAAAATTCTGGAAGCCTTATCTTCTGAAGCTCCCTTTTGATATCCTGATGCGGAGTTCTTGGTACCGTATTCGCTTCTACCACAGGAACTTCCTCCCTTAGTGGAGGGGCCTCCACCTCTACCTCCGAGGTAGTACTTCCTCTCTGTGCTAGTCCCCTGAGCGTTTCATTTATGGCTTCCAACGAGCGCAGTATAAGAATGGTCTCTGGCGACGGTGCCGGCACATTCGGTTCAGGTAATGCCGTCGCCTGACCTCGCCCCCGACCCGCTCGAGTTCTTACCATGATTATTCCTGCTCATGGAATAATAGGATAATTAGCACACAATGACATCATGACTAATTTACTATCAATCTCAACAATTAATTCAAAAGTGCGTCATGACTAATTTTACGAGCGTTTTACTTTAAGAGCTATAGTTCAGTACGTTTCGATCAGGCCATCTTGAGGCCACCCGGTACTAGACATACTGCAACAGTTCTATGTAGGTTTAGGTATTGGATTCCACACAATCCTCATCAGGTCGCCATCAGTTCCTCAAGATATTCAATTAAGGTTTATTGCCTCGGTCTCATTAATTAATTAATAATTTAATAATAACATAACCTACGTTTTAAGTCTAGAGTCGTGTTTATCAACATTTTGGTCATGGGGCAAAATCAATGTTTTAGTGATTAGCTCGTCATGTTGATCTCCATGGTGTCTCGTTTTCGAGATTTCGTGTCCGTTTTGCCTCTTCGACTATACGTCGAAGTTTCGGTAAAGAGCATTTCCAAGGAGGTGAAAAGCTAACATTAACTATATAATGTTTAATTATAATAATTATTAACTAATACTATTAACAAGCCCCTAATTTACTAATTTAACTTAATAAATGTTATAATCAATTAAATTAAGTATAATAATCAATAGTTAATAAAATTAATTATTAATAAAATAATTTCTAAATTCATTAATAATTAATTAATTAATTAATTTATTACATATATATATAATAAATTAATTAATTATTATCAAACTTAACTTAATTCAATAGTTAACAACTTAAACTCAGATTAATTTAAACCTTTATTATAAAGAAATAAATTATAAATGAATAATTTATAATTAAAATAAATTAAAATGAAATAAATTATAATTGAAATAACTAAAAACGAAATAAATTATAATTGAATTAAATTAAAAATGAAATAATTTAAAACCCTTACCTATGGCTTACCTAGTCAACCCTAGATTCCCTCTATGCTGGGTTGCATGTGGCCACGCGGCCGACATGCAATTTAAACCAATAAAATATTCAATCAACCCTAAAAAGGGCATACCCTTCCCTCTCGGCCTCATTTCTTCTATGGATTTTTTTTCGAGAGCAGCCGCCAGTGAGCTCTGCAACTCCACCACCACCACCAACTGGCTCAGCTCTCGGTCATGGTGAGCAAGCTCTGCAACTGCAACGGCCGGAGGTATAGCTAATCCTTCTTTTCGCTTCAGTTTCACAGGATACATGTATATTTTTTTTTTCGTGCTTATGGTTTCTGTATGT
Source organism: Larix kaempferi (assembly GCA_027924585.1). Classification (NCBI taxonomy): domain Eukaryota; kingdom Viridiplantae; phylum Streptophyta; class Pinopsida; order Pinales; family Pinaceae; genus Larix; species Larix kaempferi. The sequence continues at coordinate 7,055,255 of BSBM01000550.1, forward strand.
TTACTATTTTTTTGTTCTGCCCAAGCCATAGCTCAGCTACTGGCCGAGCTGCATGGTCGCCCCAGGCTGCCATGGCCGACCCGGCTTGGCCCATTTAACGTATATCCTGATTTTTTTTTTTGATATGCATATTTTTTTTTTTCTCGGTTTATCTCCTTATATTTTTTTTTGAATGCCCAGGCCGCAGCTCGCTGCAGGCCGGGCCGTGCCCTGGCCGCGCGCCTTGTGGGCTGCAGGCCGGGCCGCCCAGGCCGCAGCTCGCTGCCGGCCGGGCCGTGCCTTGGCCGCGCGCCCGTGGGCTGCGCGCGCCCCGTGGGCTGCGCGCGCCCGGTGGGCTGCGCCCTGGGGCCGCGCCCTGTGGGCTGCGCCCTCGGGCCGTGCCCTCGGGGCTGCGCCCTGGGCTGCGCCCTCGGGGCTGCGCCCTCGGGGCTGCGCCCTTGGGCCGCGCCCTGTGGGCTGCGCCCTGGGGTCGCGCCCTGTGGGCTGCGCCCTCGGGCCGTGCCCTCGGGGCTGCGCCCTTGGGGCTGCGCCCTGTGGGCTGCGCCCTTGGGCCGAGCCCTGTGGGCCGAGCCCTGGGCTGCGCCTGCGGGCTGCAAGCCCCCGTCCAAATTTTTTTTTTTTTTGATTTTTTTTTTTTAATTTTTTTTGATTTTTTTTTTTTTTTTATTTTTGATTTTTTTTTTTTTAAACTATGTTGAAATAAAAATTTTGTTTATATATATATGTTTTTTTATTTATTTATTTACTTTTTAATTTATATATATAAATTTTTATTTTTAAAAATAACACCATTCTTTATTTATTATTATTATTTTGTTTTATGTTTGCATAAAAAAATATATATATATATTTTCTAGTCGAATAAAAAAAAAATATAAATATATATATATATATATATATATATATATATATATTTTTTTTCATTATTCCAGAGTTTTCATTCATTTCTCCAGAATACATATATATATATTATTTTTTTTGTTTTCATATATATGTAATCTTTTCTTGTTTTATGAAAAACAGAATTTGTTCTCGTCCTTTGTTTTTGTTATAATGTAGTGTTTTTTTGTTTGTTTTGTTTCTGTTTCTATTTAATTTCAAAGTAAACTAAACATATAACAAAGTATAAGTTCTATATATATATAAACCAAAATTCTATATATACTCGTAGCAAAATAAAATAATTGTTATATATATATACACAATGATATGCGTCTATGTATAAGTTTTTCCTTCATACATGCAAATATAGTTTCTCCCTCTCTATACATATATATTTAACTTTTATTGTTGTTTCCTCTTTTGCAGGTGTATATCTTGCCCTTGCTCGGCACTTCCTTTGGTGTTTATACACCCAAAATCTGTTGGTTAATGCTCTATTCAATGTAGTTCTGTTCAAGGTAGTGAGCCCTCTGGTTCCAGACTTGGAACCATGGCTCTGATACCATATGTAAGACCCCCAACCGGGTCTCCTTTAACTTTTATATACAGTCATACATTTTGTCTAAATTTCTGTTTCTGTTTGTGGGTTTGTGTTCAATTTCAGGTCTGTAAAAAAAAACTATGACAATTACATTTGCAGGTTTTGAAATTTATGTATTTACTGTTCACCTACTTCTAACCATTTATGTTTGTGCAGGTGTAACAACTAATACATGTGTATTCAATCACGAATTTACCATCTATTAAAAACTTGATAAAATGATAACAGGGTTAGAAATTGCTTAGTATACCTTTAGGAGAAATACCTGTAGGTAGCTAGCAGATTCCCTTTTCTTGCTGTCCCCGTTTGCCGTTTCTCCTTGCCTTTTTCCCTGCAGTCAAAATCCCTCCCCACAGTTCCCCACAGTTCTGAAACTCAACAGCCAAACCAGTTTTGCCACCCTGCCAACTGGCGAGGTCTCGCCGACCACCCAGCTCCAAAGGTACCCCTTTGGACCCCCGAGCCCAAACCGAGTACAAGCCTAAACTGTTCTATCCCTTTAAAAAAAACAAACTCCAACAAATCCCCTCTTAGCAGCTCTCCTCTCCCAATTTCTGCTCTGCTCCACTTCTCCAAAATCCTAAAGTAGCAAAAGGATCCCCTTCTCCTCCCCCCTTTCACCATCTTATACCAAATTTGCCGACTCTTCCCATTACTACCCTTATCCCTAAATTAAATTTCCTCCAACCCATTCAGCCCTCAACTTGGACTTGGACTTTTAAATATTAAATTAATATTAAAAGTGTTGGTTGGGTCACTTCTCAACCGTAACCTTTAATTCAATTAAATTTAATCATTTATTTAATATAACAATTTTAAACATATCCTTATTCATATTTCAACATTTGACCATTTAATTAATAAATAATAAATGTTATATACATATTATATAGTTTAAACTTGCCTGCTTCCCCATTTAATTTAATTAACAGTAATTATCAAACCATTAATTACAATTACCTAATCATTTAATTAATGGTTTCTAATATTTTTAATATGTAAATTCTCTTTAATTATAAATTCACTAATTCAATTTATTAATTACCAATAATAATCCCGTTTTCTAATTAATCTTAAGCATGATCCTTATAAAACTAATGATTTATAACTTAATTCTTATCCATACCTCTTAATTAATTATCTAACCTTGCAATTAATATTTACTTATCAAATTAATACTACTAAATTTTACATTACAATAATCATTTAACCATTTTAACCCTTAGTTTTTACTAAACATCTCATTAGCATTCGATTAATCATTACTAACTAGGTTGCATTATTTTACTACATAATTTAACCGTAACTTGTTTATTACTCAGCAATAATTAATCATTAATGTACAATAATTAACATTAATCAACATTAATAACCTAAATTGACAGTAATTAACATTAATCTACATTGTTAGCCTTAATCATCATTACTAACTTTAATCGACATTATTAACATTGATCAACAATAGTTAATTATGAAACGACAATAATTAACATCATTATTCAACAATGTTTTACACAATTTATAAATATGTAGGCGAGTTATGTAAGCGTAGCTACTGCTTACATACCTCGCGTAAGTACACTAACAATAATAATTCACGCACACCGATCATAATCACGAAACTTTATTATTTACTGACACATGTTTTAACATAGTTTGCAAGGTACAATCCTTTAACTAACTGAAGTCTTATTAGTTACGACAATTCATACATTTCTGAGTTACGACACATACTCAAACAAGGGTTTTACATACCTACAGTTAGATCTTGTTTTCACCCCTACTTCACACTACACCTATCTACCTACATCATTACTAACTTCCACATCCTATCCTGTCCTCTGCTGGACTACCCTGGAATGTCAAGTCATGACCGGTTCCAGCTAGAACCCGTAAGCGGAAGTGTCGACTACATCGACCAAGCTTCCCCAGCAGGCAACCACCAGTCATCATCACACACCTTGGGGAGCGCGCCGTAGCACAGCCCTCCCATGACTCTGGGTTTCGGGGATAAACGGTGGGTAAAGCCTCCACCCCCCTAATGGAACAAGGGATTATGTCTGCTCGACATAACAACAGCGTAGCACTTGTACTCGGTCTGTCATCGTATAACCGATCTGGGCGGTTGAGTTTCCTGAAACCCTACCCCACCCATGTCATAACATACATCATAATAAACAGCATAATAACCATATGAAAGTAAATAATGCATCACTCGCATACCATTTTATCTTTCGAAGTCCGTGTCCCCGAGGCCCTCCCACCTCGTAGGATCCAGCTATCACTTAGCCGTTTCAACCTGTAAGTCAGTCCTCGACATACAATATAGAATATCGTGCATAAATCCTCGATATGTACACACATATATTTCATCATAACATAACAACAATAAACTCATTCATTCGCCATGCACCTGGCATAACATTCATTATTTCATCATATGACTGTAATGGTATCCACGTACCCATCATTCAATAAATTCCATATATTTGACATAATTAACACATGATACATCTCTAAACATGACTATCGATCATAATACTATCATCATACACACACATATATATATCGGCAAAATAATAGAACCATATGTCCACAGTGTCGTCAACCGACGAGGTCTCACAGTCAAATAAATACAACATATAATAGTAGTTCAGGTAGAAATGTCAAAACGGGGTGTTACAGTATGGGCAAGCCATTTTCGTGCATGGGCAAGCCATCAACTTGGAAAATCGTGTTTTTGCTTGTGGGGCAAGAAACCACCCACGAAATGGTGCCCAAAGCCATGGGGAATGGGGAGTCTTCATTCATTCACGCAGGGGGAGTTAGCTGGGGTCTTTCCATTTACGTTTTTCATCTAAATACTGCATTTTTCCATGCCTGGGAGTCGTTTTTGCAGTATATAACAGTTGGGAGAGGGAGGGCCACGTTTTGAGGACTGTAGGGAGGTCGTTTTTGCCCCTGAATGTCCAAGGACGTTTTTCTAAAAACGGATTTGGCTTCCTGGGTTGTTCACCAACTTCCCATTTCGTTTTTGTGGGTTCTGCTGTTATGTGCATCCTTGTTCTTGGTTTGAGCCTGTGAGCTGAAGTGTTGGAGTGGTAGTGGATAGAAGTGGCTTGATAAACCTAGTGGGGGAGACAACCTCTCAAAAAGATCAAGAGGGCTTTGGTTACTCTTCTATGCATACCCTGAGAGCACTGGATAGGGAAGGTATGGCTTGAGGGACTGCACAGCAGTGAAAAGAATACTTCCTTGTGCTGGGTGTGTAGGTATTGTGGGTGCCAAGCTAGATAGATCTTGCAAGGTTATCCCTGGCTCTGTGCTGGAGCTCACTAGCTTAGCAACTCTTCCTTTCCATCTCCTAGTAGCCTGATAAACCCAATTGTAGATTGGCTTGGCTCATCTTGGTGTATGCTTGGCTATGTGTGAGTCTGCTGTTCCCTGGTTCCTTGTAGAAATCATGCCCAGCTCGGGGGTGGCAGTGGTGCTGAGAGATTGAGGAGCACACTGGCCTATGGTTGGGTGGAACGTTGCAGTTGCATAGCCAGTTGCGTGGGACTACTTTTGCATAAGATAAGTATTCTCCTGTGTTAAATTTGCAATTCCCATTTGATGAATATTTTGAATGTATGTGGATGTATTAAGCGAATTTACTTCTGCTGTGTATTAAAATGATTATGCATGTCCATATGATCTTGTATATTTCTGCACAGATCTTTATTTCATGGCTGTCACAGAATCTTGAATGTGTTTTAGAGATCAACAGCATTTATTTGATTACCGTCATTTGTCCATAGCATGAACAGATACAGTTCTTTGCACCTATGTTTTTAATTCAAACGTATTGGGGCTAATTGCCCGGATTGAGCACCGCGTCCTCTCTATCATACTGTATGGTAGGAAGAGGACACTACATTATGGTATCAGAGCTGCGTTGCAGCATTGGGCCTCTATGGGCCAAAACTGATAGAAATTACAAGGGAAGATTTTAAATTTCCTAAGTCTGTTTTTGAAAATTTCCGTTTTAAGTCTGTTCTGGAAATTTTGGTTTAAGACTGTTTCGGAAGGAATTCCCGAATGCCTTCCGCAACTGCGGAAGCATTCGGCGAATCGTTCCGAAATTTCGGAAGCGTTCCGAGAATTTTTCCGAAAATTTGCGAAGGGAAGTTTTTCGGAAGGAATTCCCTTCCGAAATTGCGGAAGGATTTCTCTTCCGAAATTTGCGGAAGGAATTCTCTTCCGAAATTGCGGAAGGATTCCGCGAACCGCTCCGAAACAGCGGAGAAAAATTTTGTTTAAGTGAAAATTTTTCTAAGTGTCGGCGTGAAAAAAATGAATTTTCGGAAGGATTCCGTGAATCGTTCCGCAACGCGGAAGAGTTCGGCGAGTCGTTCCGAAGTTACGGAAGACTTCGGCGAATCGTTCCGCAACGCGGAAGAGTTCGGCGAGTCGTTCCGAAGTTGCGGAAGACTTCGGCGAATCGTTCCGCAACGCGGAAGAGTTCGGCGAGTCGTTCCGAAGTTGCGGAAGACTTCGGCGAATCGTTCCGCAACGCGGAAGAGTTCGGCGAGTCGTTCCGAAGTTGCGGAAGACTTCGGCGAATCGTTCCGCAACGCGGAAGAGTTCGGCGAGTTGTTCCGAAGTTGCGGAAGACTTCGGCGAATCGTTCCGCAACGCGGAAGAGTTCGGCGAGTCGTTCCGAAGTTGCGGAAGACTTCGGCGAATCGTTCCGCAACGCGGAAGAGTTCGGCGAGTCGTTCCGAAGTTGCGGAAGACTTCGGCGAATCGTTCCGCAACGCGGAAGAGTTCGGCGAGTCGTTCCGAAGTTGCGGAAGACTTCGGCGAATCGTTCCGCAACTGCGGAAGACTTCGCCGAATCGTTCCGCAATTGCGGAAGACTTCGGTGAATCGTTCCGCAATTGCGGAAGCATTCCTCAAGTCGTCCCGAAAAAGATTTTCGCAAAAAATGCCCGAAACCCCCGGAAGCATTTCGCGAACGGCTCCGAAGCTGCGGAAGCCTTCGCCGAATGGCTCCGCAATTGCGGAAGCGTTCGGCGAACTGCTCCGCAATTGCGGAAGCGTTCGGCGAACTGCTCCGCAATTGCGGAAGCGTTCGGCGAACTGCTCCGCAATTGCGGAAGCCGTCGCAAAACCGCGCCGCGCGGAAGCCATTGCCGAACTGCCCCGCAATTGCGGAAGGGTTCCGCCAAACGCCCCGCAGTTGCGGAGGGCTTCACCCAACCGGCCCGCAGTTGCGGAAGCCTATAGTGAAGCGCCCCGCAATGGAGGCGCGCTGGGGAACCGCTCATTGCGGAAGCCTATGGCCAACCGCCCCGCAGTTGCGGGAGCAGACCGCGAACCTCCCCGCGGTTGTGGGAGTAATCTGTGAATCGCCCGTCGCGACCCCCTTGACCCCCTTTTTCTTTTTCCCCTCATAGTTTCGTTGTTGTGCTTTGACGAATTGTCAACGTAATGTTTTCCCATGTGCATGAAGTAATTTGTAAATTTTGAGAATGTAATGCAGCTAACAATTGTGTTGATGAACACATTTCAGAGAGTCACAGTTACAGCAGGGTAACACTCTAGATAATACAGTGGAAAAATTTTGGATCTTGGTTGGGCCAAGAAAATGCACATCATGAATGATGCACAGGATCCCTATGAGCCTAAGACAGATGCCATGGGGGAGAACATACAGGTTGAGAATGCTGAGACAGAATCTAATGGGAGAAGAAATCAAGAGACCCCTCCAGATGTTGCATCCACCATGAGAAGCCTAAGGGTGGAGTTGCAAAGCTGTAGGGAAGATAATGAAAGGATGATTAAAGCTCAAGAAGAACAAATTCAGCTAAATGCAGCCATGCTACAGAGTTTGACAGACATCCAAAGGCAAATAAACTCTGGGCATCAGACATCAAATCTAGAAAGGGGTGGGAGTAGCTCTAGAAGAAATTCCCGTAAGAGGGCCAGTAGTCCAAGAAGAGTTTCTACAGACAGGACATATAGTCCAGAAATCTCTTCTAATGAATCATCTGACTCTGAAGAATCCATTGAGGGTTCAAGTTCTTCATCCCATAGGAACAAGAGGAAGAAGCACCACAAGAACAATTCATAGGGGGAATTTAAGAAGGCAAAACCTCCTACATTTGATGGAGAAGTAAAGTCTGGTCAAGAAGCTGAAGCTTGGCTTCTTGGGATGAGAAAGTATTTCCAAGTCCAAGACTACTCAGGAAATATGAAGGCAAGGGTAACCATCTTCAACATGAATGGAAGAGCATCTATATGGTGGGAACACACCCGGCAAGTGAAGAAGATCAATGAGAGGAAGATCGTGTGGAAGCAGTTCAAGAAATACTTCAAGCAGAAGTACCTCTCTGATAGGTACTATGATGATAAGATCAAAGAGTTCCATGAGCTGAGATTGGGACAATCGACCATGGAAGAATATGCAAACAAGTTCTTGGAGCTGCTGAGGTATGTCAAGTATATTCGAGATGATAAGGTCAAAATTCAGCGTTTCCTAAGTGGACTACCACAGTCATATAAAGACAGAATTGAGTTCGATGAACCTCGAACCCTAGAGGAGGCCATAAGAAAGGCCAAGTACTGCTTTGATCAAAACAGGAGCAAACCAGAGTTCCATAAGGCATGGAAGGATAAGAAAAATGAGAAGTTTGATCAAAGGAAGAAGGGGTTCAAGCCTCCTCAATTCCGGAATCAGCAAAGGCAGCCATGACAGGTTGTGACTAAGCCAACTAGGATGATGGGAGACAAGCCAAGAGATCCAAAGGAGCCAAGAGAACCAATTCAATGTTGGGGTTGTGGAGGAGACCACATGCTTAGGAACTGTCCACATAGGAATGGGAATGCAAATCAAGTTCACAACATCCAAGGAGCTGGAACTGTGGGTCAAGTGGCGAGGACAATCCCTAGAATCTATGCAGCAGTAGAAGACCGTCAAGCAGATCATCAGTCAACTGTGGTTGAAGTTGAAGGTAAGATTGCTAAGCAATCTGTTTCTATTTTGATTGATCCTGGATCTACTCACAGTTATGTCACTCCTAGAATTGTTGAGATGTGTGCTTTCAAGAAATTAAAGCATAGTAAATCTTGGTTAGTTCAACTAGCCACTGGAACCAAGAGAAAATTTAGCGAAATAATAGAGAAATGTCCATTAGAGATGGATGGGCTATTCACTTATGCGGATTTGAATATTTTGCCACTTGGTTCCTATGATATTCTTATTGGAATGGATTGGTTAGAAGCACACAGGGTTAAACTTGACTGCTACAATAAGACATTTGAATGCATGGACGAAGAAGAAAATCCGAGGGTTGTAAAAGGAGTTCCAAAGGGGACTTCTGTTAGACAGATTTCAGCCATGCAGCTGAAGAAGTTCTGTAGGAAGGGATGTCAATTGTATGCAGCCCACATTTTAGAGGCAGCAGAGAATGAGACTCTGAAACTGGAGGACTATCGTGTATTGCAAGAATTCAGGGATGTTTTTCCAGATGAGATTCCAGGACTTCCTCCAAAGAGAGACATTGACTTTACAATTGAACTTGTGCCAGGAGCGGCACCAGTGTCTAAGACACCGTACAGGATGAGTACACCGGAATTGCTAGAATTGAAGATGCAATTGCAAGAGTTGCTGGAAAAGAAATACATTAGGCCAAGTGTGTCCCCATGGGGAGCACCTGTTCTATTTGTGAAAAAGAAAGATGGAACACTCAGGTTATGTATTGACTACAGGCAGTTGAACAAAGTCACTGTGAAGAACAAATACCCATTGCCCCGAATTGATGACCTTTTTGATCAAATGAGAGGAGCAAAGGTATTTTCAAAGATTGACTTGAGGTCTGGTTACCATCAGGTAAGAATCAAAGAAGAAGATATTCATAAGACAGCCTTTAGAACGAGGTATGGACACTATGAGTTTGTAGTGGTACCATTCGGTCTCACAAATGCACCAGCTACATTCATGTGTCTCATGAATAATGTTTTTAGCAAGTATTTGGACAAGTTTGTTCTCGTATTCCTAGATGACATTCTTATCTATTCTAAGAATGAAGAAGAACATGAAGAACATTTGAGAATGACAATGCAATTATTAAGGGAGCATAAGCTGTATGCAAAGTTGAGCAAATGTGACTTTTATAAAGATAGAATTCATTATTTGGGTCACATCATCTCCGACGAAGGAATATCTGTAGACCCTGAGAAGATTGAAGCCATTATGAATTGGCCAACTCCAAGGAATGTGACTGATGTGAGATCTTTTATGGGCCTTGCTGGTTACTACAGGAGGTTTATCGAAGGATTCTCCAAGGTTGCAAACCCGATCACTTCTTTGCAAAAGAAGGGAATAAAGTTTGAATGGTCACCAAGATGTGAAGAAAGTTTTCAACGGTTGAAGAATCTTCTTACAAGTGCACCTATTTTGAAGATTGCAGATCCGGAAAAAGACTTTGTGGTGTGTACCGATGCATGCAATCAAGGACTTGGAGGAGTTCTTATGCAAGACAACCATGTGATATGCTATGAGTCAAGAAAGTTGAAGGAGCATGAGAAGAACTATGCTACTCATGATATAGAACTTGCAGCCATAGTACATGCCTTGAAGATGTGGAGGCATTACTTAATGGGAAGAAAATTCGAGTTAAGGACAGACCATTGTGGTCTGAAGTACTTGTTTGATCAGCCAATGTTAAATGCTAGGCAAGCCAGATGGTTGGAATTTTTGTGTGAATTTGATTTTGAGATCAAACACATAAAAGGGAAAGAAAACAAGGTGGCTGATGCGCTCAGCAGGAAGGTACATGAAATGTATGTGGCAGCGCTTAGTACTTGCCAGCCAGACTTGAAGCAACAAATTGTTAACCATATGGTTGAGGATGAAGTGTATGAACAGATAAAGGAAAAATTGCAGCAGCAAGACCTTGGCAAGAAGTATGAAGGTTATCATTTCGAGGAAGACGGAGTTCTTACCTATAAGAATAGAGTCTATATTCCAAATGCAGCAGATTTAAGGAGAATGGTTATGGATGAGATCCATAAAGCTCCATACTCTGGTCACCCAGGATATCAGAAAACAATTGCTACAGCAAGAAAATATTATTTCTTGCCAGGTATGAAGAAGGACATCGCTGAATACATCTCTAAGTGCATGGAATGTCAGCAGGTGAAGGTCGAACACCAACACCCAGCAGGTTTATTGCACCCAGTGCCAATTCCAGAATGGAAATGGGAAATAATTTCCATGGATTTTATTACAGGATTGCCAATGACTAAGAGACAACATGATTCCATCATGGTTGTGGTGGACAAGTTAACAAAGGCAGCACATTTCATACCGGTTAAATCCACGCATAAAGCCGATGCCATTGCAAATATTTTCATGAAGGAAATTTTCAGATTACATGGGTTGCCTAAGGCAATAATTTCTGACAGGGATACCAAGTTCACTTCCAATTTTTGGAAAGGTCTCTTTGCAGATTTGGGTACGCAGTTGAGATTTAGTACCGCCTACCATCCTCAAACAGACGGGCAAACAGAAAGAGTAAATCAGGTACTTGAAGACATACTCCGCATGTACGTAATGGACAAGCCATCCAAGTGGGAGGATTATCTACACCTGGTGGAATTTGCATATAAAAATGGACAACAAGCATCATTGGGTATGAGTCCATATGAGGCTTTGTATGGCAGAAGGTGTAGGACACCAGTGACTTGGGACAATCCAGTGAACAGAATTGTACTTGGGCCAGAATTGCTTAAGGAAATGGAACAAGAGGTTGCAAAGATCCGGCAAAATTTAAAAGCAGCCCAGGATAGACAGAAAAGCTATGCAGATAAACATAGAGTGCATAGGGAATTCAATGTTGGGGATCATGTATATCTTAGAGTGAAATCAAGGAAGAGTTCCTTGAAGCTTGGGAATTGTGCCAAGCTATCACCTAGATATTGTGGGCCATTTGAAGTGCTTGAAAGAATAGGACCAGTTGCATATAGACTTGCATTGCCTGCTAGCACTAAAGCTCATAATGTTTTTCACGTCTCTTTGCTTAAGAAATATGTACATGATCCTAACCATGTGATTAATTGGGATGTGATCCAGGTGGAACCCGAGGGAGAATTCCAAACCGATCCATTGTGCATCCTAGACAAGAAGGTAACATTGCTCCGGAACCGAGCCATCGGACAGGTAAAGGTGCAATGGAAGCACTACGGTCCCGATGAGGCTACATGGGAGCTGGAGGATGCCATGAGGGTGGCATATCCATTTTTGTTCAATTTTGATGAGCACTGAGGACAGTGCTAATGTAAGGGGAGGGGAATGTAATGTCCCCATTTTGACCCCCTTTGTATTAAACCGTAAATGATGTAAATATTGTAATTTAATCATGGTGAGGAGCTCAAGGCCAAGGCCCCACCATTGATTCAGCGTTTCATGAATCGGCAATTAAAAATAGATGCCCATGGTTCTTGTGCGAGATGGGCACAATGTAAATAAGACACCATGTAAATACGAATTTTAATGAAAAATACCCACAACCGGCTATGCAATGCAACAAAAGAGATGGGGCATGGTTCTACAAGGAATAGGGAGGGAAATTATTCAAACCCTTGAGCCAGTAGTATTAATCCATGTGTCAATGGGGAAACCCATAAACCACCAACTACCCATTTTGTCTCATGTACCCAATCATTTAATTTTTCCAAGAAATTGGTTAAGGTAGTTAATGCCTTGGGAATGAAAGAGTATGGGCAAGCCATCAACTTGGAAAATCGTGTTTTTTCTTGTGGGGCAAGAAACCACCCACGAAATGGTGCCCAAAGCCATGGGGAATGGGGAGTCTTCATTCATTCACGCAGGGGGAGTTAGCTGGGGTCTTTCCATTTACGTTTTTCATCTAAATACTGCATTTTTCCATGCCTGGGAGTCGTTTTTGCAGTATATAACAGTTGGGAGAGGGAGGGCCACGTTTTGAGGACTGTAGGGAGGTCGTTTTTGCCCCTGAATGTCCAAGGACGTTTTTCTAAAAACGGATTTGGCTTCCTGGGTTGTTCACCAACTTCCCATTTCATTTTTGTGGGTTCTGCTGTTATGTGCATCCTTGTTCTTGGTTTGAGCCTGTGAGCTGAAGTGTTGGAGTGGTAGTGGATAGAAGTGGCTTGATAAACCTAGTGGGGGAGACAACCTCTCAAAAAGATCAAGAGGGCTTTGGTTACTCTTCTATGCATACCCTGAGAGCACTGGATAGGGAAGGTATGGCTTGAGGGACTGCACAGCAGTGAAAAGAATACTTCCTTGTGCTGGGTGTGTAGGTATTGTGGGTGCCAAGCTAGATAGATCTTGCAAGGTTATCCCTGGCTCTGTGCTGGAGCTCACTAGCTTAGCAACTCTTCCTTTCCATCTCCTAGTAGCCTGATAAACCCAATTGTAGATTGGCTTGGCTCATCTTGGTGTATGCTTGGCTATGTGTGAGTCTGCTGTTCCCTGGTTCCTTGTAGAAATCATGCCCAGCTCGGGGGTGGCAGTGGTGCTGAGAGATTGAGGAGCACACTGGCCTATGGTTGGGTGGAACGTTGCAGTTGCATAGCCAGTTGCGTGGGACTACTTTTGCATAAGATAAGTATTCTCCTGTGTTAAATTTGCAATTCCCATTTGATGAATATTTTGAATGTATGTGGATGTATTAAGCGAATTTACTTCTGCTGTGTATTAAAATGATTATGCATGTCCATATGATCTTGTATATTTCTGCACAGATCTTTATTTCTTGGCTGTCACAGAATCTTGAATGTGTTTTAGAGATCAACAGCATTTATTTGATTACCGTCGTTTGTCCATAGCATGAACAGATACAGTTCTTTGCACCTATGTTTTTAATTCAAACGTATTGGGGCTAATTGCCCGGATTGAGCACCGCGTCCTCTCTATCATACTGTATGGTAGGAAGGGGACACTACATGTTTTTCCTATATCAAGATAGAATCCTACCTTGTGTTAGGATCTTATACTGTTGTGTTGTTGATAATGATTATTCATGAAGTCATAAGTTTGAATAATCATGAGTATATGCATATTATGGGTTTTACCTTAATTAATGATATGACTAACCCGAAGAGTCATAGGTTTGAGTAATTATAGGTTTAGACATGTTATGTTTCTTATGATTTGACTAACCATAAGAATCCTACTTAAACCTTGAATGCTAATGCTTATTATTTCTGTTTGAAATGATCATGACTATACATGCTTGAGATTATTAATAATGAATGTATGATTTTATATGAGATTACAAGGATAACACAATCATGATACTAATAAGCATGCATAGGGACCAAGGATGAATATGAGTTCAAGGACAGGTAATCCAGGAAGCAAAGATAAAGAGGGATCACACTCGAGTTGTTCCTGGAAGAATCAAAGGAGCATACTCTAGTAGTTTTTGCAAGGATGCAGATATTCAGAGGGAGTTGACCATCTTTCTACATTCCACAACATAAAGGTGTAGAAGAAGCTGCTTCAGCAGCTCTTGCAAGGAAGCAAAGACTCAGAGGGATTCCACCCAATGAACAAACAAAGATAAGTATTTGAATTGTCATTTCTTAAATAATACTGTTCAATAATGTATATACTGATGTTCCTAAAATTAGGTTGTGTATTATGCATATTAGAATAATTGCATTGATGAACAGTATACTACTAATATGCATGGGTAAGTGGCCTATGGCACTGTACAACATTCCATTGCTACTTATCTAGAATGAAACCTCTTTGCTGACATGTTGGGAGTGGTGCACACTCTTAACAATGTTCTGGTAGAGATTGGAAGGCATCTAGAAAGTTACGGGATATGGATAAATGTTGTATTGAAGCATTGGCTAAGATAATTGCATGAATGTATGACATATTTCTTTATGTGTAAGAATTTGTTCTAAAAACTATGAGATGTTTTCTAATCATGCAATTTAACTTGTTGTGTAGGAAAGATCGTATGCCATCTCCTACAAAAGAAGAACTACAACATTTGTTCAGCAACAAAATTATCTATTGAAGATATTGAAGTTCCCAGGATATGGGAAGAATTCCATGATCCGTCGATCATGAAGAATGATGTTTGGGATGTAGTCCCAAGACCTGAAGGGAAGTTTGTTATGACTTCCATATGGATCTATCAAGATCAAGCATGTTGCAGAAGGCAACATAGAGAAATATAAAAGTGATGAAATAGAAGATACACCAGATGGATTTCAAGACAGCTTTCTTGAAAGGTGTAGTTGAAGAAGAAGTGTATGTGGAGCAACCACTTGGTTCTGAGACACATGACAGGAAATCATATATGTGCAGAACTTGGTATGGTAGGATAGGCAGCTTTCTATCCAGTTTGGTATTTACCAAGAGTAAAGCGGGTTCCAACCTTTACTACAAGGTTGAGGAAGGCAATCCAGTGATACTACTATGTGGATGACCTGTTTGTATCAGGAGAGGATAGATTGATTGCTGACACACAGCGGAAGCTTGTTGCCGAGTTCGAGTTGAGGAACTTGGGGATGATGCACTATTTGTTTTTGGCATGGAGGTTAGGCAGAGTGATGGAATCTTCCTTAGACAAGGGAATTTTGCTGTAGAGACCCTGAAGAGGTTTGGGATGATGGACTGCAAGGCTATGGCCACACCTATGGCATCGAACCTGAAGCGTCTGTGTGATGCTTCATCTGAGCCGGTTGATATCACTATGTATCGTCAGATGATTGGGTCTTTGACGTACCTAATGAACACGAGACCATATATTTGCTTTGCGGTGAACACATTGAGTCAGTTCCTGACAGATCCGAGGAGTGTTCACCTGGTTGATGTAAAGCATGTTCTGAGGTACCTTAAGGGTACAGTGGATTATGGGCTCAAGTATGAGGCGAATCAAAAGTTTAACCTGCAGGGTTATGTTGATTTAGATTGGGCTGGCAGTGCTGCAGATAGGAAGAGCACATATGGGTGCTGCTTCAGTATGGGATCAGGTGTGATCTCTTGGTTTAGCAGGGAGCAGTCCTGCGTAGCACTGAGTATAGCTAAGGCAGAGTATGTTGTAGCCTGTTCAGCTAGTTGTGAGGCAGTATGGCTACGGAAGCTACTGTCTGAGTTATTTGATCTCCCGTTGGAGGCTACTGGTATCTTCTGTGATAACCAGAGTTGTGTGAAGCTGTCTGAGAACCAAGTGTTTCATGACAGGTTGAAACACATATAGATCAAATATCACTATATCGGGGATATGGTGCAGAGAGGAGCTGTGAAGCTCCTGTATGTTGCGACGGACGAGCAGATTACAGATGTGCTGACGAAGCCACTAGCCAGAGTGAAGTTCGAGTACTTCAGAGAGAGGCTTGGCGTTCTTCAGATCGAGGACACTTCGAGGAATAAGTGATGGACACATTTGTTGAAGCCATTCCAAGCATGTTGGAAGCAGGATCCTTCACATGGCTATGGATGTAAGCGCTGGATGATGAGCATCAAGATGATGTTCTAGTTTCTGCTGGATATGATCAATTGGATCATTTTTATGTACGCATCATGTTGGATGCTGGATATGATCAGGTAGATCATGTATGTTGATGGATACATTGTGTGGATCATGTATCTATGTATCAAGTGGATACACTATGTATATTGATATGTATCAGATATGATCAGGTAGATCATGTATGTTGAAGGATACATTGTGTGGATCATGTATCTATGTATCAAGTGGATACACTATGTATGATGATATGTATCAGGTAGATACGTGGTGTGCATCAGATGGATGCATTGTATGATCACGGTGATCGTGGATGACGAGCTTCTCTAGATGACATGCAGCAAGATGTTGCAGTGATGATGATCAAGATGATCATGTGTACATCAGGATGATGTATGGTGAGTATCAGATGATACTTTGTGGCCGTGGATCAGGTTGTGCAGATGAGCATATAATTCGTTGCCCTGGGAGATTTGCAGATAGTCTTTTGCGGTTTTGATTATAACATGTAATTTGGTGCCCTGGGATATTTGGCAAATGCTCTTTCGAGGTTTTGCTATGGGAGGACATATAATTTGGCCCTGGGAGATTTGCAGATAGTCTTTCGAGGTTTTTCCTATGGAATGTAATTCAGTGCCATGGGATATCTGGCAGATGCTCTTTCGAGGTTTTGTCCTATGGCATGTAATTTGCTCCTGGGAGATCTGGACAGGATGAAAAAGGCCTCAGATGCTTCAGCCAGGTTTTGCCATGACCACATGTAATTTTCTCCTGGGAGATATGGACAGGATGAAAAAGTCCTCTGATGCTTCAGCCAGGTTTTATGGTGGACCACATATAATGTGCTCCTAGGAGATCAGACAGGTAGAGCTATGTGCTCGTAATAGCCTGGGATGCTTCAGCCAGGTTTTGTGGTGAGATCACATGTAATGTGCTCCTAGGAGATCCGATAGGTAGATCCGTGTGCTCGTAACAGCCTGGGATGCTTCAGCCAGGTTTTGTGATGGGTCACATGTACTGTGCTCTTGGGAGATCCTACAGGTAGAGCTGTGTGCTCGTAATAGCCTGGGATGTTGTAGCCAGGTTTTGTGATGCACGTAATAAGTCCTGAGGATTCCACAGTATGGCCAGTGATGATGAAGACCTGCAGGTGGTGGGCCTACATCCAGTATGAAAAAGGACTAGCTCTGTAGAACTTCCTATGACGAGTAGAGTCAGAGATTGGTTGAGATAGTAGTAGCACTGACGATGATGATGATGATGACGATGCATCGATGATGATGATCCCAAGAATAATACTTGTCTAGCAGATCTGTGTCGAGAAATACCTTCCTAGTTAAGAGGGAGTGTTGATGTATATGTAACTTCGAAATGTATTTCATCTGTGTATTTTATATATATTTATTGTACCCTTATAAGAGATGTGTTATTCCTCTATAAGGAAGTGTCGTCATGTGGATTGACAAGTGTTGCAAGTGTGTGTACTTGCCGATGGGTTATTAGACCACCTTGTGGGGTCGACCCTGAATTATATATAATATAATGTGGATGTACCTAGCTAGACAAGTCGGCCCCATAAGGTCACCGGGAAAAAAGGTTAGTATAAATAGAGATCGGAGATCTCTATTTTATACACTCGGAAAAGTAACTCACTCTCACTTAGAAAGTGGCGCACTAGTGAGGAGGAGGATCATCTGCTACTAGGAAACTATCTCAGTGTATTTTGGTTGTACTTTGGTTGAGCCATTGCTCTCTCTATCTCTAAGGATGTTGTGGGGTTTTTCACATTAAGGTTTTCCCCACGGAAACTCTGTGTCTCTTGTCTCTTATGCTTTTGATTCTTGTGATGCTTGTCATATTGTGATTGTCATGCATTGATATACTATATATGTTATTCTCTCAGCAAAGATCCTAGAGTATTGTGAATTAATGCTCAAAATTTAACAAAAATAGACCACTCTCTAGGAACTATATGCAAGAAAGAAGACATGAGACCAAGAGGCCAACAGATTATGGGATGTGTTAAGTCATGAATTTGTTTATTTTGATTGTGATTTTATCTTTAGTTTGCTCATATGCTTAAATTTTCTCATTTGCTCACTTTAGGAATTTTTGGTTTTAATTGAAATTTGTTTTTTTTTATTAGATTTGTTTTATTAAGTTTGTTTTCTTAGCTCTTGACGGGTGTTAAAGGTCATATTATTGAATAATGGACTCACAAATCATATTAAAATCAAACCCATCATTCAAACATCACGTAAACTTCATGCAAAATGGAAAAAAGTTGTAAAACAGGGCCAAAATTAAGTTTAAATTATTCTTGTAGCGCAACTGCCAAAAATTAACAAAGGCACGCTACAAGAAAATCGTTTTTTTGCCAGAATGGTCATTTTTCAGTCTGATTTTTTGGAGATTTCGCTGGGGAAGTGTTAAATAAATCATTGGTCATGTTTGATATGTGTTTTGCCAAGTTTTTTTTATGTAAACAGGCGTCAGTCTCATGTGAGGGAGATTTCGGCAACTTTCTGGAAACTCTATGCCGATTTATGGCAAAATCGTGATAGACTGTAGAATGGGGCGTGATTTTTGGCAGGAGATTCTCAATCTGAAGGTTACGAAGTTGGTGAACATTGAGGTGAAGACATCTACCAAAACTCTAGAGATTGCCGTTACAGAAGTAGTTGGTGCACTAAAGGCTAGAACAGAACCAGCGCAAGAGGTAGCTCTTGATGCATTATGCTTGTTAAAGTATCCTTGGCCATCTATTCCTGCTGAATCCGGAAAAGAACAAGCCATAGTCGCAGTGGAAGCTATTCCTGTATTATAGCTATTAATACGTACTGGTCCACCTCATTTCCAGGAAAACGCTGACAGTTTGTTAAAATGTTTACCTAGAAGCTTGATAGTAACAATAAAACGTGGCAATAACTTGAAGCAGATGAATCAGACAAAGTGTTTCTCAAGCAGTCAGAAGTATTTATCCAGTGAAATGCACAGATCACTGAGAATTCTGCTCAGTTTTTCCTGTTTTGGGTCATTGAGGTAAAATACCAACCAAGAGCTAAGGGAGAGGAATTTTTGAAAACCAAAAGAGGTTTTTGTTCATAAGATACCCATATACAAAAACCTCTCTCATTT
Source organism: Larix kaempferi (assembly GCA_027924585.1). Taxonomy (NCBI): domain Eukaryota; kingdom Viridiplantae; phylum Streptophyta; class Pinopsida; order Pinales; family Pinaceae; genus Larix; species Larix kaempferi. The sequence continues at coordinate 7,074,401 of BSBM01000550.1, forward strand.
TTGCATCAAATGTCAAGGTTTGAAAGATTCAGTTTAATCTTTGCAACCTATTTTTTAAAATTTAATATTTTCCTGTTTTAGTGTTCATTTTTCGGGGCCGATTCTGATTGATTGGAGATGAATTTTTAGAAACAAAGAGATTTTTTTGTCCATAACGGATTCATTTACAAAAACCTCTCTCAGTTTTTACACAGGTGTCACCAATTGAGAGATATGGAAGCTTCTTTGACACCTATTTTTCAGAAATTCGCCATATTTGCCAGGAATCCGATTTGCTATTTTTAGTCAATTAGTTGAGTTAGTTAGTTAATGTAACTGCTGGGTAGTTTCAATTTCGACCTAATGAAGGGGAGATAGAACTAATTCTTTGTAATTATAAAAAAGGGACAGAGGGACTGAAGAAGGGTTCTGATTTTTGGGAGCTTCAGGAGGTCTTCAGACTGCTTTTGTCTTCAGACTTGTTGAGGAGTTAAGTACCAAGACTCTTATATACATTTGATGATGAAATTATGAGATATATGAAATTTTTCCCCTTCAGTTTTCTGTGTTGGCTTCATTATTGAACTTGTTTAGTTTCTTAATTGATATATTCATTACTGGTTTATGTGTATTTGCTAGTGATGCTTGTCTTTTATGAATGAACCTCAACATAGTGTTTATGTTGGATCTTGTGTGATATATTATGCATCTTTATCATCTTCTGTTTATGATTTAGTTATTATCTTGCTCATGAATGTATTCCCTGATTGTTCCCAAAGCTTACAACCATTAAAAACCTTTTAAACAAACCCTAAACCCTAGTTTTATTGAGTTTTACATTTGAGATTGTGTTGGCTTGTTTCTTTGGCCTTGGAAACAATTTCTGGCACAAACATCTTTGGCGCCGTTGCTGGGGATGAAGCTGAAGCATATCTTCCCTGGGATACTTATCAGTTTTACTATTTTTAAGAGGTGGACTTAAACCAGCATTTTATAAGGCTATTTTCACTAGAGTTTGACACACTGGCTACTAGAGGAGTTGGAAGAATCAGAAAGTTTCAGTTATCCCCAGATTTATGCAGCCCTAATTAGTTTCAAGTATTGTTAAACCTTTCTCTTTCTGAGAAGAAGAAACAAAATCTGTCTTGACAAATTGATTGGCGACTCCACTATTTCAAGATGCAGAGACCGATGTCCATGGAAGCTATTCTGGCTCGAAGGTTTGCACCTTTCAATTTTTCTGATATTCCAGGTTTTCCAAATCCAGTACCTATTATGGATGTTTGGGGAGATTGTCTTCCACGGTTTAGAGAAAACAATGAGGATAATCCTTCAGATCACGTCATCAAATTTCATCAATGTACGGTCCAGTTAAATATCCATCATGAAGATGTGCTCATGAAGATGTTCATGTATTCACTTGAGCAAGATGCACGAGATTGGTATTTTTCTCTTCTCGCTGCTAGCATCTCCTCACTGAAAGAATTCCACACATGTTTTCGGAAACATTGTAAGTTTTTGTTTTCAACTGAACTCTTTTTAAAAGATTGTTGTGAGCAGGCTGAGGTTTATAATACAATTTCTGATTCAAAAAATCATGATGATGAGTACAATCAAGGGTTCAAAACATGTCATGAAGAAGTTGAAGTTTCAAAATTTGTTGAAGATGAAAACGTAACATTTTCAATTACTGTTGTTAAGGAAGAATGCCATGATCATTATGATAATCAAGTTGTTGTTTTAGGTCAGTTTTAGGATTATCCAAGTGAAGAGATCAGTAGAGATAGTTTGGAACATTCTCATAATGATTTCAACAGCCTTAATAACAGTTTGAATGCAAATCCTTTTGAAGATCAATCTCTAGTTCAACAAACTTTTTAAAATCAATGTTGTGTTAAAGATCAGTTTTGTATTGAAGGAAAAGATGAACCTTTAGCATTATCATTCAAAATTTCTCAGAATACTCCTTGCTATGATGAAGAGATTAGGGTTCCAAGACACGAATTCTGTGATGAATTAGACTCTATCCCTTTTGGTTTTGATATTAAATTTGATGAAGGCCAGGCTATTAAAAAAATTTCAGAAGTTGCTTACATTCATGGTTATGATAAATCTGTTGTTCAAAATCATTATGAATATGGTCTAATTTTTAATAAATATGACGATGAAATTGAAAAGAAAGACCCAGAAATCTGTGAGGAGTGTGATATGTTACAATCTGATCAGCAGATTCAAGAATGCATTCATTCTATTATCTTTGAACAGCAAAAGCCAATGCCTAATAGTCATTCATTTGAAGACAGTGTGGAAAAGGAGGTTCAAAGTGTTGACATTGTTGATGATACTATTCAAAAATTTACAGAGCAAATTCAGGCTGATCCTGATGTCTTTTATCGCCAATGCCTGATCGATATTCATGGAACAAAATATTTTTATGGACAGCTTGTCTTTTTTGTAGAGTAGGAAGAGGTAGCTTATGGAAGTTTTTATGATCCAATAGCAGATTATTTAGAGTCAATACCAGGTTATAAATCTGTTATTTCAGAGACACTATTTAATGAAAGTGGGTATAAGTTGTTAAATCTCTGCTCTTCATGTTTTCCAGTATTTCTGATTATATATATATATGGAGTTGGAAACAAGTTTTGGTGGGTTGATCAAATTTTTTCTTGGTTACATTGGAAATGGGATTTCGATTTGATTCAGTAGATGGAAGGTTCCTCAGAGAAAGAGATTTGATTTTCATTGTATATATCAATGTGTGAAGGATTGAATAAAGACTCCATAGCCCAATGGATGTTTTGCAGACAGGTAGATAAGGTAACAGACAGAAGGCACTGGTCTACAGGTTCTTGAAGCCTCACAGGGAGGACTTCATCCCACAGTTGGAGCCAGATGTTAAGTCATGAATTTGTTTCTTTTAATTTTATATTTTGATTGTGATTTTATCTTTAGTTTGCTCATATGCTTAAATTTTCTCATTTGCTCACTTTAGGAATTTTTGGTTTTAATTGAAATTTGTTTTTTTTTTATTAGATTTGTTTTATTTGTTTCTTTTAATTTTATATTTTGATTTTGATTTTATCTTTAGTTTGCTCATATGCTTAAATTTTCTCATTTGCTCACTTTAGGAATTTTTGGTTTTAATTGAAATTTGTTTTTTTTTTATTAGATTTGTTTTATTAAGTTTGTTTTCTTAGCTCTTGAAGGGTGTTAAAGGTCATGTTATTGAATAATGGACTCACAAATCATATTAAAAGCAGACCCATCATTCAAACATCATGTAAACTTCATGCAAAATGGAAAAAAGTTGTAAAACAAGGCCAAAATTAAGTTTAAATTATTCTTGTAGCGCAACTACCAAAAATTAACAAAAGCACGCTACAAGAAAATCGTTTTTTGCCAGAATGGTCATTTTTCAGTTCGATTTTTTGGAGATTTCGCTGGGGAAGTGTTAAATAAATCATTGGTCATGTTTGATATGTGTTTTTCCAAGTTTTTTTTATGTAAACAGGCATCAGTCTCATGTGAGGGAGATTTCGGCAACTGTCTGGAAACTCTATGTCGATTTATGGCAAAATCGTGATAGATCGTGGAATGGGGCATGATTTCCGGCAGGACATTCTCAATCTGAAGGTTATGAAGTTGGTGAACACTGAGGTGGAGACATCTACCAAAAATCCAGAGATTGCCATTACAGAAGTAGTTGGTGCACTAAAGGCTGGAACAGAACCAGTGCAGGAGGCAGCTCTTGATGCATTATGCTTGTTAAAGAATCCTTGGCCATCTATTCCTACTGAATCCGGCAAAGAACAAGCCATAGTTGCAACGGAAGCTATTCCTGTATTACAGCTATTAATATGTACTGGTCCACCTCATTTCCAGGAAAACGCTGACAGTTTGTTAAAATGTTTACCTGGAAGCTTGACAGTAACAATAAAACATGGAAATAACTTGAAGCAGATGAATCAAACAAAGTGTTTCTCAAGCAGTCAGAAGTATTTATCCAGTGAAATGCACAGATCACTGAGAATTCTGCTCAGTTTTTCCTGTTTTGGGTCATTGAGGTAAAATACCGACCAAGAGCTAAGGGAGAGGAATTGTTGAAAACCAAAAGAGGTTTTTGTTCATAAGATACCCATATACAAAAACCTCTCTCAGTTTGGCAACAGCTATCAAGGTTTGAAAGATTCAGTTTAATCTTTGCAACCTATTTTTCAGGGATTTTAAAAATTTAATATTTTCCTATTTTAATGTTCATTTTACGGGGAAGATTCTGATTGATTGGAGATGAATTTTTAGAAACCAAGAGAGATTTTTGTCCATCACGGACTCATTTACAAAATCCTCTCTCCGTTTTTACATGGGTGTCACCAGTGGAGAGATATGGAAGCTTCTTTGACACCTATTTTTCAGAAATGCGCCATATTTGCCAGGAATCCGATTCGCTATTTTTAGTCAATTAGTTTATTTAGTTAGTTAATGTAACTGCAGGGTAGTTTCAATTTCGACCTAATGAAGGGGAGATAGAACTACTTCTTTTTTATTATAAAAAAGGGACAGAGGGACTGAAGAAGGGTTCCGATTTTTGGGAGCTTTAGGAGGTCTTCAGACTGCTTTTGTCTTCAGACTTGTTGAGGAGTTAAGTACCAAGACTCTTATATACATTTGATGATGAAATTATGAGATATATGACATTTTTCCACTTCATTTTTCTGTGTTGGCTTCATTATTGAACTTGTTTAGTTTCTTAATTGATATATTCATTACTGGTTTATGTGTATTTGCTAGTGATGCTTGTCTTTTATGAATGAACCTCAGCATAGTGTTTATGTTGGATCTTGTGTGATATATTATGCATCTTTATCATCTTCTGTTTATGATTTAGTTATTATCTTGCTCATGAATGTATTCCCTGATTGTTCCCAAAGCTTACAACCATTAAAAACCTTTTAAACAAACCCTAAACCCTAGTTTTATTGAGTTTTACATTTGAGATTGTGTTGGCTTGTTTCTTTGGCCTTGGAAACAATTTCTGGCACAAACAGGATGAACAAATCATAATGGAACAACAACATACTCTAGATTTGCAAAAGAAGTAACGTCAATTGTTGCATGAGTTAAAGAATGCATAGGGTGAAGTAATCCATCTGACTAATCACATATATAGGATGAAGTGTGCCACAGAACTTCAACACTAGGATCTTGGACCTGACCTCTAGTGAATCAGGAACACGCTGTTGGAAGAAAAAAGTTTGCAACTATTGGAACTAACTTTAGTCAACACAAAGATACAAACAATTCTAATTGACTTGGATGATTTTTCACAGTGCCTTGTTATCTTTTCTCATGCCATATTTGAAGCTTATGTTGGAGCCACTCCTCCTGGTGTAATATTCACATCTCAACAATGGTAAATTGTTAAAAAAATCGTAATTTCCAAATTTTGTAATCTGACATCTCCTTGGTCTCTTCGGGATGAGGAAGAGTTTTGGGGTGAGCCAGATGCTCGAAGAGCCTAGATAATGAGTCGACTAGGTCCTCCCAATTGACCACTTAATGGTCGGCCTAATCTAGTCGAGTCGGTTTAGCCGACTATCAGGTAGGAAACAATTGTATGTATATGTGTGTGTGTGTGTGTGTGTGTGTTGTCGAGACATGTTTATAATAGAGACGGTTATCCCCCATTGTACAGTATGGCCTTCTGATATAATATAATACTCGTTGCTAGTGTGACCACTACTTCTTCTTCATTCTCTTTTTGTATGTATGTTCTTGAATTTGCATATATGTTTATAATGCACTAGTAACCACATGTAATCCCATAAATTATGACAATTATTGTTCATTGAAATCAAGTTCAATTTATCCAGTAGTTCTACATGCACATAGACATATGTTCCTTAAATTACCAACATACAACCATACACAAGTCCAACAACAAAAAATAATTCTTTTTATCATGTCTTATAAACACCCAAACACTAACTAAAGGCTACTATGTCTACCATCATATACCAAATAAATGAAAATTGATTTTTTTATTTGTTTAAACAACCATAAGGTTGATTAGTCATCCCAATTTCATACACATCTTGAAATTAGATGTCAGTCACGTAACATCAAGACCAATTTCATACACATCTTTGAAATTCGTTTGTGTGATATCAGTCAAATAACATCAATACAAGAACCCCAAATTTGAGTCTTTGACAAGAAATTTTGAAGTTTTTCCATTTGACTCCAATATATGTCCAACACATCAACTGAATAAAGCAATATTATCCTAAACGCTGCTCTTAAATGCCAATGACTAGACATGAATATTTACCATCTAAATAAATATTCTATATATTATAAAATATGGTTTTCTAAAATGTAATGTAAAGATCTAAATTTGAAATTCATAATTGCAAAAAACATTTAAAGCAAACCATTCCATTTTTAAAAGCACTTATCTAAGTAAGCAAAATAATTATTACTTTAAAAACAAAATAGCTACTATCATTTTTTCTATTTCTATTCATAATACAACAAAACATTTTGTTTTTTATTTATATTCATGGGCTGGTGCAAGGTAATGATACCCAATTATGACATGTTAGTTGCAATGACATTCTAGTAAAACAGAAATATTATCATTAAAATGAATTATTAGAGGTACCTACAAAACTTTTTTGGATTAGGTGTAAAGAGATGAAACGTAAAAAAATGGATGACCTTCTGGAATATATAACTTTGATTTATGGAAAAGTGGTATAACCACCCCAAAATTTCATTATTCGAAGATGGTTATGTTATTTGTTTTCTCAAACATAATGCACATGTTTTTGTTGAGCCACCTGTTTGCTATGTAAATTTTCTATTTACAAGAAACAAAATATGTAGAGGCATAGGAAACAGAAGAATCTTGTGCGGGGCTATTTTTAACAAATTTTAAAAGTCAACTTTATATTTTTTTTAAATTACCGAAGTCAGTGAATTCCTAAAACGACATGGTCAAGTGTTGAGCCACCATATCATGGTCTAAAAAAATCAAAACAGTTTTTTTTTTTAGGGTGTAGGTATTTTCGTGCTCTTGTGCGGGTTCTCTTCCGTTTTTGAAAAAAGTAAGCCAATCAAAAGTTATAGGCCAAATAAACGACATATGTTTTTTACAAATTTGACATGAGTGCAGTTAAAAATGAATTAAAAATAGAAAACAACAATAGATCTATTCAAAAATTATATATTTAGAATATGCACACAGAGCTTGACAAGCATGTTCAATTTCATCTGCATTGCACTTGCGGAGCTTAAGTGGAACTAGTTGTGAAAAACTGAAAGTTACAGCATTTGACGTTTTCTGCCATAAATCAGGCATAAATCAGACCGAGCCTCAAGGTGCAATTCGAAGCTAATTCCAATCCTGCAAGGGTGCCAAAAACAAAATGAATTCAGATACGCATGCGCGCAAATACGCGCATGTGCAAACACGTGCACGCGTGACTCACAGAGCACATGCGTAGGTGCACACATGCGTTAATAACAGTGCGCACATGTCTCTGCACATACATGTTATTGTATGCCTTTATATGGTTTATTTAATTTCCTTTGTCAAGGGGATACATGAAGTTGATGAAGATGCGATGATGATGATGGAGATGTTGATGAGGAAGGGGGAGATGACAATGATGTTGAATATGTTGATGATGATGATGAGATGATGGTGATGGTGATGATGATGAAGATTTTGATGATGATGACAATGGTGATGAAGATGATGATGAGGATGATGCGGATGATGGTGATGATGATGATGATGATGATGATGATGATGGTGATGAGGATGATGGTGACGAGGATGATGATCATGATGGTGATGAAGATGATGATGATGATGATTAATATGATGATGATGATGATGATGATCATCATCATCATCACCATCACCAAAATCATCAACATCTTCATCATCATTGTCATCTCCCCCTTCCACATCAACATCTCCACCATTGTCATCTTCTTCATAATCACCATCATCATCATCATCATCATCATCATATTCATCACCATCATCATAAACATCAACATCTTCATCTCCATCTCCATCATCATCATCTTCTTCATCCTCATCACCAT